>CM035162.1:135556871-136012888 GCA_020205615.1 Panax quinquefolius | reverse complement strand
GAAACTTCGTTAGTAGGGAGCCTTCGTTTCTGCTTACTATTTTTTAAATCTTGTTGATTCAAATAAACATTTTCACGTTACTGTCGATCTTATCTTTTTGAAAACAGTTGCCTTTGATGTGATTTTAGGAATCAATTGGTTAACTACTCATCATGCTTTTAAGTAAGGTTGTTAGCTTTTATATTCATAACCAACTTTGTTATGCGAATTCAAGTAACCAAACTACTAAAGTCAATTATTGTCATATCAAGCCATAAGTAAGAGCCCCGATCCTTTCGTTGTTGACTTCCTTGTGTGGGAATGCATGAAGCGGACTTTACGTAGGCGACGTCATGATTTGAAGATGGCAAGTTGATAGGTATCATTGTGAGTCTATCGAGTTAAGGGATAGAAGTCACGATTGGTATTAATATGAACGTCTTATCCAAGTCTTGGGCGAAATGTGATTTTGAATGATATTTCTATCATTAATAAATTTCTTGGCGTATTCTTGAAGACTTCCTAGCCTACCCTAGAACGTGAAATCGAATTTTGTATTGACCCCAATCATAAAAACCCATTTCTTAAACCCTCAAATATTTCTTCAACTAAAAGGATCATTTTTAGGATTATGATGAAAGTCATAATAAAAGCATTGGACTAATAAAAATCATGGGTATATGAAGTATTAGTAAGTTTTACGATGAGTTATGTTGGTTAGTATGTGAAAACATGAAAGTTTCTTATAAATCACAAAGAGTTGAAAATCGATTTTGGTGAAAAGCGTAATAAGAAATTCAATTGACCATATCTCCTATTATATTTTGAATTTTTGAGTGTGGTCAAGTCCTAGAGTTAGATCTATGAGTTACCTAACTAATCCAAGTGGAATTACTGGAAAAGGTGTTGTAGATTTTGTGTGGACTAATTTTAGCAAAGAAGTGCAAAGCTGCAAAAATCGAAAAATTCTTTTCCATGATTTTAGAGGGGTTGTTTTCGGCCACTTAAATTATGAGAAAAATTCTGGCCTTTTGGGAAATGAAGGTATATGGTATAAAGTACCTCCTGTCCAAAAAATGAGCTCATTCTCGACTTAAAATGAGCAAGTTATGACTATTTCAATATTTAGGTTTTTTCGATTTAAAACGCTATAACCGTAGGAGTTCTATAACTCCGATGACCATGAAATTTAAACTGAGGCTCACATTAACATGTGTAAGGTCTTGCCAAGATTTGGGAATTTTTGGAGTTAAACTTGGGGTAGCTAATTTCTTAAGGAATTAATTAGAAATTGATTTTGAAAAATAGTAAATGAATTTTAAAATTCGAGAAAAATATATTTTCATTATGGGACTATATTATGCTAAATCCCAGAAAAGAAATATTTTTGGGACTGATTTGGTATTTTTCATGAAAATAGTTTAATTCTGAACATATGAGTTAAATATGTTATGTGAAGTAACAAAGTTGAAAATAGGATTTTATGGCTTTAGAGAATCCTATATAGAGTATATGCATATTTTTTGATGAGGATTTGATAATTGGTGATGATATCTTATGAGTATGGCATTTTTGAATGATTAAATGCATTATATGGTAAAGCGTAAACAATTGAGATAAATTATTTATAAATTTAAAGTGATTAAAATATTGTTATAATATTAATGATATTAGATTATGAGATTATTAAGTGATTGATAACATGGGGATATTCTTGAATCTGGATAAATTATATTATAAATGTTTAATATTTATCCTTTATCTCATTTGATTGATTCTTTATATCATTATCCTCATGCTTATATTATGTTGAAAGTCATCTACATGGCTGTGGTGCATAGATGGACTTGGTATGATTATGACCGAGGATTGTTCGGTATAATCATAACAAATAATTGAAAACACGATTATCTTTGGTAGTAATGCATTCATGGATAATTTGTGGTCGTGATACTAATGAATACACGATTATCTTTGGGCGTAGTGCATGGATAATTTGTGGTCGTTATACTAATGAATACACGATTATCTTTGGCCGTAGTGCATGGATAATTTATGGTCGTGATACTAATGAATACACGATTATCTTTGGTAGTAGTGCATGGATAATTTGTGGTCGTGATCTTAATGAATACCACGATTATCTTTGGTAGTAATGCATGGATAATTTGTGGTCGTGATACTAATGAATACACGATTATCTTTACCGTAGTGCATGGATAATTTATGGTCGTGATACTAATGAATACGATTATCTTTGGCCATAGTGTACGGATAATTTGTGGTCGTGATACTAATAAATACACGATTATCTTTGGTAGTAAAATCGTGGATAATTTGTGGTCGTGATCTTAATGAATATCCTTGGCACAATGTCTGAGGATGATTCGATGATATGAATTAATTATTGAAATGAGTCTCAAAGAATGAAATATTAATTCATGGATGTGGTAAAAGTCATCTTTTGGTAGTAGTGCGTTGATAGACTTGGTATGATTATGACCAAGGATTATTATTCGGTATAATCATAATCAATTGAAAACACGAATATCCTTGGCGTTAATGCATGGATAATTACGTGGTCGTGATACTATTAAGTAGCTGCGTCTGAGATTATTGGTTTTATAGTTGTATATCTTTGCTTTTGTAGTGCAAGATGAATTGTTAATGAATATCTTTGGCCCGGATTACGAAGATGAATTTAATATTTTAACGATAAAGGTATTCAAGGTATCCTCACCTCTTTATCATATCAGTGCGTACCCTAATTTCGAGGCGAAATTCCATAAGGAGGGAGATTGTGAGACCCCATTTTATCAATAATGATTTAAATTTTGTCGAAATAATTTTTAATATTATGGTGTGAATTTGAGATAATATTATAGTTGTGGGTAGTATTTATAAATTTTGCAAAGTATCGCAGTGGTTATATTATTTTCGATTGGTTGGGGAATATTCGGTTTAGCGGGGGAATATTAAATGCAACTACTCAATCATTGGTGGACTCCACAATGTAATTATTGTCAGGATTGAAAAACGACAAAAATATTTTATTGAAATAACGGCGGAAGTTTTACCGTTGATCTTTGTTGAACTACTTTCATGTAGTAAAGTACGATGTCGAATATGTGTGGTTGCATAGTAGCACACGGTATTGATTATTGATCTTTATGTGAGAAGTCACCTCGGTTTGATTCCATTATTATCGATTAATAATATGAATTATTATAAGCGATAATGACGTTTTGTTTTATTAAGTATTATTAACGTAATAAAATGCGAAACATCTTTTATATAAAAAATGAATACTTTATTAAAGTTATTACTATAAATAGAATATATTATATTTTATTATGCATAGTGTTGCGTAGTGTTTTATATAGTGTTGCGTAGTGTTTGCGTAGTAAAATGTTTTTATATAAATAGAATATATGATATTTTATTTAAAAGATTTTGCTTTAAATATGGACCGTCGATTAAAGTAAATCAATCGGACCGTTCATGGATTAATTACTATGCATTATATTTTCTTATAAATAAAGCTCATTCCTTCATTATTTTCTTACAATTCACTTTGAAACTAGAGAGAAAATTATAGAGAAGCTATAGAGAAAATCTATAGAGAAAAGAAGAAGAGTATTACGGTACTTCACTACTTTGATATCCGGTGTCTTTTATGGTAAGGGATATTATTTGTTGTACCACGTAAGGGGTGTTATTCTTTCTTATTCATGAAGAGAACTTACATTATTCCATTCATTATTATTACATTGGAATAACTTTTGTAAAAGTGGCATACCTATACATAACTTTGTATACGCACCATGGCGTACCTATACTTGGTGAAATTCTTATATTATTCCATTCTTATTTATTACATTGGAATAACTTTGTATCTGTGAATCCCTATACTTGGTGATCTTCTACATTATTCCATTCTTTATTATTACATTTGGAATATCCTGTCTGCATGTGTTTTACACCGGACTGGTTCCATTGTTTATTATTCCGCATTTATTATTACATTTGGAATATCCCGTCTGCATGTGTTTTACAATTACCGGTTCCATTGTTTATTATTCAAAGATTTATTATTACATTGGATCATCCCGTCGATTGTGAATTTCACGACTGGTTCCGTTATTATTATTACATTGGAATAACACATGCATGCGCTGATCTGCATGCGTGGTGATTTCTTTTGTTATTCCATTCGTTATTATACCCGGTTAGTTAAAACTTTGACTTCTATACTCCATGAAATTAGTAGAATATCCTTGATATTTGCGTTTCATCCAAATGTCTTTTCATGGAAATATTCTTCGATCATTCTTGAATTTTACTCTACAAAAGCAGTATCATGTTGACAATTTAGGCGTTAATAATTCTGGATAAAATAATTCTTGAACTTATTTTATTGAATTCTTATTCATTGTCATCATCCTCCGTATTTATATTATGTTGAAAGTCATCTCGTGGCTCAGTGGTGCATAGATGGATTTGGTATGATTATGACCGAGAGACTATTTGGTGTAATCATGGTAGTAATGTTACAAATGATGTGATGAAAGTCATCTTTGGCTTATGTGCATAGATGGACTTAGTATGATTATTATGACCGGGGATCATTCGGTATAATCATGACTTTTATAAATGATGAGATAAAAGTCCTCGATTAGCACATAAAGCATTGATGAATAGTTTTTGGTATGATTATAACGGGGTTTATTCGGTATAGTCATAACCATTGATGATTTAATGAAAATTCTTGGCCGTGGGTACGAGGATGATTAGATGTGGTGGAATATTTATTAAAAGTCGAGTCTCAAATATAATAGTGATGAAAAACCTTTTAAATCATAAAAGATAGTAGACTTTATTTTCTATTGACTTTTTAATGGATTACGTATTCATTGCTTGATTAAAGCTGGTTGTCTATTGTATTTTATCGGTTTTAACACTTTGTTGAAGGCTAATGATAATTTATTCGCATTATCTTAGTCATAATATTTCTTCTTTGGCTAGTTGAGCTCACCTTTTCTTTCACCTGTTCTCTTGTGAAATGAGAATATAAATTTGGGACGAGTCGGGGAAAAGAGTGATGGTCCAGAAGATAGAATTAGTAGTCCTCACTATTCTGTGAAATAGTGTGATAATAATTGTAATGATAACTCCTTGAGTATGGATATTGTCTAAATGACAATATTCCTATTAGAGCTCTCAGTTTATGTATTGTCGTATGTTACACGACAGATGTATAGTTAAGTTTGTATTTGAATTTATGTACCATGTAAGTGGCGACCCAAGATGGGTGACGTATACCTAATTTTGGGGGCGTCACAGTATGATTTCATAATTTCTTATTCTTCGTTTAATTAATAATTGTGCATAAAGGTGATCCGGGTATATGGTTTGTAAAAAAATTTAAACTCTG
Organism: Panax quinquefolius; assembly: GCA_020205615.1. Lineage (NCBI taxonomy): Eukaryota > Viridiplantae > Streptophyta > Magnoliopsida > Apiales > Araliaceae > Panax > Panax quinquefolius. The sequence goes on along the minus strand of CM035162.1, from coordinate 136,007,475 downwards.
ATTTTTACACGTTTCCGCTTTAATTTTGCAATTTGATTGCGTTCATGAATATTACAAACCTAACAGTAATGCCCAGATCGTCCTGCCCTTCTAGCCACCAATCCAATCCCTCAATCAATTCCCAAAATGATTCACCTCCACGTGTTTCTGCCTCGGGACACGTGAAAGATTCTCTCAGATCTTGTTTCTTTATTTTCGGCTCTTACGTCTTTCTATTTAATCATAATCTGAACCTTAATTTGTGCATTTAATTCAATTAGGTCAATTGAACCCTAATTTTCACTTGGGCCCACATTTGCCCCTACTTGCGAGATCGCGAGTCGCGTCCTTGGAGTGACGATCGTGCAAAATACTTTAACTCTGTGAATCTTTGCTTGATTTTACGAAAATGCTCGATCTTGCGAGTCACGAAAATAGAAAATCATAGGAGGCGTAACTTTATGGGAGCTCTCCCGATATATCTTTGGAAATCCTCTATCAAATCTTTCCAAACCTTGCATAATATTTGTTTCCCTAATTAATTTTTATATGTATATATATCGTATATTGAAACTAAATCAAAATAAATTATATATTTGTCAAATAAAATCAAATTTTATTTTGATTTGTAAATAAGATCAAATCCTTCTTTATAGAAAATCAAATCATTCTATTATTTTGGAAACAAAATCAAATTATTTTATTTATATACTTATAAAATAAAATTAGGAAGAAATTATTTTACGAAAATATTTTTTGAAAATCGAAAATATTTTTTTAAATAAGAATAATTTAATTTGATAAAATAATAATAATATTATTATTTTTTTAAGCAAGATCTTTTCCCTTAATTGGTGATCTGGCGTAGTCATTTATGGGGATTGGCGAGAATTGATTCCTTTAGACAAGTATTGCAAATTAGCGATTGATTTTCTTTGGACATGTATTTTAGAAAAGAAGGCGGAAAAAAAAAACTAAAGGGAAAAAGAAGCGATTGCGGAGTAATAGTGGTAGCACATAGTTAAAAGCCGTTGATTATTATTAAATAATAATCAAAGGTAAGACTCATATTATTTGTAATATATATTATATCATCTTAACTATTTAGAGCCTCGCGTGGAATTGTGTTTGGTGTAAAAGTACGAATTAATGTATGTAGTATATAATATAATATATATATATATATATATATATATATATATACTATATAATCACTATGCTTTAATCTTGAACTCTTGATGAAAGCTTTTAGTGTTATAATATATATATAATCACTATACTAATCTTGATGAATGATGATAACCTTTGCTATTTCTACTTTTGATATTTTTTTTTCAACATATGATGATTTACGCTCCTACATGGGTTGAAAGAAGAAAAAGACATATCTTTCTTAACATTTTTTTCTCGACAAAAGAAAAACTTATCTATACAATCATCCTTACATGTGATTGAGTAGCATCCAGAACATGTGGCCTCCGTATATATATATATATATATATATATATATATATATATATATATATATTTTGCATAAACTATACATGTTTTTAATTTATCCATTTATGTAGCATCCATGTTTTTATTCTACGTATATATAAATTGCAATAGGGCGAGTTTTCAGATTCACGAACTTTTCCGATTTGATTTTTTTTTTTTTTGAATTGATTGAAAAGCAATCTTTGTTTCTTTACCTTCATTACCCACAAAGCAATACATCTTTTCTCGGCTTTTTTTTTTTGAATTGATTGAGTGATGTTGTTTTTGAACTTTTCAATCTTTGTTATATTGATTTTGTTTTTCTTACAATTTTTTTTTTTATATGTTTTTTTTTATATATATATTTTCTTACACCTTTTCACGTGAATAACAATTAAGTTATTCAAGAAAGATATATATGTTCATGCATGTTTGTTCACGGTGGAATATCGTTCATGCATGACCTTAATTTTATGAAAGGTATTTTAGAATTTATGGGATTTTGTAATGTTTGTTCAAACAAAGTCTAATTGTAGTTTAAAGACTTTCATGATAAGCTTTTACAAATCGACTCTAGTAGTTTAATTTGATAAACTCAAATAATATTAATGGATAATGTTGGTTTTTATTTGTTTAATATTTTATTATTATTTTTGATTGTTTCATCGATTTCTCTTTTCGGTGATTGTAGTATTTATTTTTAGGGCCATTTCACCTTAACAAGGATCTTGGCTCGGATATTCTCAAAGAAAGGACAACCTTGCAAGAGGAAGATTTATTAGAACCATTTCACCTTAACAAGGTCATTGGCTCGGATATTACGGAAGAAAGGGAACAACTGCGAGGAGGAAGGATCTATTAGAGCCATTTCACCTTAACAAGGTCATTGGCTCGGATATTACGGAAAAAGGAACACCGCATGAGGAGAAGGATCTATTAGAGCCATTTCACCTTAACAGGTCATTGGCTTGGATATTTTGGAAGAAAGGAACACCGAGGAGGAGGATCTATTAGAGCCATTTCACCTTAACAAGGTCATTGGCTCGGATATTACGGAAGAAAGAAACACATGAGGAGAGGATTTATTAAAGCCATTTCCCCTAACAAGGTCCTTGGCTCGGATATTTTGAAAGAAAGGACACACCCCATGAGGAGGAAGAATTTATTCCAGCCATTTCACCTTAACAAGGTCATTGGCTCGGATATTTTGAAAGAAAGAACAACATCATGAGGAGGAAGAATTTATTAGAGCCATTTCACCTAACAAGGATCTTAGTTGGATGTTAGGTGAAGTAGCATTCATTCCAATCAGTTGATTGACGAGTAAGGAGAAGTTAAATGTAAGAGGGAGAGCTCCTTGGGTGGCTAAATCCTGCGAATTGACCCTTAGAGAGCCAAACCTAATGGCCTCCTTTTTCACATTTCCCAGTTCTTCTTTTACCCTTTTTATTTGAATGGCTCCCCAATGCTTGTGCTCTTTTTCTTCTTTTCGGTGTTAAGTGATCTTCCTTTCCGAATCCAAGGTGTCGTGTGATCTTCCTTTCCCAAATCGATCTTCTTATTTAAGTTTCATACCCTCTCTCTTGTTATGGTAAGCACTTAATTTCAAATGCTCATTCACTTTCTTTCCTTGTTTCTAGAATTCTCATGTTATATTTTCTTGTTGCGAGCCAACTCCGATGAGCGTTCCACAGACCGAAAACTACTAAGGAGGTTCCTTTCATCGTGGCGGGGAAAGGCTCCCTTTTATGGGTCTTGGCGTTTCTGGGAAGCAAGTGAAAATTATGATCGTCTGACCTTTCCTCCTCACGAAAAGCGAGGCTTATTTCTATATCTTTCGGCTTGCGCCAAGTTTAGAAACTTTCTTTCCACATTACTGCTTTCGCATTCCTCGTATGTGTATAGAAAAAGCAGAATACCCTACGATCCCATTCATTTCATATCAGACTCATCCAATCGTCTTGAGGGTGGCAACATTGGATGAAGCGAGGTTCTCATGAAATTCGATTATGTGGATATCTTGAAGAGGGCCAACATTTTGCGTTGCATTCAATTATCGAGGGATCTTCGTGTCAAGCGGGACCAAGATGCTCTTCTGAAATCTTGATTTCATGTTTGGTGTTCTTCCACATGTACATTTATCCTTTGCTTGGGGGAGTTCACCCCAACTCTGAGAGGCGTTTATGCCATTTACCGATAATCTTTTATTTTTTATTTTATTTTATTTTTTTTTATTTAGTTCATCATTTTTTTTTTTTTTATTTTTATTATATATATATATATATATATATTTTTTTTAGTATGAACTCATTCTAGATTATATCTTGTAGCCTTCCTATTTGTTGCATCGGCTTCACATAGCATATCTAGCTTGTCTCTAGAGATGTTGAGTGCATTGCTTATTTAACGAAGCTTCAAGCGAGCTCCCAATTATATCTCGCGATTTGGGGTGACATGCTCCTCCCAAACTTTGAGACTTCTAGCAAGCAAAAGAATTCACAGTTATCTTGGGTGCTTTTTTACTTCTTGAGGATTCTGGGCAGGACACGAAAATAGTTACACTATAACAAGTCATCCTCACTTTCCATGAAGAGCCTTGCCTTTTTCCCTTAGGCGCTTATTTGGCTATGTGGTTATCCAGCTTCATTTTCCGGGTCTCCACGTAGATGGTCCTTGACTCGCGTGTTTGGTTTAACTTCATCTTATCTCGAGGTCTAAATGTTCCTCTCGCTCCTCTCTTCTTAGGAACATTGTATAAATCGTTTGGGCGAAACTATTCTCGTTATGAAGGAATTTGTTGGGAGGTATCCATTTTTAAATATTTTTATTAAGCTTCTTTCACTGCTTTGCAATTTTTCTTATTAATCTTTTTGTTTCTTTACTTTCGGTATGGCGTAAATTGCTTGCTCCTGCTCTCTTTCTTGAAATCTTTCTCTTGAGCACTTTTTGAGATATTCTACTCTCACGCATTTTCTAAGAAAAAAGCGATATTGAGATCCTTCTTCATTCTTGTGACATTGTCCCTCGCATACATTTCATTTGGATTGATCATCGATCTAATTGATTCTGACATTTTATCGATGATTCTTCATGCTTTCTGACTTCGTCCATACATTATTGTTTGAGACGATGGCGGTCGTCGCCCCACTTCTATAGGCATCACTTTCGCTCTACTCGGATATCAGCGAATTGAGTGGTTCTTCGTTGTCTTGGTTACGTCTTCCTTGAGTGCGGAGCTTCCTTACTTTATCGAAGATAATGGTTTTGGCACTGTGCTTTATTCTCCTCACAGGGTCATGAGGCAGTTTGGATTTGACCAGGAGCGTCCTTTTGGCCACACTTGTCGGGGAGACTTATGAGGCGCCCTTCTCGACTTTGTCTCTACCTCTCCCTCTTTTACGTGGGCATTTCCAGGCCTCAAATGCTCCTCATAAATCCTTTCCTTTTCATCATCGAATGATTCTCGGATTAGGCGATATCTTACCGGTGACGTAATTATTGGCGGTCGATCTTAAAAGATGGGGGATGATACTTGATTTGTTCTCTACCGGTTTCTATTCGAGCGTCTCGATGGGCGAGTTGCTATGTTCTCCTAAGACCACTATCCGTTCGAGCGTTGGTTGACCCGATGAGTCGGCTCGTTGGCGTGAGGCTCGATCTTTAAGTCTTCTCATCCTCGGTCGGTGGGCATTCATCCTCGAAGTGACCCAACTATTCTTCAGGCACATGTCCCTACTACCTCCAGGAGTCTTCCACCACGGGCTTCGTCTCATGCATCTCTATCACGGATACCTCCTTGGTTCCTCCCCGAGGATCCTCTGGTGCGAGGAAATGAGAATCACCCGTTCTAAAAGCGAAAACATCTACCACTCTTGATTACGAGGTGGATCCTCCTATTACTTCTATCGTGGTTACGGTTAGTCGTCCCATTATTGAAGCTTGCTTAAAGCCATCATCGAAGCGTCCTCTTGATGATCTTTGGTTCTAGTATCTTACGTGAGAGAGTCGGTCGAAAAGCAACGTAGAAATTTGGTAAATTTTTTTTTTTTTTTTTTTGTGACATTTCCATTTTTTTTTATCCTCGTATAGTTGCTTTCGTGTTTCCTTATGTATTTATTTTCTTGATTTTCAGATTAGAGGGTCGATGAAGAGGATTATGATGTTCCTCTTGGGTTTATTTACGATCTTACACATGAGGTAGGCTGCGGCGATTTTACGCGATCGTGAGCCTTCTCGACTATCCTTATTGGTGTCGAGTCGTCTTCTTGGCATAATGATTGTGTTAGCCTTGATCTAAAAGACACTTTATCCGATGTAAGCCCAAGTCTGCTTTGTGGGTGATACAGGATTTCTTGATCCTTCTATGACTTCTCCATATGATGGGCCTAAAGATGCTAATAAGGCTCCTACCTCCTCGGGGAATCCTTACGAGACTATTCTTGATGTCCATCCTCCCGGAAGGAGTCTGCTTAGAGTTAGTGATCGATCGGGAGGGCATTATTGATAGTACTTTGGGTGGATTAAATGACATTCCGTCTCAAGTGGCATCTCGACTCCTTTTCCATTGGCTATATTGTGAGTATCTTTCTTTCAATATATTGTGAGTATCTTTTTTTTTTTTTTTTTTTTTATAATATATTATGCTTTGACATTTTTGTTTTCGGTGAGAGGATGAAAGATTTGCCTTTGCTGTTGAGGCCACAGCTTTGTTTGATGTTCTCCATCCGGATGTCGCCCACTCGCCTTATAGTGACCTTGGTTATCCTCCGGTGGCGAGGCTTGAGAATCATCGACCATCTGACATCTTTACGATCCTCCATCTCTTGTCTCGTCAAATTCTATGGTGGCGTCTAAAGTGGCTTGCGAGCTTCCTTCAATCAGTGGGGATCTTATTAGTGGAGGGGTTTTAGATATCATCTCTGGTCGGGGAAAATCTGGGCGTCTCTAGCTCGGTTTCAGCGATACTTGACCGATTGATTATTAAGGCGACTTCCACCCAAACCTTCTTCTGAGACCGACTTACGAGCCTTGTTCTTGGGTTGCACACTCTGTCTTTATATTCCTTGCGGTAGAGGATTTGAAGAGGTTTAGTGATGATGTGAATGACCTTGAAGGCTGTGGGTGTTGACATGTCTCCTTTTTTAGTGTTAAGTGGATCTTCTCGAATCAAGTTTTAATCTTGTTTCACTACGTTCGGAGGTTCTTTGTGCGTGGTGTGAAGATGATTCCTTTTTAGTCTTGACTTTACGAGCTTGATGAAGCCATGAACAAAGCGAAGATCCGATCTCAAGATTTAGAGGACCCGACTTGGGATCTAAATGCTAAATTCGGGATGTGGAGTGCCGGTGACGGGACTTAAAATAACTACCCAACAAGTTAAGGAGGTGAAAAAATTGCAAATCTTAAGGTTCGAGATCGGCCATTCTTGACTTGGAAGCTTTAGCTATGCCTCCTCTTGATTTGATATGTCTTGGCCTTTAGATCATAACTTGTTGTAGTAGTTTTTTTTTTCGATTTCCGTTTGAAACTCGTTTACACATGTTTCATTTATCAAAATGTAGTTTCTTTAACCTTGTTGATTGCTTTTAATTTGAATGATTCCTTAAAATTCAATATTTATCATTGAATCTCAAGTTATTCAAATTAATATTACAAAACGACCACAAGTAAATATGAATTTTATCAAAAACATGTATATATAGTTTTCCTGAGCCAAAACTTGACTTTATACTCTTTTTTCTTAAGAAATTTAAAAATAATATTCAAGTATAAGTGAAAGTTTGTAAATTTATTGATAATAAAATTGCTTTTAACGAAAAGCATAACGTTTCATTAGTAAATCTTGCTTTTGTCGAAAGAAAGCATAACGATTGCCACTTTTAGAGGTAAAGTGTAACTTTCTTGCTTTTGTCGAATAAAGCATAAAGTTTGTCACTTTTAAAGATAAAGTGTAACTTTTCGGGGTTGAGGCTTAAACTTCGGGTGCCTCGGTCACTTTTGAAGTTGAAAGTGTAGCTGTCGAGAACATTATTAATCGGTTCCTCGATCACTTTTGAAGTTTGAAAGTGTAACTTCAAAATTTTATACTTAGTCGGTATACTCGATTACTTTTGAAGTTGAAAGTATAACTTTTGTGATCTTTCTTCTCATGTGTAATATTTCTTTACCCACTTCAAGTTCAATGGGCTGAGATAGACATCGATCCCACACACGATATCTTGCAATACCCATTTTTAGAGATCTCTAAATACCTATATGGGCCTTCCCATTTGGGGTAAAATTTGGTGGTTGGGGTCCCCTAATGACTTGAGTTAGTTTTTGAGTGCGGGTCCCCCACTAAAATTAAATCGTGTGGTCTTCTTGCGGTATTGTATTGTCGTCGCGATCTTTCATGAGTGCAGATTCAAGCTTTTCTTTAGCCTTATCTCGAAAAAGTCGACTAAGGCCTCGAGTATCTTTGGTGGGTTTCTTCCTCGACCAAGCTTGAAGTCTCATTCGGTAGAAGGTATTTCTATTTAGTGACAAGCGACTTCTTCACCATAAACCAAAACATATGGGGTCTACTTTGTAGGCTTCCTTTTTGAAGTTCGATATGCCCATAAAGCTTATTGGTAATTGTTACGCCCATGTCTTGGATGATCGTCTAGGGTTTTTGATAAAATTTTTATCAAGGTTTTGTTTGTAGCCTCTAACTGTCAGTTGCCTTTTCGGGTAATATGGTGATGACTTGTAATGTTTCACCTGTATCTTTCCATCAGATTTTGACATCCCTATTGATGAAGGGAGTTCCATTATCAGATAAAATTATCTTGAGGATTAAAAGCGGCAAATGATGTGCTCCTTGATAAAATTGGCCCTTCTTTGGTCCGTGGCCTTCTTGAGTATTACCTCCACCCACTTTGTGTACATCTCGGTGGCGATTAAAATCCATATGTTACCCTTGGAATTAGGGTGAAACGGGACCTATAAGATCCATTCCCCATGTATGAAAGGGCCATGGTGTTGCCCGAGGTTCGCAAATCCACGGCGGGAGCATGGATCGAGTTTCCATGTATTTGACAAATGTGGCACTTTTTAACAAATTCTAGACTATCTCCCTCCATCTTTGGCGATAGTAACCATGATCGATAAGTTGTTTGTACAACTTGGCTCCCCCTTAGTGTTCATCCTTGTGCGTTTGGTAAACCAAATCTTTGGCTTCACTAGTTCCGGACACTGCAGTAGGGCTTGCCATTGAATCCCCTTCTAAACAATTCTCCATTACGTAAGAAAAAGCGTTGTGACTTCCTCTTGATTATAATTGCGTCCTTCTTTTCGATCGGAAAGAGTCCGGCTTTGCAAGAACTCCACATAAAGGGATTCACCGATCCATTATATCTTTAATGAAGGCGCATTCATCCTCCCGAGGTATTCTTGGCATGAAACACATTGGCGTTGTAGGGCATCTGCTTCCTTCTTCATTTCGGGCCAATAATACCCTTGATGCTGCGACCTACGATCTGAGCTTTATATACGCGATCCATCCGCTTCTCGTCATGCACTGTTGCAAGACTCTATCTCCTTTCTGCCTCCCCTAAGCATCGTGTCGACACACATCTGCTTCTTTGTGATCTGAAGACACCTTTGATGATGTTGTACTTACGTAACTTTCACGGTGGGTATTGTTCCTCCCTTTGTTTTCAATTGATTGGAGATGTCGTATCGCCAATCATCTATTATATCTTTGGGGAACAAATTTAGCTTTTGTGGTTGGGAGGTTCTCTTCATTACCTTTACATCCAAATTCTCACCTTGGACATAGACTCGAGATCTTCTTGTTGCTAGTGCATCGGGTTGTTTATTACATCCTCTTGGCACATATTCAATCACCACCTTCTTGAAAGCCTCCATCACCTTTTGTGCTTTCTGATTCGATATGGCGCCAAGATGGGTTCCTTCACTCCAAATTGGCCTCTTATACATTTGCCTTATGAGGTTTGAATCTCCCTTTACTTTAAGATATTTGGCTCCCGATTCTTGGTACCAACAATCCTAGTATGAGCGCCTCGTATTACGCTTCATTGTTTGTGCGAGGAAATCAATTTGTATAACAAAGGCCACTTCATTTCCTTCTTTAGTAGTCAATTGACACTCACTCTTTCGCCTTTACCTTCTGCGGATGATCCATCAAAAGCCAAACTCCACCATTACGGGTCCTCATTTTTCAACTCGATTGATTCTACTTCTTCACCCGAAGATCCTCGGAAGGGGTTCATATTCTCCATTTTGAAATTGAGCGGCCCAGTGCGCGAGCTTGACATCGGATCGCCTTGATTATTACACATTTGATGTCGTACTCTGAAAGAATCATCATCCATCTGGCGGTCTTCCTACTAATGTCTTTGGCTTAGTTAATAGGTATCTGATTGGATCGATTTTTGTTGCAAGCTTTATTTAGTGTGCTAAAAATAATGCGCATTTTACTGCATGATGAATACCAATGCTAGACAATGCCTCTCCACTTGTGAATACACGGTTTCCGGTCCTCGGATTATCCGGCTAATGTAATATCTGAGTTTCTCTTCTCGTCCACCTCTGCGTGATCAATCCACCTATGGACTTCTTGGTAGATGTGATGTATAAGCTGCAATGGTATTCCTCTTTGTGGCCTTACCATTGTTTGTCTTTGAAGCCAAAATTCTTTTCACCTTCTCAAGCGCTGTTGTTGGTCTTTGCCCCCAGTCCCATTGTGCCTTTCCTTTTAGCAATTTGCCAAAAGGTTACGTGACTTCGGCTAATCTTTGGCATGAATCTTCTCGTGTATGAAACTTTCCTGAAAGCTCTTGATTGTTTACTGCGTTTTTGGTGGGGCATCTCTTGTGATTGTTTTCACCTTGCTTGGGTCCACCTCTAAGCCTCTATTGTGCACCAAGCCCCCAAATTTTCCGGTAGTCATCCCAAAGCGCACTTCTTGGATTCATCCTCAACTTATACCTTGACACTTGCTCGAACACTTTCTCTCAGTCCTCGCATGAGTTATCGCCTTCTTGGATTTCACTACTATGTCATCTCGTAGTCCTCCACTATATCATGAATCATGTCATGAAATATGGCGTGCGTTGCCCTTTGATAAGTTGCCCCATTCTTGACCCGAATGGCATTACTACGTAGTAGAAATTCCCCAAGCAGAGATGCGAAAAAGGCTTGTCGACTCTGCATCTTCTACGGACATCTTTATCGATTGTAACCCACAAACCCGTCCATGAATGACATCATCTCATGATTAGCCGTTGCATCTACCAAAGTGTACATGTTGGGTAATGGGTACATGTCCTTTAGGCGTGCCTTGTTCAAATCTCTGAAATCCACACGTATTAAGTGGATGTCCATTTGACTTCTTTATCGGTGCAATCTTTGGATAGCCATATTGGATGTTGAATTGGCTTGATGAACCCTACTTCCAGTAACTTCTTGATTTCTTCCTTTATTTGAGTTTCTACTTCGGGTGCATAGTTGCGAGGTGCTTGCTTCTCTTGGCTTCATTCCGGACTTATGTTTAGATTGTGCTCCACAAGATCCTTGTCGATTCGGGCATCTCGTCGTAATTCAAGCAAAGACATCCCTATATTCTCGATAATAATTGTACGAGCTTCTCCTTACATTTAGCATCCAACTCCTTGTTGACATAAGTCGGTCTTGGCGTTCCTTCCTCTGTTGCCAAATTAACTTCCTCTAATTCATTTTGTTTGAGGTTTTGGCCTATCCTCGAAACGATTACGGAGATGGTTCTACCTTACATTGTCTGCGACTTCTTCTTCTTCATTATTCTTTGGAGTGGGGACACCTCTGGTAGTTGGGTTCACACACTTCAAGGGCTCTTCCCCTTGCATCGTCCTGATCGAAACACCACCTTTCCGTCGGGTTTAACAACCCTCTCCCATTTTGTCTTGGCCTCCTCAGTTGTGCCATCCGCTTGACATTTATTATATTTACGGCATCTTGAGGATCTGTTGCCTTTTCTTTTCTTCTCTTCCTTCTTCCTTTGGCTTCTTCTTTTTTAGAACATTCTCCGCGTTAGGGTCTTCTTCTTTTCTTTTTACTGCGAGCCGCGAACTTATCTTCCTGCACTTCCTCCCAACTTGCTAGTCTTAGGGAATCGGGTCTTACTGATCTGGTTCTCTCCCTCTTCGTGACATCATCAAAGAAAGTTGCTTGATGATGTGTGCCTCCTCACGGTCCAAAGGGATTAGAGTTCTTTGGTACCTTCACTTCTCTCCTTTCGAAATAGCTTTAAGGCGTTGATGAAAGGCCAGGGTACCACCCGTGGTCGTTTTGCCAAACCCTTCCAATGAAGACGTGATATGATGCATCCACCTCGTGACATGGAACATTCTGAGGCCCTCGAATCTTCCCGACTTGCATGTCCACCTTAACGTGTCCTAGGGTTCTCGTGCTTTGATTGGCGAATCCGGTAATGTTCATTTGTTCCTTCACAATCTTCTTCTCCGCGAAGCTAACAGTTTGAACACGGTGTAGGGCATAATATTCTGAGGCGCTCCATTGTCGATAAATGCCTCAGCACCTCAATCTTAGTTGATTCTTTATCATCACATACAACGGCTTTTGTTATCTGGGGTATCTTATCTCTCTATCGACTTTAAAGAAAGATATCTTATTTTCTTCTTCCTCCATCGTCTTCATAAATCCTTTGCTTATGGCCATACAAGTCTCCTGCGTTTGGCGACCTTGATAATTACCTGGTTGCCTCGATCCTTGCTTCCTTGGCAATCTATCGATCAAAAAAAATTACGAACTTGGCTCCGGATTCATCAATCTGCCGTCACTGCGGTCTGGATCACCTCCTCCTTTTCTTCCATCATCATCTCCTCCTTACGGGCTGTGTTGTGAATAACGGTGTTGCGTTTTCTTTCCTTTGTGGTTTGCGGTGACTTGTCATGAACACTTTTTCTTTTCAAGTTCAATCTCCCCATTTGCCGACTTTTTAGCGTGGAATATCCTCCATGAGGCTATAACAATCCATCGTTGAGTGTCCGCGTTTGGTGGAATACCACGAAGTCTGGTCTTCTCTTTATTTCTTCTTCGTCGCAAATCTAGGCCTTGGGGTTTCACCACTCCATATTCAACCCATTGTTCATACAAACCCACGAATGCTTTCTCACTACATGTGATAGCCTCGGGAATGGCTTTCTTGCATATTTGTCTCGAGCTTTCCTCTGCTTCATCGAAATTTTCTAGTGTTTCTCCTTCTTGCCCCCTTGTGGTTTTGGTGAGAGTCGACCAAAGCCACGATTCTTTATCCTCTTGCCCTTCCATGTAACAAATCGCATGGTTAGTGGGCAATGTCACGATTCCTCCCAGTCTTGTGCAAAAGATGAGAGAGGTCGGCGAAGGAATCCTGAAGCCTTGGTGATGAGGTGGGGCTTGAAAGAATCGAAGGCACCATTGTTGCAAATCTTGACTAAGTTCTTTTCTTGAATCGGTTCTGCGCACTTACGTACTGGGCCTGAACTTGTCAACATAATCGACAACTCCTCATTCGGTTTACTGCTTGAACCGCATAAGCTCCACAATGGTTACTGTTTACGCACATAGAAAAATTTCTTGAAAAATTGTAATTTTAAGTCGTCCCAATCATGGGTGACCCTTCTCCAAATTGTAGTACCAACTAAAGGCCTTATCAAATCAAAGTCTTGTTGAATTCCGCATCAACAAGTTGTGGTTGTTCACTTAATCATATCAGAACCCACGGAGACATTGACTCTGAACACAGCAATATGTTCCCTAGCATTTCCTTTTTCCCGTTGTATTTTGGAAATTGCGGGGTGCTCAATATACCTGTTGGGTAAGGTTGCCTCCGAATGTGTGCGGGGTAAGGAGGAGTAAAGTCCAACTCAGAGGTCGAGATATGCATCTGCGAAGTTGATTGATCACGTCGATCATATCATCCTTAAATCACATCTGGGCTTGTAGCGTGAACTCTACGGGGTGTTGTGATATCTTTCTTTGCATCGGCGGTGTGTATGGTAGAAAAAATTGGTTGATGGACACTTGCATCGTGAGCAATTAGCTTGGTGGAAGTTCTTTGGCTCATTCATTTGGACATTGCTTGGAATGGTTGGCATTTGCACTGTGAAAATGATGGAATAGTAGTGAGATGATGTTTGCACGAGGTTGGCTTGCTTCCATCCTAGGTTGTGTACGTCACCACTGCATTACGGGCTTCCAAGTTGATTATTGGAACCAATTGACTTTTCAGTTAATGGAGTCTGATGTGGTTCTCTTTGTTGTTGCTACCATTATTGTTGTCTTCCACACTGCTTGTTCCCCATTACAAACTTCACAGGAACATGGCCTTGAAAGTGGAAATCTGCATCAAGCTATTTGGCGGAAATTCCCCATCTCCTCTTGCTTCCTCTGCATTTCGACATCATGGCCATCATCATTCCTTGCCCTTCTCGTGCTTCCTTGATGCCTTGAGCATCTCGATTTTGCATCATTAAATCGGGTCTCCACTGCATCCTCGCCTTGCCTTCTTGCGTTGGTTTGTTGTTGATTGGCCATATGTGGTGATGTCGAACTTCCTTGAAGCGTCTTGATAAGTGGTTGGTCAAAATCCGGTTTGCGCCTTGGAAAGCTTGAGTGGCTTGCCTTGGGCTGGATCCGGTGAGGTAATCTTTGTTTGTTGGTGAAGCGACTCTTCTGTAGTTCTCCCACTTGAGTTGTGGGCATACCCTTCACGATTCTACACCTCCCAGTGAGTCGCCAAATAAATGTGGGCGAAAATCGTACCTTCTAGGGGTTAGGGTTTTGTGTTGGTGAGGAGGAGAGAAATCCACGAAAAGTATGGAATTGATTGATTGATTGAAGAGGGAGAGCGACGGTGGGCGATTACTCCAACGGCGTGGCGAGAACCCCTAGAATCCGGGAACCGTGTTAGGGTAACGAGGATTCAAGAGCCTTCTTGAGTCCTTGAGTTGAGAAAATGTCCAAACCCTTTGGTGCTTTTAGGTGGAATCTCGAGCCTTTAAGTCACCAAAAGGATCCCTTTGATCTTCGAAGAGTCCAAGTCTTGATCTCCCAAAAGTCCCTTCCCAATGGAGTGGAAGAGATATTTATAGGGTTTTTGAGTGTGGTCATGTGATAGGCACATGTCCTGGGAGAAATTCAAATTACCCTTTAGTCGTCAAAGTAATGCCGGATCGTCCTGCCCTTCCAGCCACCGATCCAATCCTCAATCGATTCCCAAAATGAGTCACCTCCACGTCTTACGCCTCGGGACACGTGAAAGATTCTCTCGAGATCTTGCTTCTTTATTTTCGGCTCTTACGTCTTTCCATTTAATCATAATACGAACCTTAATTTGTGCATTTAATTCAATTAGGTCAATTGAACCCTAATTTGCACTTGGGCCCACAAATCATTAATTTATCATAGTATAGTATAAGAGTTTAAAGTACCAAAAAAATAGGTAGAGTAATGAGGGGTAATTTTGGAAAAAATTATCATTAATTCTCCTAGATTTGAACAAACATCAATTAATTAAGGACAAATAAAAAACTCTAAAACGTCATTTAAATAGAGACGGAGGGAGTATAAAGGTAGGAGAAGAGTTTAAGTTACATCTAGTTATATATATATATATATATATATATATATATATATATATATATATATATATCATAGTAAATATCAAAGATTCTCCTCATATAACATTCCTCTTTAAATAATATTTCTTTATTAAAACTACGTCGTTTTGGAGTTTTTTAAAAGAGATTGATCTCACTTACTTTTCTTTTATTTATAAAAATGCCACTCATGTCCCCACGTCGTATAAATCTATTTTTTATATGTATTCAAATTACATCTAAAACACTATATGGAATTGTTTCTTGACGAGAAAGGATTCTTTTGGGTCAGATAATTGGAATTGTTTCAAATTATAATGAAATTGGAATTGTTTCAAATTATAATTGGAATTGTTTCAAATTATATATTTTGGGTCAGATAATTGGAATTGTTTCTAATTATAATGAAATTGGAATTGTTTCAAACACTATAATTGGAATTGTTTCAAATTATATATTTTGGGTCAGATAATTGGAATTGTTTCTTGACGAGAAAGGATTCTTATTTGAATGATTCTGTATGTTGGAGCTCTTTGTCTGACTTTTGGGAAAGCGAATTTCAATTTAATTATTGATTGTCTCACTATATTTTATAAAAATTCATATTAGAATCACCGGTCTGCCCAGACTTATTCAAAAAGTTATGACCAAAAAAACATATATGCGGGCTAACGCGGTGAGTGGTCGGTCAACCAAATTCCTCCAGAAGTATTTTATTTTCAAATGAGGATAACCGGAAATCCCAAAAGCTGCTCACTAGTCTCCGGACGGCGGGGCAGAGTCGTTTACGCGTCAATATCGTTTATAAAGAAATTTAACCCTGAAGAAATTGAACAACCAAAAAGCTATAACAAAAGTCAATTTTATCTTTGCTGTCAGCTTTCACAGCAAGCCCCTTTTGAGAAACGATTAGTAATTTCATTGTAGAGATTTCCTGGGTCCAATTTGTGTTTCAATTTGGTGGATTTTGCCATTACAATACCAATACCAAAGTGAAGGGTTTTTATATTCTTTTATTTTGGGTCAGATAATTGGAATTGTTTCTTGACGAGAAAGGATTCTTATTTGAATGATTCTGTATGTTGGAGCTCTTTGTCTGACTTTTGGGAAAGCGAATTTCAATTTAATTATTGGTTGTGCATTAAATTCGATATATTGGAGTTTAGTTGTGATATAAATTGGCTGGTGGATTGGATTGATACCAGGGTTTGAGTTTTTGCATGAAAATTGAATTCAGGTTAGCTGGGATATTGATTTGAACTACTATTAATGATTTTACTGGCGACATATTGAGAAATATAAGTGATCGGGGTTTTGGTTTTCATATTGGCGTGTGATTTGGTGACATGAGCGCTGTATGCATTTGGAATGCTGATTCAAGAACAAATGGGTGCCAGAGTAGTTTCTTGTTTCATTGGTTTTATTCTTCTGCCTTTTGCTTTGGCAACGGCAGACTCGGGAAGCAAGAAGATTGACCAGGAACTTTCAGTTCGCAATTTAGTTGGTTCAGGGGAGATAAATGAGGACATGGTAACTCTATGTTACTTATATTTTTAGCAGAATTTGTTCTTATATGCAAACATTTTCACTTAATCGCTTTGAATGTTTCTATTTTGTATGGAATACATGCTTGCATATGACAAGAGAAATTATTATTTTTTTTTTCCAAGCATGATTTGAATTCAGCAAGTACTTTTCATTGTTCTTACTAGTTGGCTAAAAGAACTGCAGTAAAGAGTGTGCGTTTTAGATGTTGCCAAATCATATCTATGGTGCTTAGTGGCCTATTATACACACATTTCCATTTCTAACACAACTACTATAACAGCATTCCCAGTTAAATTTTCTGTAGAAATTAATATTATTACTAAGAATGTGTATATTTTCACAGAAGAAGCAACTAGAGATACTCATATTGGCTCCTTGTCCGACATTTTCTATATTGGATTTGGCTAATACCCCCTCCTAATATGTTCTTTATTCTTGACAAGATGAAGTACTGTTGCATGCTTCTTTTTTCCAATATCCAGAAGAATCACAGAACTATAATAGTTGCACCCCAACTTTTAATTTTGTATTCATAGTAGTTGCTGCTTGACGCGTGCATATGGTATTGAAAAGTTTGATGAAATTATATGAATGCAGACTGAGCTATTAAGGGCCAATTGTGGGCTGGAGTTGATTCATGCGAAGGAAGCTATTAAAGATCTTGAATTATATTTCACTAAGCAAGAGTCCAGTCATAGGAATGAAATCATTTTAAAGAGTAGGTTGTCAGCAAAAATGAACATACAGAAAGCTTTGAGAGTCCTGGATCCTCAGGTCAAGCAAAATCTTATGGATTGTTTAAGGAAGATGAATCTCTTGTTCTTAGAGTCTGGAGAAGAGAGTGATTCTAAAAATTGGTACATGAAGTATGTGGATTCCATGTTTACCAGATCCAATGCTCGTAGACGAGAATTGGTTCAGAGCTCTGCACAAGCACTGACACCATCCCCTGCTGTTGCAGCACCTACATTCAGCCTGACACCTTCAAGTTCTAAAGTTCAT
This sequence comes from Panax quinquefolius, assembly GCA_020205615.1. Taxonomy (NCBI): domain Eukaryota; kingdom Viridiplantae; phylum Streptophyta; class Magnoliopsida; order Apiales; family Araliaceae; genus Panax; species Panax quinquefolius. The sequence goes on along the minus strand of CM035162.1, from coordinate 135,989,842 downwards.
TATTCTGAACGCCCTGCAAGTCCTCCATTGCAGCAATTTTTTCCTACAGATTTAAATGACTCAAGTTCACAACCTGAAGCTGGTGAACCAATTCTAATCCTTTCTTCAAATGTGCAGTCAAATAAGCAAAATGGGAACAATAAAACAGTTGTTGTTGCAGTTGCAGTAACTGCAGCAGTGACATTTTTTGTTTTTGCATTACTCTTTTTATGTTATTTTAAAGTTTGTGGTACTCAGTCTGGATTCAGACAAAATGATGAGAGTCCTCTTCTCCGCTTAAGCTTAAGCAATTATTCTATTGGTACGAGCAAGTTCTGCTATCATATTTTTGTTGTCAAAAGTTTCAACTGAATTTTACAGTTCTAATATTAAGTCAACATTTGATTTTCAGATTCTTCAGAGACGTCTTGTGATTCAGGAAATTCAATAAACAAAGTGAGGCCTAGTAATCAGTCATTCCATACCAACTCGGACCACTATATTGAGGCAGGTGTTATTGGTAACTCAAAAGTTGGAACTCCATTGGGAACTGTAACTTGTGTTGCCAAGACCATAGATGAGGAATCTGCTCAGATACCGCCTTCTCCACTAAAGCCTCCTCCTGGAAGGTTGGCAACTGCAGAGCTGCCTCCTCTAAATCCTTCCACAGGAAGGGCAGATTACTCTGAATTGCCTCTTGGCAAAAGATATCTTCCGCCTCCTCCTCCTCATGGCAAAGGAGGTCCTCCGCCTCCTCCTTCTGGCAAGGGAGGTCCTCCGCCTCCTCCGCCTCCTGCTGGCCAGGGAGCTCTTCCGCCTCCTCCTCCTCCTCCTCCTCCTAGAAAGGGAGCTCTTCCTCTCCCTCCTGTATTACCACCTTCACTAAAACCTTCTTCTGGTGGCCCATGTCCCCCACCTCCAGGGACACCACCACCACCAACAATACCTTCCTCCATCAAGAGTAGTCCTTGCCCTCCACCACCTCCAGGTAGTGGTATCCCTCCACCTCGGCCACCCGCCATAGGCTTGAAACCACCACACCCTTCACCTAATGGGCCAAATCATCCGTCAACTTCTGCTGAACAGAATGAAGCTGATGATCCGAAAACTAAGTTAAAGCCATTCTTTTGGGATAAGGTTTTAGCTAAGCCTGATCATTCAATGGTTTGGCATCAAATTAAATCAGGGTCATTCCAGTAAGTGTCCTTTAAACTATATTTATTTTTTGGTTTGTTTTGTAGTATCATGAATGTTAATATATCATGGTGCCAAAAAGACGTTAAATATTTTTTTGAACAGATTCGATGAAGAGATGATAGAATCTCTGTTTGGCGCCCCTGCTGGGAAAAATAAGAAGGAAACCAAAAAGGGTTCTTTATCTCAAGATCCTTCAACCCGATATATTCAAATTATTGATCCAAAGAAGTCACATAATTTATCAATTCTTTTGAAGGCATTGAATGTGACAAACGAGGAAGTTTGTGATGCACTTCATGAAGGTGATTTCTATACTCTTTTCTTCCTTTGTCTAATGAACCCACATATAAAACAAAATTATATCTTGGTTCTTAAACATATCTGTAGTTGATTCTTTTTTTCATCACACTGGGTAGAACTGGACTAGTTTGATTTAAAGAAGTTTTGAAAAGAATAGTTGTAACACCCCAGAGATGTAGACATGTGGGAAGAATACATAAGGAATTAAGTTTGTTACAGTCGTGACCTTTTGGGTGAGCCTGAATAAGATGACCCAATAAAATATTAGCGGCTTAGTGGTTTAAGGCCTTGTTTGGATGTAGTTGATTCGATTCGGACTCGAGATTTGTTCTGGACTTGGAATTTGACCCAATGTTACAAATTTGACCCAGGTCGTTACAACATTTTTTAGGTATTTCATGTCTTTTCCAAAGGAAAAAGAAGAAGATGTTGGCTGGTATTCCAGATATGATACTTAGTGATATATTTATGAACTCTTCTTAAAAGTAATTAAACAAATATATTAAGGTTTCAGAGATATCTTGAAACAGTAGCACTCTTCCTGGTTTTGATCGTTTATAAAAAAAACGTGAAATGCATTTATTAAAGCATTATATACATTGTTTGGGTCCTCTTGCAAACATCCTAAGCAATACAATAATTAGTTGCTTCACATGCAGACCTTTGGCTCCCGTTGGTTCTGGTTTCAAGTGTCCTAGTTGAAATTGTTTTTTTTTATGTTAGCATAGTTGCAATTTGTTATGCTCTGCACATGTGAGTTGGGGTTGCATCAATGCATGTGAGGGAAGAGGTTTAAAATAATACAATGTTGGTCCATTTTCTAATAGCTTTAAATTTTAAAACAATTGGTACCTTTGCAATATTAAACAAGAAAGATGGGAGATAAAGACCGGAGTATTTTTATCTTCTGCATGTAGATAATGAAGAGTACTGCAATTGCCTTCTTCTCCTATTTGTGTGATCCTGAATTTTGTAGAATGAGGAAATCAGTATAGGTGCATGAAGTGATTGATTGATTGAAGACAATTGATATCCACCATTTAGAAATAAGATATTTGTTGAGATTAGATATATTACATAAATCCCAGAACTATTGCTGTAACATTTGTTTGGGAAATTTTGTGGTTACCCGTGAAATTTAACTGGCAAACCTGTGATTATTACATCTATGTTATCAGTTTTTGTTCTGAGTGAAAAGTGTATACAATTATTTTTTCTTTGCTAGTATCTTTATTCTTAATTTATATATTATTTTTCATGTTCTGCTTTTAGAATTAAAAAAATCAAGCTCTTATTTAGATGCAGATTTTTTGTATCAAAAGCAGTAAACTAACCGTCTTAGCTGAATCAGGAAATGAGCTTCCCTCAGAACTTATAGAAACTTTATTAAAGATGGCACCAACAGCAGAAGAAGAACTTAAGCTGCGGCTTTATAGTGGTGAACTTTCTCGGCTTGGGACAGCGGAGCGGTTTCTGAAAGTCTTGGTTGAGATACCCTTTGCATTTAAGAGACTAGAATCCTTGTTATTCATGTGCTCTCTACAGGAGGATGCTTCAATTGTTAAAGAGTCCTTAGCGACATTTGAGGTAACCTTAGATTCCTGAAATGCATCAGTTGTTTGACTTTCTTTCTCAGTAGTTATGGCTCTCCTCAAATTTACTATAAAAGTAGTGTTTGGTGGTTTTCATGTGGGAAAATTGCTTACTAAGAGTGGTAGAGTGCTCAACCTATCAAGAGTGAGGATATGGGCTCAAGTCTCTGAGCAGCCACAATCTGCAATTATGACAAGGGTACCCAGTGTAACCCTCCCAGCATCTGGGTAATGGCCTTTAAACTGCAATACTAAAAGGAATTTGCCTATAATGTCACTATTTTCTTGTCCTCAGTCTGGTAACATGTTTATCAGCGACCACATTATTCGTCCTGTCCTAACTATTCAAAAGTCCATGTTAGACCCGTTGTATGTTGAGCTAAACTTATGCTGTTAGGATATACTGTAGGCAAGTGAAGGGAGGGAAGTGAATGTCCCAGTATTTAAACTTAACATTAATGTTATTTAATGCTAATAAGAAAAAATGGAGGGTGAGCATAATTTAAAAGATGAAGGAATTTTTTTTTTTCTTGCAAGCGTTAATTATTTGTTTTTAACATATTAACGTCATATGATTTGTGGACAAAAAGGTGTCGTCAATTTCTGTACAGTATCACACTGCTTAACCTGTTGCTTACCAGTAATGAAGTTGTATGGTCATGCCTGTATTTATAGGGTTTATGTAATTTAGTTACGCATATAACATTGTCACATCTCCATTTTGCCTCTTCAGGCTGCTTGTGCAGAACTCAAAAAAAGTCGGCTATTTCTGAAGCTCTTGGAAGCTGTTCTGAAAACTGGCAATCGAATGAACGTCGGAACATTCCGTGGCGGCGCACACGCATTCAAACTTGACACACTTCTAAAATTATCAGATGTTAAAGGAGCTGATGGGAAAACTACACTCCTGCACTTTGTTGTTCAGGAGATAATTCGCTCAGAAGGGGTACGAGCAACCCGTGCAGCTAGAGATGGCCTGGGCATGCACAACATCGACTCTGATGATCTCAAGGGTTCTTCCCATGATATGGAAGATCACTATCGCAATCTTGGCCTTGAGGTGGTCTTAGGCTTGGGCGGTGAGCTTGAGAATGTTAAGAAAGCTGCAGGCTTGGATGCTGATACTTTAACAGGAATAGTTGCCAAGATTAGTCGTAATCTCATTATAGCCAAGGATTTTCTGAATTCAGATATGAGGGATATTGGGGAAGAAAATAGTTTTCACCGAGTGCTTAAGAGTTTTGTGCAGAATGCTGAGGTTGATGTGACGTGGTTGGTTGAGGAAGAGAAGAGAATAATGGGTGTAGTGAAAAGTACAGCTGATTACTTCCATGGGAAAGCGGGGAAGGATGAGGGCTTATGATTATTTGTCATTGTTAGAGACTTTGTATTAATTTTAGATAAGTCATGCAAAGAGGTGAAGGATTCCCAAAAGAAGACAAATAAGACTCCGAGGAAAGAAGACTGGATGTTAACAGCTAATCCTCGGTGACAGGCGGATGGATAGTTGTAGTTCAGGCGGTAGAACTTGCGAATTGCAACTGATAACTGATTTAATCATCAAAATTACTTTCTGTGTTGGTATGTTTCCAGCCTCCAGCATCCTTTTGGTGGAAGCCTAAAGAAAATGATACGGAGTTGAGCCATACAGGTGGAATGGTTTTGATTGAATTCAAGGCAGTTTCGCTATGCAAGGCAAAGATTCAGCTGAAAAATCTCTAACTTGGGTGATTTTGTGTTGGGGAAATTAGTGTTAGAATGCCTCTGATTTTTTTTATTTCTACAATTCTTCGATTAGGACCCAGTAGCGTAGCCAAGTATTTCAAACCTAGGGGCTAGGGGCTAGTGAAACGCAAGTGGCTGGTTATTACTAATATTTTTAAATCACATGCATTCATTGTTGTTAATTATTTCCCCTCTTCAACATTATAGGAGTTAGGCAAATATTACTACTATTCTAATACTATTTCATACTATGTATAACGTTTGAAACACAATTTCTGTAACTACAAGTAGTATGCATGATTCATGGTGGGATACGTTATTAAAATATTTGGGAAAGTATAACATTGAATGTACGTCAGTTAACTTTGCAGCAGAACTCGAGAGTTCATCAGTTGGTTTACAATTTAAAATTGGGCGTCAGCTTGGCTTCATCCAATTTTTCATTTCCCCCATCAACTGGTAGTAGTAGTTATCAAGCCTTTGTGCCAACCCACATTGTCAAATTTTGAGTGGGCAATTAATACACCCCATGAATATATACATTTTTCCATATATATATATATATATGTAGTAGTATAACTTAATTAATCTTTTGAGAATTAAGAGAGAGTTCTAGTTAAGACTAGTTAAGATTAGCATGATACATGGAGTATATAACCAGCGAGTCTTTCTCTAGGCCATCATCTAACCGTTCTAGACAATGGAGATCTGACGGTAAAAGATGACTATCCGCGTAATTGGCTTCTATTGGCCAACTTTCACAAACCACCCCTATATAAATCTGGAACACACGATATCCAAATTTCAAATTTCAAACCCTCCAATCCCAATCCATCTACACCCTTTTCAGTTTTCTCTCAATTACCTCCGTACAATGGCCGGAAGAGGAAAGTCTTTGGCCGGTACCGCCTCTAAGAAGGCCGTCTCCCGCAGCAGCAAGGCCGGTCTCCAGTTCCCCGTTGGCCGTATTGCCCGTTTCCTCAAAGCCGGCAAGTACGCTGAGCGTGTTGGAGGCGGCGCTCCCGTCTACCTCGCCGCCGTCCTTGAATATCTCGCCGCAGAGGTAAACCTCTCCCTCCTCTCTCTCTCTCTCTCTCTCTATATATATATATATATATATATATATATATTTCTAGATTTAGATCTGGAGTGATTGGTTATTGATATGAATTTGGAGATGGCAGGTGTTAGAATTGGCTGGGAATGCGGCGAGAGACAACAAGAAGACAAGAGTGGTTCCACGGCATATTCAATTGGCTGTGAGAAATGATGAGGAGCTAAGCAAGCTGCTTGGTGCCGTCACCATTGCCAACGGTGGAGTGATGCCTAACATTCATGCTCACTTGTTGCCTAAGAAGGCTGGCTCCGCCTCCTCCAAAGTTGCCGATGATGAAAGTTAAATCTAGACATTTTGTTTATGTTTTAGTATTTCAGTTGATAAGATTAGACTAGTGATTCCTTTAGGTTGTGTAGATGGATGTCTTTTCCACCTGTTGTTTATCTACTTCTAGTCCAAATTAGTGGTAACAGTTGTGAGATGTGAATTGAAACATATGAATAGTATCGTCTAAAAATCCATATGCAACTAATTCATAGATTGCAGTTCTTTTAGCTTAAATAAACATGTCATAACCTGATTTCTTGAATCTCATTACCTTTATTGCTTTTACCTTCACTTCAATATTTCCTTTTACAAAGATTATGAAGGTAAGATTTGATGGGATAAGGTTTCCCAAACGTTATTAAGTTTCAAAAAGCCTGAGAAGGAGAATGTTTCAAAAAGCCTGTGGTGTAGTGATGATATGCATAAATAATTGGTTTATCAAAATTAAAAATACTAATTAATCTAAATTAAAAAAATTGTTCTTCTCTCTACTCCATCTTCATCTTCAAAAATTACTTTTCTTCTACAAATTAGTAAAAATAAAGAGAAATCAGGTAAAATTCACTAAAAGTATCAATTATAGATTAATAAGAATTCAAAATATACATCTAATGTTTTTAAATTTATTGGGACCTAAAACATATACAATACTTAGATTGAGAAGATTGTGAAGGTGGAGTAGAGACAGAAAACATAGAGATATAAAGTCATAGAGAATCTAAACTTTAAACTCAAATATTTCGGAGGTTATTCTTTCTCTAAGATACTCCTTAGTCCTTTCTCTCAAATCATGGAGACTATGGAGGTTGTTTCCTAGTGATTATATGGAAGTCATAAAGTTTGTTACAATCAATCATGAAGGTCATGGAGATGGAGTAAACTCTAATTTTAGTAAACCCTAAAAATTTGATCTTTAAAATTAAAACTCATTCAATTAATCTAAGTTATGTTAGTGGTTGAGTAGTGGGTAATGGATGGCTTGTACCTAATCTATATTGTCTTCTGTTAAATATTTAGCAACAGAAGAGAATTTCAAATTTTTGCAAGTGTATTAAAGTCGGTGGGTTGACAATATGAAAAAATTTTAACGACACATTTGATAAATCGAGTAAAATAGAATGACAAGCATTTAACCCAGCAACTCCTATCGACGGTTAAAACTGTTGGATCTAGTACACAAAATTCTTACTTTGCACATTATTCATCATCTTCCAGTTCGCTAGATTTTGTTTAATTTTTGCTGATACATAATTAAACCAACTACTAGAAAATAAAATCAGATTTGAAATTCAGAAATAAGTTAGTCACAAGGGAACTTCATGATATAGTATGACACGCAGGATCATCCTCCTGCCTTTATGTCAACATTGTATTAAGCATAGTTCAATTCGCAGATTCACAGAATTCGGTTACTTGAGGGCTAATTTTATAAGGGAAAAAATTGATAATTAAACTCAACCCATTACAAAAAATTGGTTTATAAAAACCAACAAAATGTCTTGAACTTGGAGAGAAACCGGACCACATGTCTTGCGCAATCAAGACGTGATAAATGCATATTATTCATTTATTTTGATTCTATTATATTTAGTTTTATTGTATGTTTCATGTGTATGTAAGTTTATTAAGGTGTTTAATGATTTCAGGAAGAATTGGAGTTGAAATGAGGAAAAAGAGAAAATTGTAGGGTTTTTAGCATTAAGTTGGATGCATGGTCTAGGCTTGGGACTTGAATTTTATTGTAGAGCTCTTCTTTAGCTTTCCGGAACATTTTGAACCGTCCTAATCGGAGTTAATATGAAAAAGCTATGATCTTTTTACTAAACGGACGTTGAACCTCAAAGTTTGGAAGTTGCAATTTACACAGCAGTCACTTGGAGCCTGATTTCGACCTTGATGCAGCCCGAATCTGTCAATTCTCAAATAATGAAAGTTGTAGATCTCGTCGATATCTTCGTTTTGATAGGTAGCAGGCCCCGTAACTCCTCCCAGATCAAAAGTTATGCTCGTTTTACCAAATGATGTCGCAGCAGGAAATGGAAATTCGCCCCAGCGAATTTGAGCAAGAAAATTGAGAAATCTTGAAATTTTGGAAAGTTTCTAAATGCATATTTTGACAGATTTCTATATGAAATTGGATTGATATTTCTATTAGAATTAGGACATCTTTAGACTAAGATTTATTTCCAAATTAGATTCTATTTCTTTATGAAAACTAGTTATGATTTGTAATTCCTTTTAGGATTTGTATTTCTACTTCCTATAGGATTTAGGACTTTGTTTAGCACTATAAATAGAGGATGCTAGTCAGGATTTTATAGATTCAATTATCTACTACATTCTCTCATCTACAATATTAGAGGATTGAAGATATGAGCTAAGTTCTTTTTATTCAGTTCTAAGAGATGTTAAACCTTATTTATAATTAATGATTAATTGAGTATTCATTATTTATTCCTTCTCACATAATAATATTACGTGTAATTGATATTATTTCTAATCATAAGTAGTAATTAGTAATACAAGATTGTGGACAAGCTTTTGAGTATTGCTATGATTATCAGAAGACAAGTTAAACAATCCAAGCTTATGTGTTTGTTGCTTGGAATAGTCTAATTCCCTAGTTCTTAATGCTGCTATTATATTAAATCTAGTTATATAATTGTTAAAATCTTGTGAAGAGCTTGTTTCATTGAGTGACAATCTAAGGGGAGTTTCGAATAAAAGAGCTTGTTGTTACTTAGGGCTAGTAAATAATGTTACACTTGATTAATCTATTATTGTAAAAAGGTGATACTGAACTGAAAAACTGAAACTTTTTATTCATTGTTTATTCTTATTAATTTATTCTTTTTAATTTAGTTAATTAATTCACAATCCCCTTTTTATTAGAAATCATAGGATAAATATAAAACAAATAACTCTCTGTGGAATCGATTCTTGCTTACTATTGTGCTAATTGTTTAAATTTATAAAGTGAAAATGAGGTTAATTTAATCGACAGCTCCCAAGACGCATAACTTTATAATCCGAAATCAGAAATATAAACCTGTAATTCAATGTGAGAAAACAAGATAATTGATTGCTATTCACATATTACTTAAAAAGAAACCCTATCTAGAATTAGTTCCACTACATCCGGAATAACAAATCAGGAAGTAAAGAGGGAAAAAACACAAACCCTAATCCTTAAGATCTAAACAACACTAAATTGATACTCGAAAGGCAATGAAATCCACAGCAAATCCTTGTCTAATCTTCATCAGCAGAGGGCTTGGATGAACCACCGGCCTTCTTTGGGAGAAGAAGGTTGTGAATATTAGGCATCACACCTCCGTTGGCAATCGTAACATCACCAAGAAGCTTGCTCAGCTCTTCATCGTTCCTCACTGCCAATTGAATATGCCGAGGCACAATTCGAGTCTTCTTATTATCCCTCGCCGCATTTCCAGCCAATTCAAGCACCTATATTCACACAAATAATCGATCATAAATTTATTTACCTAACCCTAAAATTGGGGATTCTGGTTGTGAATCAAATTTGACCAAAAAGGAAAAAGAGAATTGATCATACCTCGGCGGCTAAGTATTCCAGGACGGCGGCAAGGTAGACCGGAGCTCCAGCGCCAACACGTTCGGCGTACTTTCCGGCTTTGAGAAAACGGGCGATACGACCGACGGGAAACTGAAGACCGGCCTTGCTGCTACGTGATATAGCCTTCTTAGCTGCTCCAGATCCTAGGGTTTTGCCTCGACCAGCCATTACCTTCTCCGCAAGCAAAAAATTTTCCCAAAAAGGGAAAAGTCGGGGCAACGAAGAGGGTAGTTCCGTAGTTAATATTATCAATTGTTGAAAGGCGAGTGGGTGATCGCGTATATATAGTGGTACGTTTTGAAACTGAACCAATTAGCTACGACGACGCGGATCGAGATTTGTAGCCGTATGATCAGATGAGTAACTAACGGTTGAATTTATACGTTGACTCATTTCACCGGTTGTGAGTTGGATTGTCAAAGTAAGGAATCTAGTATTGAATTTATCAAATTTGATTCATAAAATTTATCGTTTATCTATTGAGTCAAACACGATTCTTGAATGGAGTCCGAATTGTTTGAATTTTTCGAATAAATATGATCAAAATATCAATAAAAAATTATAATTTGAGAATGTTCGAATAATTTATTGAAATTTTAAATTTGCTCATACTTAAATTATTTATATTTTAAGTCGAGTTCGAATCAAATTTTTAGTCTAGCGATTACGAATCGAACCCGGTTTATTTATTTATTTTACAGCCTTACGTGTGATTATGGAATCTAAACTAGTTTTGTGGCTGGAATGACGCCTTTGCCCATTTTCTAATTAGATTTATGTCCTTTGTTGCTACTTGTGTTTTTTGATTCATGATTTTTTTTGGGGTGTATTTTTCTAAAATAGCAAGAAGGAGGTTCAAGAACTATAAGTCAGAAATAGATGACTAATTCTAGTTGAGTCCTTCAACGGGGACATTGTTTTGACCACATTATAGCGATATTATTTTTTTATTTTTGGTTTTTGGTTTTTTTTTGTAGTACCTCCTAAAAAATGTATAGTATTTATTCTAACTGAAATTTTTATAAAAAATAGTATTTTAGGTGTAATTTAGATACATACAAAAAACAGAACATGTACAGTTAGTTTGTACAACTCTGTTTCTTGAATAAATTAAAATCAAATTTATCCAACTCGAAATGATTACTACAACATTAAAATATAAATGCATGATGAATTTGTAAGTTTTAATATAAAGTGAATAAACTGGCAATCTTTTTGTGTTTGAATATGTGAGAGATTTTATTTATTGAACCAGGAACATGTAAAGGATCGGCCATGAGCGTAATCATTTATTTTTCATTCATATATATATATATATATATATATAGGGAGAAGGTTTAAAAATGCCTCTGACGTTTATTGCGATGTCTATTGAGTACCTTATATTTTTTTTGTCCAAAAGTACCCTTAACGTTATATTTTTTGGGTCAACCGTGCCCCTGCCGTTAACAGAAGACAAACGAGGTTAAAATTGGCTGACGTGACAGACACATTTTGTATAATTATCATTTTTGAATATTATGATATAATGTTATAGTTGTGGGTAATAATTATAAATTTTACAAAGTACGCAAGTTGTTATATAATATTCGATTGGTCGGGGAATATTCGTTTTAAGCGAAATATTCGAATGCGACACCACAATCGTTAGTGAACCCCACAATGTAAATTATTATTCGGATTGAGAAAACGACAAAAATATTTTATTGAAATAACGGCGGAAGTTTTCTTTATTATCTTGTTGAACTACTACTGGTAGTAAAAGAAAGAATGTCTGGCGTGGTTGCATAATAACACGATATTGATTATTAAAGAACTACGTGAGAAGTCATCTCAGTTTTGTTTTATTACTTATATATATATAAGAGTTATATATATATATATAAAGTATGTGTTTATATTATATATATATATGTGTGTGTGTGTGTGTGTGTATGTATGTATGTATGTTGTCAAGTTGTCTACAGTGGTAGGAGGAAAATTTGATATTAATCACGTGGGGGGTATAATTATTATTATATATATATATATATATATATATATATATATATATATATATATATATGATAGCTTTGTTGACAAAGTGGAGAGAGAGAAAAATTTGATCACGGAAGTGTATTAGTGAATGTGTTAACATATGCTATATATATTTAATATATATAATATATTTTATTTAAAAGATTTTACTTTAAATATGGATAGTTAGATTAAAATTAATCAATCTGGATGCGTTCGAGAGTTGAGTTACTATGCATTCTATTTTTACATAAATAGAAGCTCATTCCTTCATTATTTTCTTTAATTCAATTTGAAACTACAGAGAGAAAGTTATAGAGAGAAAGAAGAAAAGTGTTCTACTACTTAACTACTCTTATATCCAATTTCTTTTACGGTGAGGGTGTTATTCTTTCTTATTCATGAAGAGAAGCTGTTGTTATTCCATTCTTATTATTACATTGGAATAACTTTTGTATCGCTGATCACCCTATACTTGGTGACATTCTTCTTTATTATTCCGCTTTTTATTACATTTGGAATATCCTATCTATCTATTTTACGTCGGACTGATTAAAAGTCTTTATTATTACTGTTAAAATATCTTGTATGCATGCGTTTCTGTGGACACGAATAAAATCTTTATTATTATTACATTTGGAATATCCATGCATATGCGTTTCTGTGGGACTGATTAAAATCTTATTAGTATTACATTGGAATAACTTTTGTACATGCAATCACCGCGTGCATGGTGATTTCTGTTGTTATTCCATTCTTTATTATTACATTTGGAACATCCCAGCTTGGTGCAATTTACTTTGACACGGTTCCGATTATTTAGTATTCTGTTGGAATAACTTGCATACATGTAATCTGCATGAATGGTATTTCTTTTGTTATTCCATTCTTTATTATACTCGGTTGGTTAAAGTTTTGACTTCTATACTCCATGAAATTAGTAGAATATCCTTGATATTTGCGCTTCATCCAAAGATATCTTTTCATGGAAAAATATTCTTGATCATTCTTGAATTTTACTCTGAAAGCGATGTCGTGTTGACAATTTGGACATTAGTAGTTCTTGGACAAATTAATTCTTGAACTTGTTTTATTGAATTCTTATTGTCATCATCCTCATGTTTATATTATGTTGAAAGTCATCTCGTGGCTTTTGTAGTGCGTAGATGGACTTGTTATGATTATGACCGAGGATTATTCGATTATAATCATAGTAGTAATGTTATAAATGATGTGGTAAAAATCTTCGTTGGCCCGTAGTGCATTGATGGGCCGGTTGTTGGCATGATCATGACCATTAATGAATACACAAATATTCTTGGCCGTAGTCATGGATAATTGTGGTCGTGATACTTAAAGAATATCCTTGGCCAGTAGTGCGGGGGTGATTCGATGATGTGGAATATTTATTAAAATTTGAGTCTCGGCGATACTTGATGATGAAAAACCTTTTTAATCATAAAAGATAGTAGATTTTATTTTCTACTTGACTCTTTTAAAGGATTGCTTGTTCATTGCAGTTAAACTTGATGTATATTATATGTTATTAGTTTAACATTATTGGAGACTAATGTTAATTTATTACGCATTATCTTAGTCATAATATTTCTTCTTGGGCTAGTTGAGCTCACCCTTTCTTTCACCGTTCTCTTCTCGTGAAATGAGAATATAAATTTGGGGACGAATTGGGAAGCGGAGTGATGGTCCGGAGGATAGCATTAGTAGTCCTCACTATTACGTAAAATAGTGTGATAATAATTGTAATGAGGACTCCTTTTGAGTTTGTATAATCTCTAGTAGACAATATTTGTATTCAAACTCACGGTTTATGTTTTGTCGTATGGTACCGGCAGTTGTATTAATAAGTTGTATTTGAATTACATATCGTGTATCTGGCGACCCAAGATGGGTGATGTATGTAAGACCAGAAATTTTTTAAATAAAAAGAATTTCCTTTATTTATTATTTTGAAATAGTAAGGGTTGATTTGATTAATGTGGATAGTTAAGGGTTAAATCGCAAATATTTCAAAATAAGCAAAGTGGTTATAAAATATTCATTGTTGTGGGAATATTCGTTTGGTGTCGTGGAATATTAAATGCTTTGTCGGGAATATTAAATGCAATGCAGTATGACCGTGTGTGGGCCCATAACTGACGATTGGATGAGGAAAGCGACAAATATAAGTTGTTTAAAAATAACGGCGTAATTATTCACAGATTATCTTTGTTGGAATACCCGTTGGTTAAAACACATTAATACGCGTTGTTGAGCGAGTAGCACGGTATTGCACCAATTATTGATTAAATGCGTGAAGGCACTACTCGATAATTGTTACGATGAATTCTTGTTCGATAGTTTATTTTATTGATTCAATAATTCTTTGCGTTGGTATTTTATATTATTCTTTGTTTGATAATTGTCAACGCACGCGATATTTCCCATTATCGGATCAATAATTCATATTATTTGAATAATATTATTAGATAACATTATTGGCAATGTCTATAAAAGTTACATCTAAGGAGAGGTTTGGTCACCTAATTGCGGCGCCCGATGAGGAGAGATCCTTATTGGAAAGCCCCTCTTTCTCTGGAGAACGACTGGTTGTCATAAATGTGATTTTGTAATATTATTTGTGAATAATTAATTATTGATTCATATGATAAGAAAATATTTATTTTATATGAATATAAATGATGGATTTATTTATGTGGTTATTAATGAAGGAATTAATCTTTGAGATGTTTTATTTGTATTTTGTCGGATTGGAGGTATTAAAAGATCAAATTGGTGTTATTACTGACTTTATTGTGTGAGTTATAATATTTAATCCGACCGTTGGATCGTTGTAATTTTGGATATGTTATACATATATAAGTTGAATATATGTCCACAAATTTTGAGCCGTTAAAATGAGCGTATAATTTATTATGAATTTTAAGAGGTGGTGATTCGAAATTAGGTTATAAATGATTTTGGTAGAAAATTCTAGAATTGGTGGGCCCCACTTTTGGTTGGTGAGAAATGTGCTCAATTGAATTTTCAAATGTGGTGGGTGGGAATAGTAGCGAGTAAAGCCATCGTGAGATTCTGAGTTAAGTCTAACTTTGGGCGTCTTTAACATTTTCTATAAATAGAAATTAAGTTAGAATTGAAAATCACACGAAACAAAGTTTTCTCTCTTCTCTCTCTATATTATTGAGCGTATTTTGTGAGTATTTAGATACTTTGAGAGTTCTTTGTTAGAAGACAAGTTTCATTCGGCATCACTTGAGCCCTTTCCTTCCAAAATCTTGATTCTTTGAGGTAAGGGATATTATTTTTTTCGTAATGATATTATTTCTTCAATATCATTATCTTTGAAATGTTGATCTGAAGTTTTATCAAATTTGGAACTTTTTCATGTCGGGTTACTATTCATGAGTTACTTATTCACGAGTTACTATTCACGAGTTCTTATTCACGAAATCTTATTCATTAAGCGTGAAGATGTTTTGTGGAATTTCTATCTTTTGGTGTCGAGATTCTTATTCACGTGTCTGGCCTTTATTCACGATATCTGACACTATTCATAGAAAAATAAAATTTCTTCTTTTAAGTCCAAAACATCTATTCTATACTAGCTTCGATTCTATCCATGTTTTGATCATTCTTGAATTTTACACCACTATGATTATTTTGAGGTATTGTTGGACATGGATAAAACAAAAGTCTGATCCTTAATCCTTAATCCTTGTCATTTTGTTTCACGGATTCGTTCTTTAAAAATTTTTCATCATCCTCGGTCTTAAATGATGATATTATTGAATAACTTTGGCTGTAGTGCAAAGATGAATGATTTACGAAGAATATCTTTGGCACAGAGTGCAAAAGATGAGCAGTGTTTAAATGAACATAACCGAGTGATGAATATCTTTGGCCTTTAGTGCAAAGATGAGCAGTGTTGAGATGAACATGACCGATTGATGAATATCTTTGGCACAGTAGTGCAAAGATGAATATTTGATTTGAGATGAATATTGTGACTCCCCAAAATAGGTATACACAACACCCGTTCTGAGTCGCCAAATACATGGTACAAGAAACAAACTACAACTTCAATAATACAAATGTAGTGTGAAATACGACAATATATCTTAATGAGTTTAAATATAATATTGTCTTACAGACAATATCCACACGCAAAATAAATCCCCATCATAATTATTGATACATTATTTTACAAAATGGTGAGGACTACTAAACAACTCTCTCTACAGAACCTTCATTCCATACCCCGATTAAGTACTTCATTACATTCTCGCCTCCACGAGAAGAAAAATGGAACAACAAGGAAAAGGGTGAGCTCAACTAGCTCGATAAAGAATACTTATGACTAAGATAATATACAACAAATTATCGTTAGTCTCCAACGAGGAAAAATCGATAGAATCTGATAGGCAACAAGTTTCGGATCAATATTCGCAGCGGAAATAATAATTCATAGAAGAGTTACGTAGAGAATGAAATCTACTATAATCTATGAATTTAACGATCCATCATCAATATTTTATCCTCGTAACATCAATCAATATTCATCTCAAATCAAATATTCATCTTTGCACTACTGAGGCGAAAGATATTCATCAATCGGTCGTGTTCATCTCAACACTGCTCATCTTTTTGCACTAAAGGCCAAAGATATTCATCGATCGGTCGTATTCATTTAAACACTGTTCATCTTTGCACTAAAGGCCAAAGATATTCTTGAAATCATTCATCTTTGCCTTCTGGGCCAAAGATATTCAATAATATCATCATTTAAGGCGAGGGATGATGAAAAATATTTTTAAAGAAGCGAATCCAGTGAAACAAAATGACAAGGATTAAGGATTAGTACTTTGTTTTATCCATGTCCAACAATACCTCAAAGATAATCATAGTGGTGTAAAATTCAAGAATGATCAAAACATGGATCTGATCAAAGCTAGTATCCGAATAGATATTTTGAACAAAAGAAGAAATTTTATTTTTAGATGAATAGTCTTGAGTATCGTGAATAGTCTTCAGATATCGTGAATAGTCTTAGATATCGTGAATAAGAACTCAGACACCAAAAGATAGAAATTCCACAAAAACATCTTCACGCTTCATGAATAGTACTTTCGTGAATAGTAACTTCGTGAATAATAACTCATGAATAAGAACTCGTGAATAGTAACTCATGAATAAGTAACCCCAACATGAAAAAGTTACAAATTTGATAAAAGTTCCAACCATATTTCGAAGTAATGATATTGAAGAAATAATATCATTTGAGAAGAAAATAACATCCCTTACCTCGAAAAGACAAGATTACTTACAGTTGAAACAGGATATAGTCTTTGAAGGAACTTGCACCGCCTAACAATACTCAAAGTATACTCAAAATACTCACAAGAATAAACTCGATAATATAGAGAGAGAGAAAACTTTGTTTACGGTGTGATTTTCAATTCTAACTTAGCCTCTATTTATAGGAAAATGTTAGCGACGTAGAAGCGGACTTAACTCGCAACTTTGATGGCTTTACTGCTACTTATTCCCACCCACCACATTTGAAAATTCAATTGAGCACATTTCTCACCAACCAAAAGTGGGGCCCACTCAATTCTAGAATTTTCCACCAAAATCAATTATAAACCTAATTTCCGAATCAAACACCTCTTAAAATTCACAACAAATCATTCGTGCATTTTTACGGTTCAAAATTTGTGGACATATACTCAACTTATGTATGTATAACATATCCAAAAATTACAACGATCCAACGGTTGGATTAAAATTATAACCCCGCATGATATATCTCAAAACCCACGATTTGATTTTAATACCTCCAATCCGATAAAATACTCGATAAAACACCTCAACATTAATTCCTTCATTAATAACCACATAAATAAATCCATCATTTATATTCATATAAAATAAATATTTCCTTATCATATGAATCAATAATTAATTATTCACAAATAATATTACTAATCACATTTATAATGACCAGTACGTTCCCCGGGAAGAGGGCTTTCAATAAGGATCTCTCCTTCTTGGCGTATGATTAGGTGACCAAACCTCTCCTTAGACGAACTTTCTAGACATTGCCAATAATGTTATCTAATAATATTATTCAAATAATATGAATTATTGATCGATAAATGGGAAATCTTGTGCGATGACAATTATTGAAACAACAATAATATAAAATACCAACGCAATTATTGAATCAATAAAATAAACTATTGAGCAAGAACTCTTGTAATAATTATTGAGTAGTGCCTTCTTACGTGGATCAATAATTCAACAATACTTTAATACGTCTGGTAATCTTTCTTGTCACGACCAGACGTATTCACGTATTTTAACCATAGGGTATTCCAACGATCTTAACGGTAACAACTACTGTAGTTATTTTAACCAACTTATATTTGTCGTTTCTTCATCCAATCGCTTTCAGTTATGGGCCCACACATGGCATTGCTTGGCCGTCATCGAATATTCCCCACAAAGATTTAATATTCCACGACCAAACGAATATTCCCCACAAAAATGAATATTTTATAACCACTTGCTTATTTTGAAATATTTGCGTATTTAACCCTTAACTATCCACATTAATCAAATCAACCCTTACTATTTCAAAATAATAAATAAAGGAAATTCCTTTTATTTAAAAAATTTGAGGTCTTACAACCTCCCTCCTTATGAAATTTAGTCCTCGAAATTGACGTGACGTCTACAGTGTTTGAAAAGGTGAGGATACCTCGCTTTCATTTCCATTTCCAATTCCCGGGTCATTTCCTCTATAGCATGATTCCTCCACAAAAACTTTAACTTGTGGTATGACGCTTTCTTGGCGTGGGGCGTGCTCCTTTCTATCCAAAATCTTGGCAGTACCTTCTCCATACGTTAAGTCTTGGGCTATCTCGTTCGGTTCTAACTTCTATAACGTGGTTCGGGTCTTTCACGTATTCTGAAAATACGGATATGTGAAACACATTATGAACAGACACATACTCGGAGTAACGCATGAGTCTATAGGCTATATTTCTACTCGGCCAAGAATTTGAAATGGACCAATAAATCGTGGATTGAGTTTTCCTCTCTTCCCAAATCTTGTAACTCCCTTCCATGGAGCAACTTCATGACAATACATGATCCCCTACACTAAATTCCACGTCCTTTCGATGAAGATCCGCATAACTCTTTTGTCGATCTTGTGCCGTTTATATCGTTGTCGAATCATTTGGATCTTTTCGGTGATCATACGTCTTAACTCGGGTCCCAACAATGTTGCTTCACCCACCTCATCCCAACATATTGGAGAACGACATTTTCGTCCCATATAATGCTTGAATGGAACCATGCCTATATTTGTTTAATAACTATTGTTGTATGAGAAATTCCACCAATGGCAAGTACTTATCCCAACTTCCTTTGAAATCTAGGACCACGAGTTTTAATATATCTTGAAGAGTTTGAGTAGTCCTTTTACGATTGCCCATCCGTTTGAGGATGGTATACTGGCCCAATCGTAAATTGCGTGCCCATAGTTTTCTAACCCAAAATCATGAAGTGAATCTTGGGTCACTATCCAAAACTATGGATCTGAGCATGCCATGCAACCTCACAATCTCATTCACGTACATACTAAAGAAGGCGTTCAAGGAATAAGTCTCCCGTATCGTGAAGAAATGAAGCGATTTGGTTAATCTATCAACAATAACCCAAATAGCATTGATGCCTTGAAAGCCGTAGGAAGACCCGTAATTGAAATCTATGGTAATGTGTTCCCACTTCCATTCCTAATCTCAGTGGTTGCAACGGACCCTTAGGTACTAGATGCTCGCCTTTACGTTAGCGAGTTAAACACATCGAGATAAACTTTGCAATCTCTCTCTTCGTATTATTCCACCAAAATGTATGTCGAAGATCACGATACATTTTAGTACTTCCGAGGATGGATTGCAAATGGTGTATTGTGTGCCTCCATCATAATCTTGTTCTTCAAATCGAAGTCGTTAGGAACACAAAGTCTAGAGTGGACTCAAGTATTCCTTCTTCATCAATTCTCGCTTAGGAATAGCTCCTTCTTGTACTTTCTTCTTCATATGCATCGACTCCGGCCTGGTGGCTTGGCGACTTTAACTTTATCGATTAAAGTCGATTATACTCAGATATCATCACGTCTTCAGATATCATCACGTGGGTACCTAGAGTTTTCATCTCCATCTCTATTATTTGTATATTATCTGAAATTAGTCTTTGACAATATCGTACTCGTGCTTAGATATCGATCTTCTACTCAACACGTCGGCTACCACGTTCGCTTTTCCGGATGGCATGGTCGAACATGTCTTTGAAATGAGTCTCTCTTGAGTTCTTGAAGCTCTTCCCACATTCCTTGCTCCATTCGAATTTTGTATCTCTCTGAGTCACCATGATAATGGAATAGCGATTCGAGAATATCCTTGAACGAATCTCGATAATAACCAACTAAGCCTGAAAGCTACGTATTTAGATTCTTGACTTAGGTTGCTCTCAACTGTGACTCATATCCCAATCTTGGATATGCGTCACAATGACACCTATCGGTTTACTATCGCACGAATATGACGTCCCCTATAGAGAGTCGGCAGGTAAATTCCACAAAGGAAGTCACCGATAAAGGCTCGGTACTAAATTCTATAGTTGAATTTTTAACTCACGAAGTTCAATAAGAGCCATTCGATGTGAGATTTTAGAAATGAGTTTTGTCATCTGGGGTTCAAAGTCGATACAAAATTTAATATCGATCTTTGGGAGTAAGCTGATAAATTCTTGAAATACGTCGGGAAAAATCAATAACAACAAGAATATTATTCAAATCGGCGTGTCTTTATTCAAATCCATAACATGGACTAAGAAAACTTGACATCCGTAATAAGCGAATGACTTCATGGCTTGATATGAAAATGTTTGACTACAATGGTTTGATCGCTGAGTTCGAATAACAAAGTTGCTTAGGAATATGAAAACTAACAACCTTACAAAAGCAATTAATTTGGCATGATGAGTAGTTAACCTTAAAATCACATCAAAAGCAAATATCTCTATAGAAATAAGGTTAACGGTAATGTGATAGTGCCAACTTGAATCAAGCAAGATTTCTAAACAACGGATGTAATGAAAGTTTCTCTAACGGAGTCTCCATAAATAGGTCAAAAGTCTAATTTCTCCGTAGTCAAGTTCAAGCGTTGGCGCAAGCAAAGAGATAAAGAATGGGTAGAAGCCCAGGTATCTAGTAAGGTATAAACTTCAAAAATTTATAATTAACTAACTTGTGCTAACCGTTCGGGTTCCTCGTATTTTAATGAAATCATATGACACAAACGCTCTTCCAGGAACCGTTGACTTTGACTTTTCTGTATCCGCCTCTGGTGCCAACGTCCCAACTGGACTTGATTTCGCTATAGGACAAAATCGAGCTATGTGACCATCTTTTCCACAACTAAAACATACCTTGGAAGGCTTTGAACAGTTTGACCTTATATGTCCCTCCTCTCGCATCTCAGTAGCATCTAATAGCGGCGATCGTTCTCTTCCCTAGAATTTGTTGATGGTGCTTTGATGTTCTTGCCAAGACGCGTCTTCCGTCATCGTTAAATCTTCTCTTTTTAGATTGCACATCTCTTTCCATAATATCAACGCGTCGTGCGGCTTTTACCCATCATCACTCATTCTCACTCGTTCGGTTATTTCTTCTTTCGGCTTCGATTCGACTTTATCATCTTATACTTTCTGCGAAAGAGTGCTTACATTCAAGCATCACGTGTCGGGTAACCTGAAGCTTGAATCGTTGCATCCTTTTGCTCCACGATTTGCTGCAATTCTTTAGCTTTGCTCTTCTAACTCATGAATACGATTTTGCAATTCTATATTTTGATCATAAAATACCTCTAATAAACTCTCTTGAAACCTCTTCTTCCTTTTCTTCCTCACTCTCACCGTTACATCCGGGATTATCTCGGGATGCAATTATCAATTCTTCACTCACCATGGATATCTCTAATTCCTTCTTCACTTTGACATCACATTATCACGGTTGGCGATTAGAGGTGTCTCTCACGATCTCATTCACTCCATTGTTAACGTTCTCGGCAGACCGTTCTTAAAAACTATCATAAAACAAGGGTTAATTAAATAAATTAACAAATCACATAATACCCCTATATTATGACCAACCAACAAATAAGCTTAGGTAGGACACCTTGGCGAAGGATTTACTCGTCTCTCCCCTCTAGTTCTATTCCCCGATCTCATGGAGAGATCATATCCTAAGCTCGATACCAATTGTGGCGCCCCCAAAATAGGTATACACAACACCCATTCACGAGTAAGCCAAATACATGAGTACAAAAGAAACAAACTACTGACTTCAATAATACAAATGTAAGGTGTGAAATACGACAATATATCTTATGAGTTTAAATATAATATTGTCTTACAGACAATATCCACACGCAAATAAATCCCCATCATAATTATTGATACATTATTTTACAAAAATGGTGAGGACTACTAAACAACTCTCTCTAGAACCTTCATTCCATACCCCGAGCTAGTACTATTTACATTCTCGCCTCACGAGAAGAAAAATGGAACAACAAGGAAAAGGGTGAGCTCAACTAGCTCGATAAAGAATACTATGACTAAGATAATATACAACAAATTATCGTTAGTCTCCAACGAGGAAAAATCGATAGAATCTGATAGATGCAACAAGTTTTAGATCAATATTATTGCGGAAATAATAATTCATAGAAGAGTTACGTGAGAATGAAATCTACTATAATCTATGAATTTAACGGTCCATCATCAATATTTTATCCCTATAACATCAATCAATATTCATCTCAAATCAAATATTCATCTTTTACACTGAGGGCCAAAAGATATTCATCAATCGATTCCATGTTCATCTCAACACTGTTCATCTTTGCACTAAAGGCCAAAGATATTCATCGATCGGTCATGTTCATTTAAACACTGTTCATCTTTGCACTAAAGGCCAAAGATATTCTTGAAATCATTCATCTTTGCCTTCTGAGCCAAAAGATATTCAATAATATCATCATTTAAGGCGAGGATGATGAAAATATTTTAAAAGCGAATCCGATGAAACAAAATGACAAGGATTAAGGATTAGTACTTTTTGTTTTATCCATGTCCAACAATACCTCAAAGATAATCATAGTGGTGTAAAATTCAAGAATGATCAAAACATGGATCTGATCAAAGCTAGTATCCGAATAGATATTTTGAATGAAAAGAAGAAATTTTATTTTTAGGTTGAATAGTCTTGGTATCGTGAATAGTCTTGATAATCGTGAATAAGTAACTCAGACACCAAAAGATAGAAATTTCACAAAAAACATCTTCACGACTTCATGAATAGTACTTTCGTGAATAGTAACTTTCGTGAATAATAACTTCATGAATAGTAACTTCGTGAATAGTAACTCATGAATAGTAACCCCGAGCATGAAAAGTTATAAATTTGATAAAAGTTCCAACCAATATTTCACATAATGATATTGAAGAAATAATATCATTTGAGAAGAAAATAACATCCCTTACCTCGAAAGACATACTTCTTAGTTGAAACAGGATATAGTCTTTGAAGGAACTTGCACTAGTCTAACAATACTCAAAGTATACTCAAAATACTCACAAGAATAATTTCGATAATATAGAGAAGAGAAAACTTTGTTTACGGTGTGATTTTCAATTCTAACTTAGCCCTTTCTATTTATAGGAAAATGTTAGCGTCAAAGCGGACTTAACACAACTGACTTTGATGGCTTTACTACTCGCTACTATTCCACCCACCACATTTGAAAATTCAATTGAGCACATTTCTCACCAACCAAAAGTGGGGCCCACTCAATTCTAGAATTTTCCACCAAAATCAATTATAAACCTAATTTAGAATCAAACACCTCTTAAAATTCACAACAAATCATTAGATACATTTTAACGGTTCAAAATTTGTGGACATATACTCAACTTATGTATGTATAACATATCCAAAAATTACAACGATCCAACGGTCGGATTAAAAATTATAACCCATGAATATATCTCAAAACCCCGATTTGATTTTTAATACCTCCAATCAGATAAAATACGATAAAACACCTCAACATTAATTCCTTCATTAATAACCACATAAATAAATCCATCATTTATATTCATATAAAATAAATATTTCCTTATCATATGAATCAATAATTAATTATTCACAAATAATATTCTGACGAATCACATTTATAATGACGAGTACATTGTTCCCGGAAGAGGGGGCTTTCCAATAAGGATCTCTCTTTCTTGGCGGCATGAATTAGGTGACCAAACCTCTCCTTAGACGAACTTTCTAGACATTGCCCATAATGTTATCTAATAATATTATTCAAATAATATGAATTATTGATCGATAATGGGAAATCTTGTGCGATGACAATTATTGAAGCAATAATAATATAAAATACCAACGCAACAATTATTGAATCAATAAAATAAACTATTGAGCGATAACTCTTGTAATAATTATTAGTAGTGCCTTCTTAACTACGTAAGGATCAATAATTCAACAATCTTGTGCAATCTGGTGTCTTCTTGTTTATGCAACCACGCGTATTCTTGTATTTTAACCACCGGGTATTCAGCGGTCTTAATTGGTAACAACTACTGTAGTTATTTTTAACCAACTTATATTTGTCGTTTTCTTCATCCAATCGCTTTCCGTTATGGGCCCACACATGGGCTGCTGTAGTCGTCTTTAATATTCCCCGACATGCGAATATTCCACGACCAAAAACTAATATTCAAAATAAAATGAATATTTTATAACCACTTGCTTATTTTGAAATATTTGCGTATTTAACCCTTAACTATCCACATTAATCAAATCAACCCTTACTATTTCAAAATAATAAATAAAGGAAATTCCTTTTTATTTAAAAAAATTTTGGGGTCTTACAAATATTGATTGATGTTACAGGATAAAATATTGATGATGAATTTATTAAATTCATAGATTATAGTAGATTTCATTCTCTACGTAACTCTTACATGAATTATTATTTAAGTTCTAATATTGATCCGAAACTTGTTGTCTATTGTATTACATCGATTTTTCCTGTTGGAGACTAACGATAATTTGTTGTATATTATCTTAGTCATAGTATTCTTCTTTGGGCTAGTTGAGCTCACCCTTTTCCTTGTTGTTCCATTTTTCTTCTCGGGAGGCAAGAATTTAGCGAGTCTTAGTTAGGGGTATGGAATGAAGGTTCTAGAAAGGATTGTTTAGTAGTCCTCACCATTTTGTAAAATAATGTATCAATAAATGTGATGAGGATTTATTTGAGTATAGATATTGTCTAGAAGATAATATTTGTATTTAAACTCACAAGATATATTGTCGTATTTCACACGACATTTGTATTATTGAAGTTGTAGTTTGCTTCTTGTACCATGTATTTGGCGACTCGAGAATGGGTGTTGTGTATACCTATTTTGGGGCGCGTCCTGATGTATACCTAATTTTGGGGCGTCGCATTTGGTATCAAAGCTTGGGGATATGATCCACGCTAAGATATCAAACTAGAACTAGGAGGGAGAGCAGAAATTCATTATCATTAGTAGGACACGAAAGTATTATGCATATCTGAAGCCAATCATGTATGATGATAAAGCATATCTTGTGTAATCAATCTTATTTATTTATTAATGAAAGAATTATTTATTAAAGGCATTTATTATCTACATGGTGTTGCTTTTAATAATATGTGATAAACCCATAGTTTTAAGTAACGCTTTTTAGAATAATGATGATGATCATTCTAATGAGATCTAAATTCTTAGAAAGCTTAAAACTAAAATAGTTCCCAATCATTGGATTACTAAATTGGGGATTAGTGAATCCGGATAGATTGATACATCGTTGCTTGCTCATTGGATGAGGATGATTGATCTCATGATCATTTGTATGGAACACTAAAAGCAAGTATGTAGGTGCTTATTAGAGAATAAGTTCACTTGAGCATTGACTTCATTAAGGAATACCTAATGGAGTTTTACTTTACCGTCGATAGGAATTCTGTAGTAATAGTAGTACAAATGATCCTTGGACTTGAGATCATCATAGTATCTTATATATAATGAATTACACTTTGACTTATTCCTTAAGACTCTTAGAGTATATCAAAGGGTATGCTTGGGTGTAATAAGTTATATATGAAGATAATGAATGATCGATAAAGAATCTACCACTTCAGTAAAAGGAGAAATGTCTATGTGATTCGATAAATTGTATTTTAAGACGACAATTGTTGTAATAAAGTTGTAGTTGTATTTACTGCACCATGTATTTAACGACTTTCGAGAATGGGTTGGATGGAATGGACCTATTTTGGGGTTGTTACATTTGGTATCGAAAGATAGGATATGATCTCCGGTGGAGATCGGAATAGAACTAGGAGGGGAGAGATGAGTAAATCCTTCGCTAGTGGTGTCCTACCTAAGCTTATTTGTTGGTCGGTCATAATATCGAGATATTATGTGATATATTAATTTGCTCAATTAACCTTTGTTTTGAAGTCGTATTCTAGAATGATATCTCAAATACGAGAGATGAGCAATGGAGAGAAATCATGATGGGGGAGATAGAATCGAAATGAAAACAAGGTATTCTCAACTCTTTGAAATACAGTGCACGTAAATTTCGGGGGATGAAATTTCATAAGAGGGAGATTGTAAGACCTCGAATTTTATGA
This sequence comes from Panax quinquefolius, assembly GCA_020205615.1. Taxonomy (NCBI): domain Eukaryota; kingdom Viridiplantae; phylum Streptophyta; class Magnoliopsida; order Apiales; family Araliaceae; genus Panax; species Panax quinquefolius. Next base: position 135,963,220 of record CM035162.1, on the reverse strand, counting down.
AATAAAAGTATTCAATTTTTCTATTCAATAAATGGTTAAATTGATAAAAGTTAAAGTTAAAGGGTGATATATGAAATTTTTTTCAAAATACGCAAGTGGGGGTATAAAGTATTCATTATTGTTTGTGGAATATTCGTTTGGTCGTGGAATATTCTTTCCGTCGGGAATATTCGATGCGACCAGTAGCATTGATTTGTGGGCCCCATAACAAAATAAACTGCTCAGGATGGAGAAAACGACAAATTTGAGTTTTTATAAATAACTGCAGAATCGTTCTGATTAACAATTTGTTGGAATACCCGGTTGGTAAAAGTAAAGTAATACGCGTTGTTGCCTTAAGATGCCTGTGATTAAGACAAGATTTTTTCAATTATTGATTCTTACGTGAGAAGGCACTACTCAATAATTATTACGATAATTACCGCTCAATATTTTATTTTATTGATTCAATAATTGCTGTGTTGATATTTTATATTATTGTTGTTCAATAATTATCACTACACAAGATTTCCATTATCGAATCAATAATTCATATTATTTGAATAATATTATTAGATAGCATTATTGGCAATGTCTAGAAAGTTACATCGAGAGAGGTTTGGTCACCTAATTGCGCGCCCAATGAGGAGAAATTCTTATTGAAAGCCCCTCTTCCTGGAACGGCTACCGTTGTCATAAATGTGATTACGTAATATTATTTGTGAATAATTAATTATTGATTCATATGATAAGAAAATATTTATTTGATGTGGATATAAATGATGGATTTATTTATGTGGTTATAAGTGAAGGAATTAATGATGAGGTGTTTTATCAAGATTTGTCGAAATGGAGAACAAAATATGGGATTTTCGGAAAAATTAGTTTATTACTTGATTTTGTAAAATCCATAACTCTTTGTATAATGAGTTAAGAGATGAGCCATATATCAAAAGAAAGCCCTAGAAGTAAGCTAATCTGTAGAAATTTGAATCACCCAAAAAATTCTTTGTAGATATTTAGTGGTGAAATTTTGAATGAAATCGGTCAGAAGGACTAATAGTCCAAAAATCGGTGTTCTTCACTATATTATATCATGAGTTATAAATTTTGATCCGACCGTTGGATCGTTGTAATTTTTGGATATGTTATACATATATAAGTTGAGTATATGTCCACAAATTTTGAACCGTTAAAAATGAACGTATGATTTGTTATGAATTTTAAGAGGTAATCGATTCGAAAATTAGGTTTTGGTGGAAAATTCTAGAATTGAGTGGGCCCCACTCTTGGTTGTTAGGGAAGATGGCTGATTTTTGGTGGGTGGAATAGTAGCGGTAAAGCCATCGAGTTGCAGAGTTAAATCTTCTTGAGTCTTAACATTTTCCTATAAATAGAGGGCTAAGTTAGAATTGAAAATCACACCAGAAACAAAGTTTTCTCTCTTTCTCTCTCTAGATTATTGAGTGTAATTTGTGAGTATTTAGATACTTGGTGAGTTGATATTCATCGGTGCAAGTTTCCTTCATATATATCAGATATCCCGTCGTAAATCTTTGCTCTTTTGAGGTAAGGGATAGTAAGGGATGTTATTTTCTTCTCAGATGATATTATTTCTTCAATATCATTATGCTGAAATATTGGTTGGAACTTTTTATCAAATTTGGAACTTTTTCATGTCGGAGTTACTATTCATGAGTTCTTATTCACGAGTTACTATTCATGAGTTACTATTCACGAAGTTCTTATTCACGAGTACTATTCATGAAGCGTGAAGATATTTTTTGTGGAATTTCTATCTTTTGGTGTCGAGATTACTATTCACGTTACTATTCACTATTCACGATATCGAGTTACTATTCACTTAATACAAGACTATTCAATTTAAAAATGAAAATTTTTCTTTTAAATTTAAAATATCTAATGGATACTAGCTTTGATTGTATCCATGTTTTCGATCATTCTTGAATTTTACACCACTATTATTATTTTGAGGTATCTTTGGACGTGGATAAAACCAAGTACTGAATCCTTAATCCTTATCATTTTGTTTCAATTGGATTCGTTTCTTTAAAATATTTTCATCATCCTCAGGTCTTAAATGATGATATTATTGAATATCTTTGGCCAGTAGTGCAAAAGATGAATGATTTTCAAGAATATCTTTGGCCTTAAGTGCAAAGATGAATGATTCTGAAGAATATCTTTGGCCCGTAGTATAAAGATGAATGATTTCTGAAGAATATCTTTGGCTATATCTGAAAATCTGAGCGCAGTGTTTAAATGAACATGACTAATTGATGAATATCTTTAGCCAAGTAGTCTGAAAGATGAATTATTGATGAATATCTTTTTGCTCAGTAGTGCAAAGATGACTTGTTGATGAATATCTTTGCTTTGAAGTGCAAAGATGAATTATTGATGAATATCTTTTTGCTCATGGTGCAAAGATGACTTGTTGATGAATATCTTAGCCGTGAAGCAAAAGATGAATTATTGATGAATATCTTTTGCTCGTAATGCAAAGATGACTTGTTGATGAATATCTTAGCTGTGAATGCAAAGATGAATTATTGATGAATATCTTTGGCTTGTAATGCAAAGATGACTCGTTGTTGAATATCTTTAGCTTTGTAAAGTAAAGATGAACTGTTGATGAATATCTTTGGCGCGTGGTGCAAAGATGAATTTATTAGTATGATTATGAGCAGAGGCGTGATTTGGTATAACCATGATCTTTGATGTTTGGTAAAGACAAGTGATGAAAATTATCTTTGTCTTGGATGAGGAAAGAATATAGAACTACAATTACGATTATGAGTTATACACGTGATTGTGGGATGAGGAATTGTTGATTGATGTTACGAGGATAAAACATTGTTGGTGGATTTTTAACATGGAGAAGACAATAGACTTTATAGTCTATTTGACTCTTCTAATGGATTGCTCATTCCACTGCAACTATGGTTGAAAAGTTTTATCATCTACCATATGTTCTAAATCTCTCGATTTATTCTTGATGAAGACTATTGATAATTTATTTATCTTTAGTCATAATATTCTTTTCTTGAGCTAGTTGTACTTCACCCTTTTGTTTCACAATTGCTTTCGTGTAATAAAAGTGTAGTTGGGTCGGCGGGGATAGCGAGGAATAGAGTGGTGGTCTATAGATGTTGAGGTGAGGTGAATTTAACTTTGGAAGGGTGTTTTGCCACTATCATATAAGATGTCTAATGACATACAACCTCGTGTTATCATAAGACACGGTTGTGCTTCATCCACTTGCTTGAGTATATTTACAAGCACTACCTATATAATCTTGGTGTTTGTTTGGAGTATAATACCCAATTAGAGACAAAGTGGAGATAATGATATGTCGAGAGAAGACTCACCATTGGGAAGAATACGATAGTAATCTTCTCGTTTTCTTTAGGGTCTATTGGGTCAACCAAGGATAATTACGTGGCCATATGATATCTACCATAACCTAAAAGCATGGCCTCCCATGTACGAAAGGTTTCCTCGAGCACTTCCCAAAGATTCTAATTTCTAAAACAGGTTTTTGACTATACCTTTATGTAAGTGTCATTGTGACGTACTTCTGATTGGTATATATTTGTATCCAAACTCACGTAATATGTTTGTTGTATTTTGCACGACAAATTGTTGTAATAAAGTTGTAGTTGTATTTCGTACCATGTATTTAACTACTTCGAGAATGGGTTGGATGGAATGGACCTATTTTGGGGTTATTACAATGTTCATTTAAACACTTGTTCATCTTTGCACTTCACGGGCAAAGATATTCTTCAAAATCATTCATCTTTGCACCACAGTGCCAAAGATATTCTTAAGAAATCATTCATCTTTGCACTACGTGCCAAAGATATTCCATAATATCATCATTTAAGACCGAGGATGATGAAAAATTTTTTAAAGAAAGCGAATCCAAAGAAACAAAATGACAAGGATTAAGGATTAAGGATTCGTACTTGGTTTTATCCACGTCCAAAAATACCTCAAAAATAATCATAGTGGTGTAAAATTCAAGAATGATCAAAACATGATACAATCAAAGCTAGTATCCGAATAGATATTTTGGACAAAGAGAAGAAATTTTATTTTTCGATTGAATAGTGCCGAATTCACGTGAATAGTGTCGTATATCGTTGAATAATCTTGTAGATATCGTGAATAATAGAACTCAGACACCAAAAGATAGAAATTCCACACAAAACATCTTCACGCCTACGTGAATAGTACTCGTGAATAAACTAAATCATGAATAGTAACCCATGAATAGTAACTCGAATATAAAAAAAAAAAGTTCCAAATTTGATAAAAACTTCCAATCAATATTTCGAGATAATGATATTGAAGAAATAATATCATTACGAAAAAAATAATATCCCTTACCTCGAAGATCGGTACTTACAGTTAAGAATACAGGATATAGGCTTTGAAGGAACTTGCACTAATCTAGCAATACTCAAAGTATACTCAAAATACTCACAAGAATACGCTCGATAATATAGAGAGAAAAACTTCATTTACGGTGTGATTTTCAATTCTAACCCAAAGCACCTATTTATAGGAAATTGCTTAGAACACCAAAGAGAAAATTTATTAAATATTATTATATTTTTTCAAAATCCTCACGCACACTTCAACCATCAGCCACACATGTAGCCCACCTCTCAAAAAGTAAGAAAAACGTTTTTGTAATTTAAATTATTTTAAACTTCAAAAATTAATTATTTTGAGACTTGGAACTTCAATAATTCATAATAAATAAGCGCTTTTCATGGAAAATTGAATCTCATGAATTTTTATAGGAAATTCAATTCTCTACAACTTTGCGGAAGAAAGTTTTCCAAATTCTAAATAGAAATTGACCAAAATCCACAAACGGGCAATTTTACAAAGTATAATCAAATTTCACCAATAAATGGGGTCCACCGACATGTTTAACATGTTTTAAACATTTATTGTAACAAAAAATACTCTTCCTCCTCATATACTCATATATCCCATTTCATTGTAAAAATATCACCGTTAATATATTATTAAAATAATATATTTAAATGAATTATTTTATCGAAAAAAGATAAAATATTAATTTTCAACAATTGTCACATTAAAAATTTTCTCCATCTATATCCACGTAAAATCAATATTTTCCTCATCATATAAATCAATAATTAATTATTCAAAAATAATATTATGAGAATAACAATATTAACAACCGTGCAGCCTTCCCAGAAAGAGGGGCTTTCCATAAGAATTTCTTCAACTCGCATGCCAGCAATTAGGTGACCAAACCTCTCCTTAGGCCATGAACTTTCTAGACATTGCCAATAATGTTATCTAATAATATTATTAGATAATATGAATTATTGCTTCGATAATGAAAAATCTTGTATAATGACAATTATTGAAACAACGACAATATAAAATATCAACACGACAATTATTCACTCAATAAAATACTCGAATAATAATTATCAGAACCATTATTGAGTAGTGCCTTCTTACGTAAGAATCAATAATTGGTGCAATAATGGTGTCTTCTACTATTCAACAACGCCAGACATTAGTGTGTTTTAACCATCGGGTATTCCAACGAAGATAAACGATAACAACTACGCCAGTTATTTAAAAACAACTTATATTTGTCGTTTTCTTCATCCAATCGCTTTCCGCATATGGGGCCCACACATAGTCTACTACCGTCGTTTAAATATTCCGACCGCATGCGAATATTCCACGACCAAACGAATATTCCCAGACAACAATGAATATTTTATAACCACTTGCTTATTTTGAAATATTTGCGTATTTAACCCTTAACTATCCACATTAATCAAATCAACCCTTACTATTTCAAAATAATAAATAAAGGAAATTCCTTTTTATTTAAAAAATTTTTAGGTCTTCTAACTAATGCTATCCTTCCGACCGCCACTCCGCTCCCTCGACTAGTCCCTCATTATGTTCTCATTTCAAGAAGAGAAACGGTGAAAGAAAAAGGTGAGCTCAAATAGCCCAAGAAGAAATATTATGACTAAGATAATGCGAGAATAAATTATCGTTAGCCTTCAACAAATGTTGTTAAACCGATAAAATATAACAACATCAAGTTTAATCATGTAATGAACAAGCAATCCATTACAAGAGTCAAGTAGAGAATAAAATCTACTATCTTTTATGATTTAAAAGGTTTTTCATGACTTTTATCGCTGGGACTCAGCTTAATAAATGTGAGACCCCAGATTTTATGAATAAACATTTAAATTTCTCAAAATATTTTTTTTAATATTATGGTGTGGATTTGAGATAATGTTATAGTTATGGGTAGATTTTATAATTTTTGCAAAGTATGTAAGTTGATGTATAATATTCGATTGGTCGGGAAATATTTTTTTTGTCGGGGAATATCCGTGACGACTTGCACAAGAATCATTGGTGGACCCCATACAAATGTAATTATTGTCGGATTAAGAAAATGACAAAAATATTTTATTGAAAATAACGACGGAAGTTTTACTGTTAAAACTATTGAACTACTCGGTAATTAAAGTACAGTAATACGCGTGGTTGCATAGTAGTACACGGTATTGATTATTAATGCTTACGTGAGAAGTCACTCAGTTTTGCTTATTTTATGGACCCCCTATTTTGCCCATTTTTCAAAATAATCTAGAGAAAATTATTTTATATAATAAAGGTGGGGCCCATATGTGGGGGACCCATATGGGATGATGTATGAAATCAAAATAGGGGTGAGAGAAAATTACGTAAAGGAGAGATAAAATATATTTATATATATATATATATATGTGTGATGATGTGTATATATATATATATATATATTATATAATGTTAGTGGAGGATGATGGAAAAGGTGGAGTGTATTATATATATATATATAATGTGTGTGTGTGTGTAAGAGAATGTGTTATATATATATGATGATGACAGGTGGGGACCACATATTGGTGGAAGTTTGAAAATGAGGGTGGGGGTTTGAAAGTGTGTACGTGTAGTGTGGTGGGAAGAAAAAATAATGAAAGTAATGTGTGTGAATAATAAGTATTTTTATATGTTATATATGGGTAAGTGGGTAGTGGTAGAGAATTTGATAGGTGTTATAATATTTTATATATATATTTAGCATGTGAAGATTGACTTAAGGGGAAGAAAGAATTGATTTGTCGGGTGGGATTGGTATGGTATGATTATAATATATATATATATATATATATATATATATATATATATATATATATAATGTTAGTGGGATTATATGTATATAGCTTGCATGCGAATTAATTCATCCGTGACCTGCCAAATTGTTCTGCCCGTGAACTTCGTCTAATGTTATATATATAATATATAATATATTATATTTTATTTAAAAGATTTTGCTTTAGATATGGACCGTCCGATTAAAAGTAAATCAATCTGGACCGTTCATGAATTAGTTACTATTCATTCCATTTTCCTATAAATAGAAGCTCATTTCTTCATTATTTCTTACGAATTCACTGAAACTCTAGAGAGAAAAATTATAGAGAAACTATAGAAAAGTATTCTGCTACTTCCCTACTCTTATATCAAGTTTCTTTTACGGTAAGGGATATTATTTGTTGTACTTGTAAGGGGTATTATTTCTTTTGTATTCATGAAGAGAACTTCTGTTATTCCATTCTTTATTATATCATTGGAATAACCAAAGATAATGCCGACTACCCTATACTTGGTGACGCTTTTTCTAATATTCCATCTTTATTATTCTTCGCTGGAATATCCTCGTCTGCGGCATTTTATGACGGACTGGTTCCGTTATTTATTATTCATTGGAATAACTCCCGACTGCATGGCTCATCGCATGTACATGGTGATTTCTTTTGTTATTCCATTCGTTATTATACTCAGTTGGTTAAAGTTTTGACTTCTATACTCCATGAAATTAGTGGAATATCCTTGATATTTGCGCTTCATCCAATATCTTTTCATGGAAACATTCTTCTGAGCATTCTTGAATTTTACTCTACAAAGCAGTATCATGTTGACAATTTAGACGTTATTAGTTCCTGACTAAATTAATTCTTGAACTTGTTTTATTGAATTCTTATATCATTGTCATCATCGTCATGTTTATATTTTGTTGAAAGTCATCTGTGGCCTGTAGTGCATAGATGGACTTGGTATGATTATGATCAGGGATTATTCGGTGTAATCATGACTGTAATGTTACAAATGATGTGAAAAAAAATCCTCAATGGCCCGTATTGCATTGATGGATAGTTTTTGGTATGATTATGGCTATGGATTCTCTTTGGCCGTAGTGCAAAGATGAATTGTTTTATGGCATGATCAGGACCGTTGATGAAAACATGATTATCTTTAGCCATAGTGCATGGATAATTCGTGGTCGTGATACTAAAGAATATCCTTGGCCGTAGTGGCAGGGTGATTCGATGATGTGGATTATTTATTAAGTCGAGTCCCAAATGATAAAAGTGATGAAAACCTTTTAAATCATAAAAGATAGTAGATTTTATTCTCTACTTGACTCTTTTAATGGATTGCTTGTTCCATTTCGCAGCTTAAACTTGATGTTTATTATATTTTATCGGTTTAACATCGTTGAAGGCTAATGATAATTAATTCTACATTATCTTAGTCATAATATTTTTTCTTTGGGCTAGTTGAGCTCACCCTTTCTTTCCGTTTCTTCTCTAGAAATGAGAATGAGAATGTTAATGGGGACTAGTTCTCGGGACTAGAGTGATGGTCCTAGATGGTGTATTAGTAGTCCTCACTATTCTGCGTGAAATAGTGTGATAATAATTATAACGAGGACTCCTTTTGAGTTTGTATAATCTCTAGTAGACAATATTTGTATTCAAACTCATAGTTTATGTTTTGTCGTATTGTACACCACGACCAGTATTATTAAGTTGTATTTAAATTACATACTATGTTCATGCGACTCAAGATGGGTGATGTATACCTAATTTTGGGGCATCACGGTTGGTATCAAAGCTTAGGATATGATCCTGCTAAGATGTGAGAATAGAACTAAGAGGGAGAGACGGGAATTCCTTCGCTAGTATGACCTACCTAAGTTTATCTTGTATTTAATTGTTCTACGTAATATAGGGATAATATGTTACATGTCAATTAACCTTTGTTTTGTGGCGATGTCAAAAATGACCTCCGAGAATATTGAGAATAGCAATGGAGCACAGAGACCGTTGATTCTCCACAGATCAATAATCGGGACAATGTGCAACAGGATGGCGATAATCCTCCCATAAACAACAACACCGATCAATTGACGAACGACAACAGACGCTTAGGAGCTTTTTAGAATTCATGCAACATCAAAGCGAAGGCGACTCCTGCTCATAATGCAGAGGAGAAACAATGGCAACCCACGGTTGGTCATCGCTAAGCAATTCAAGGAGCTGGGACCACCGGAGTTTTGGGAAAGCCGTAACCACTTAAAGTGAGAGCGTGGTTAAAGCAGATCACCAAGATATTTGATGTCTTGGGATACTCAAAGAGCAAAAGGTTTCCTTTGCCACCTTTATGTTATACGTAAAGAGGCGAGATCACCGGTGGGAATCAGAAAAAGCATGCGCGATCGACGACGACTTAATATGTCTTGGGACAAGTTCCAAGAGCTTTTCAATGACAAGTACTTTCCCGAAAGCATTCGTCACATGAAGGAGGTGGAATTTATCAAGTTGGAGCAAAACAACATGACCGCGTCGCAGTATGAAGCCAAGTTTTCCGAGTTGTCCCGATTTGCATCCCACTTGGTTGATAATGAAGAGAGAATGACGCGGATGTTTTTAAGAGGTTTGAAGCTAGAGATACGTCAATATCTAATTTCTCATAAACTGTGTTTGTATTCAGATGTTGTAAATAGGGCTCAGTTAGTGGAGCGCGATAACGAGTCAACGCAACCAAAAGAGAGCAAAATTAAAAAATGATAATACTGGGTGATAATAATCATCAAAGCGGTGACAATAAGCATGGAGGAAATCAACATGCCGTAAATGGTAACCACTTCTTGCTAATCATGGTCAAAACAATAAGAATGGACATTTCAAGAAGAAGGTTCAACAATGACGTGAAGACGCCGACACCAAATACCGTTTCAATGGAAGAAGAACGACCACCACCACCGTATGTTTCAAATCTGAGACAGAGGGACACATCCGTCAAACCAGATGCGTAGAAATTCAAAAGCGTGTTTTAATTGCGGAAGAGAAGGTCACCTAGCTCGATTTTGTCGTATGATGAAGTCAATTCCACCGGGATAGTGATGCCAAAGGATGTCCCGCATAAGCCAAAGCCCAGAGTTTAAAGAGAGCATTTTTTTTTCATTCGAGGAACCCGAATAAAATTATCACGGGTATGTTAGTCATAAACTCTTGCGAAGTCTATACCGTGTTAGATACCGATTCTACTCACTCTTTTATTTCACCTAGTTGTGTTCAATGTTTGAAGTTAACTCCGAAGAAGTTAGACTTTTATATGTCTATTTAAACTCAGTTGGGAGAAACCTTCGTTACCTCCACTATTTATAAATCTTGTTCAAATCAAAACTTTCACGTTACGTGTCGATCTTGACTATTTAAAAATACTTGCCTTTGATGCGATTTTAGGAATCGATTGGTTAACTACTCATCATGCTTTTTGTAAGGTTGTTAGCTTTCATACTCCTAACCAACCTGTTATGTGAATTCAGAGCAACTAAACCACTAAAGTCAATCATTATCATATCAAGCCATAAGTAAAGAGCCCCGATCCTTTCGTTGTTGACTTCCTTGTGTGGAATGCATCGAAGCCAGACTTTCCGTAGGCGACGTCGTGAATGACGATGGCAAGTTAATAATGTGATGTACTATCCATGTTTTGGAATGAGAGTCACAGTTTTGAAGGATATTTCTATTGTTAATAAATTTCCTAACGTATTCTTGAAGACTTCTTAGTGTACCCCAGAGCGTGAAATCGAATTTGGTATTGACCCCAGTACAAAACCCATTTCTTAAACCCTCAAATATTTATTCAACTAAAATGAACGTATCATGCGCCAAGAACGTTGACTCGAGCTGTTGAAGATTACGATCGTACCATTCAATGCCATCGTAGGAAAAGCGAACATGGTAATTAACTCGTTGAGTAGAAGATCGTATACGGTTACAAGTGCGAATATACGAACCCACGTGAAGATAACGAATATACGAGTGGAATCGACTTTAATCGATAAAGTTAAAGTTGCTCAAGCTACACAACCGGAGCTGATGAATGTGAAGAAGAAGGTTCAAGAGGGCGTTATTCTAGAAGCAAGAATCGATGAAGAGAGGAAATCTCAACCCTCGATTTAATTAGTCCATTAGAAATCCTCGATGAAGTAGGAACTGTGGCCAATAGACTCGTTTTACCGCCAAGTATGTCGCGTGTTCATAACGTTTTTAACGTATCGATGTTACATAAATATGTGGACGACCGAACCACATTATTGATTTAAAACCGGACGAGATAGCGGATGATTTAACGTATGAATATGTACCTGTTAAAATCCTGGAATATATTCAACGCTTAAAGGTTATACCTCAAGAGTTAGAATCTGACGAAGTGTCCTCATCTGTTTGGCATACCAGGTACGTACGTAAATTTCGAGGGCGAAATTCCATAAGGAGGGGAGATTGTGAGACCCCAGATTTTATGAATAAAGATTTAAATTTCTCAAAATATTTTTTTTAATATTATGGTGTGGATTTGAGATAATGTTATAGTTGTGGGTAGTATTTATAATTTTTGCAAAGTATGCAAGTTGATGTATAATATTCGATTGGTCGGAAATATTCTTTTTGTCGGGGAATATCCGTACGACGACGCAATCATTGGTGGACCCCACAACAGAATTATTGTCGGATTGAGAAAACGACAAAAATATTTTATTGAAAATAACGGCGGAAGTTTTACCGTTAAAACTGTTGAACTACTTTAGTAGTAAAAAAGTACAAGAATACGTATGGTTGCATAGTAGTACACCAGATTGATTATTGATGCTTACGTTGAGAAGTCACTCGCTTTTCTTATTTTATGGACCCCTATTTTGCCCATTTTTCAAAATAATCTCCAGAGAAAATTATTTAATATAATAAAGGTGGGGCCCATATATATGGGGACCATATATGGGCCCACATGTGATGTATGAAATCAAAAAAATAGGGGTGAGAGAAAATTACGTAAAGGAGAGATAAAATATATTTATATATATATATATGTGATGTGATGTGTATATATATATATATATATATATATAATGTTAGTGGAGGATGATGGAAAAGGTGGAGTGTATTATATATATATATATAATGTGTGTGTGTAAGAGAATGTGTTATATATATATGATGATGATGGTGGGGACCCACATATTGGTGGAAGTTTGAAAATGAGGGTGGGGGTTTGAAAGTGTGTACGTGTAGTGTGGTGTGAAGAAAAAATAATGAAAGTAATGTGTGTGAATAATAAGTATTTTTATATGTTATATATGGTTAAGTGGGTAGTGGTAGAGAATTTGATAGGTGTTATAATATTTTATATATATATTTAGCATGTGAAGATTGACTTAAGGGGAAGAAAGAATTGATTTGTCGGGTGGGATTGGTATGGTATGATTATAATATATGTATATATATATATATAATGTTAGTGGGATTATATGTATATAGCTTGCATGCGAATTAATTCATCCGTGACCTGCCAAATTGTTCTGCCCGTGAACTTCGTCTAATGTTATATATATATAATATATAATATATTATATTTTATTTAAAAGATTTTGCTTTAGATATGGACCGTCCGATTAAAAGTAAATCAATCAGGACCTTTCATGAATTAGTTACTATTCATTCTATTTTCCTATAAATAGAAGCTCATTCCTTCATTATTTCTTACGAATTCACTGAAACTCTAGAGAAAAAAATTATAGAGAAGCTATAGAAAAGTATTCTGCTACTTCCCTACTCTTATATCCAGTTTCTTTTACGTAAGGGATATTATTTGTTGTACTCGTAAGGGGTATTATTTCTTTTGTATTCATGAAAAGAACTTCTGTTATTCCATTCTTTATTATTCTCTGTTGGAATAACCAAAGATACGCTGACTACCCTATACTTGGTGACGTTCTTCTATTATTCCGCCTTATTATTATTACGACCACTTCCGTTGAATATTCTATCGGAATATCATGTCTCATAAGGCTTTTACTTGGGACCGATTCCGTTTTTTATTCTTTATTACATTGGAATAACATCTTTTATTATTATTTTGTCGAATATCATCCTCGCTTGTAATTTCGGCCGACCGGTTCCGTTATTTATCGCATACATGGTGATTTCTTTTGTTATTCCATTCGTTATTATACTCAGTTGGTTAAAGTTTTGACTTCTATACTCTATGAAATTAATGGAATATCCTTGATATTTGCGCTTCATCCAGTATCTTTTCATGGAAACATTCTTCTGAGCATTCTTAAATTTTACTCTACAAAGCAGTATCATGTTGACAATTTGGACGTTATTAGTTCCTGACTAAATTAATTCTTGAACTTGTTTTATTGAATTCTTATATCAATATCATCATCGTCATGTTTATATTTTGTTGAAAGTCATCTGTGGCCTGTAGTGCATAGATGGACTTGGTATGATTATGACCAGGGATTATTCGGTGTAATCATGACCGTAATGTTACAAATGATGTGGAAAAAAATCCTCAATGGCCCGTAGTACATTGATGGATAGTTTTTGGTATGATTATGGCTATGGATTCTCTTTGGCCGTAGTGCAAAGATGAATTGTTTTATGGCATGATCAGGACCGTTGATGAAAACATGATTATCTTTAGCCAGTGTGCATGGATAATTCGTGGTCGTGATACTAAAGAATATCCTCGGCAGTAGTGCAGGAGTGATTCGATGATGTGGATTATTTATTAAGTCGAGTCCCATGATAAAAGTGATGAAAACCTTTTAAATCATAAAAGATAGTAGATTTTATTCTCTACTTGACTCTTTTAATGGATTGCTTGTTCATCAGTTACCGCAGCTTAAACTTGATGTTTATTATATTTTATCGCTTTAACATCGTTGAAGACTAATGATAATTTATTCTACATTATCTTAGTCATAATATTTCTTCTCGGGCTAGTTGAGCTCACCCTTTCTTTCATTGTTTCTCTTCGAGAAATTGAGAACGTATTATGGGACTAGTCGGGGAACAAAGTGATGGTCCTAGATGGTGTATTAGTAGTCCTCACTATTCTGTGAAATAGTGTGATAATAATTATAACGAGGACTCCTTTTGAGTTTGTATAATCTCTAGTAGACAATATTTTTATTCAAACTCATAGTTTATGTTTTGTCGTATTGTACACGACAGTTGTATTATTAAGTTGTATTTGAATTCTGTACCATATATCTGGCGACTAAAGATGGGTGATGTATACCTAATTTTGGGGGCGTCGCAGTTGGTATCAAGCTTAGGGATATGATCCCTGGCTAAGATGTGAGAATAGAACTAAGAGGGGAGAGATGGGGAATTCCTTCGCTAGTATGACCTACCTAAGTTTATCTTGTATTTAATTGGTCGGTCAGAATATAGGGATAATATGTTACATGTCAATTAACCTTTGTTTTATGGCAGTATCTGAAAATGACCTCCGAGAATATTGAGAATAGCAATGGAGCACAGAGAGACCGCTGATTCTCCATGATCAATAATCGACAATGTGCAACAGATGGCGATAATCCTCCCGTAAACAACAACACCGATCAATCGACGAAACGACGAGTACGTTTAGGAGCTTTTTAGAATTCATGCAACATCAAATGAAGGCAACTCCTGCTCATAATGCAGAGAAAACAATGGCAACCTACCACGGTTGGTCACCGCTAAGCAATTCAAGGAGGGACCACCGGAGTTTTTGGGAAAGCCGAGATCCACTTAAGGCGTAGACGTGGTTAAAGCAGATCACCAAGATATTTGATGTCTTGGGATACTCAAGAGCAAAAGTTTTCTTTGCCACCTTTATGTTAAGCGTGAAGAGGCGTATCACCGTGGGAATCAGAAAAGCGTCTGTGACTGACGCACTTAATATGTCTTGGGACAAGTTCCAAGAGCTTTTCAATGACAAGTACTTTCCCGAAAGCATTCATCACATGAAGGAGGTGGAATTTATCAAGTTGGAGCAAAACAACATGACCGCGTCGCAGTACGAAGCCAATTTTGCCGAGTTGTCCCGATTTGCGTCCCACTTGGTTGATAATGAAAAGAGAATGACGCGGATGTTTTTAAGAGGTTTGAATCCGGAGATACGTCAATATCTTATTTCTCATAAACCGTGTTTTGTATTCGATGTTGTAAATAGGGCTCGATTAGTGGAGCGCGATAACGAGTCAACGCAACCAAAAGAGAGCAAATTTAAAAATGATAATACCGGTGATAATACTAATCATCAAAAGCGGTGACAATAAGCATGGAGGAAATCAACATACCGTAAATGGTAACCACTTCTGCTAATCATGGTCAAAACAATAAGAATGGACATTTCAAGAAGAGAAGGTTCAATAATGACGCGTGAAGACGCGTCGACACCAAAGACTGCTTTAAAGGAAGAAGAACGACAAGTATAGTGGTACGTGGCAGGGTGATACAAAGTGGCTCGTGTTATTCCAATTTTAGTGAATGGAATAATGTAAGTTCTCTTCGAAGAAGAAAGAATATGTGATAAGAACCTGAAGTCATAATTCTCATAGCTTCTCTATAATTTCTCTCTGTAGTTTCAATGGAAGAAAATAATGATAGCTGATGCCAAAGGATGTCCCATTTTACTATGCAAACACTATGCAATACTACATGCAAAACACTATGCAAAAACACTATAAATACTCACGCATAATAAAATATAATATATTCTATTTATGTAATAACTTTAATAAAGATTCTATTTTATATAAAAGATGTTTCGCATTATTACGTTAATAATACTTAATAAACAAAACGTCATTATTGTTTAAGACAATAATGGAATCAAACCGAGTGAGCAATTTTTTTTTATTGTACTTTTTTACTATGAAAGTAGTTCAACAAGAACGAGCCGTTATTTCAATAAAATATTTTTTGTGTCGTTTTCTCAATCCCGAATAGCCGCTTAAATTATCACCACTTACATTGCAAAAATTTATAAATACTACCACAACTATAATATTATCTCAAATTCACACCATAATATTAAAAAATTATTTTGATAAA
Organism: Panax quinquefolius; assembly: GCA_020205615.1. Taxonomy (NCBI): domain Eukaryota; kingdom Viridiplantae; phylum Streptophyta; class Magnoliopsida; order Apiales; family Araliaceae; genus Panax; species Panax quinquefolius. The sequence goes on along the minus strand of CM035162.1, from coordinate 135,946,901 downwards.
ATTTAAATCTTTATTGATATGTTCAGGAATTAAGCCCTCAAAATTAGTCACGTACTATGAAAAGAGATGAGGATACCTCAATACCTTTATCGTTAAAATATTAAATTCATCTTCGCAATCCGGCCAAAGATATTCATTAACAATTCATCTTTGCACTACGCATCAAATATATATAACTCAGAAACCAATAATCTCGAGACTCAAATTAATAGTATCACAATTACTTAATTATCCATGCACCATCGGCTAAGGATATTCGTGTTTTCAATTACCGGCCACGATTATAAATTCCGAATAATCCTCGGTCATAATCATACCAAGTCCATCAATGCACTACTACGGGCCAAAGATGACTTTTACCACATCCATGAATTAATATTTCATTATTTCAGACTCAGCTCAATAATTAATCCATATCATCGAATCATCCCCGCATAGCTAAAAGCAAGGATATTCATTAAGATCAATGCATTAATTAATTATCCATGCATCTACTACCAAAGATAATCGTGTATTCATTAAGATATCACGACCCGACAAATTATCCATGCACTGACGCACAAAGATAATCGTAGTTCATTAAGATCGCACCACAAATTATCCATGCGACTACTACCAAAGATATTCATTAAGATCACGACCACCAAATTATCCAATGCACTACTGGCCAAAGATAATTGTGTATTCATTAAGATCACGACCACAAATTATCCATGCACTACTACCAAAGATAATGTGTATTCATTAAGATTTCATGCACCACAAATTATCCATGCATGACTACGCCAAAAGATAATTGTGTATTCATTAGTATCACAACCACAAATTATCCAAGGTACTATGGCCAAAGATAATTGTGTATTCATTAGTATCAATGCACCACAAATTATCCATGCACCACGTACCAAAGATAATTGTATATTCAATTACAGCTATGATTATACCAACAATCCCTGGTCATAATCATACCAAGTCCATCTATGCATTTCAGCCACGATGATTTCAACATAATATAAGCAATGAGGATAATGATATAAAGAATCAATCAAACGAGATAAAGGATAAATATTAAACCTTTATAATATAATTTATCCAGATTCAAGAATATCCCCATGTTTTCAATCACTTAATAATCTCATAATCTAACATCATTAATATTATAACAATATTTAAATCACTTCTTTAATTTATAAACAATTTATCTCAATTGTTTACGCTTTTACCATATAATGCATTTAATCATTCAAAATGCCATACTCATAAGATATCATCACCAATTATCAAATCCCTCATCAAAAATATGCATATACTCTATATAGGATTTTTTGCCATAAAATCCTATTTTCAACTTTTGTTACTTCACATAACATATTTAACTCCATATGTTCAGAATTAAACTATTTTCATGAAAAATACCAAATCAGTCCCAAAAATATTTCTTTTTCTGGATTTAGCATAATATAATCCCATAATGAAAAATATATTTTTCCGGAATTTTTAAAATTCATTTACTATTTTTCAAAATCAATTTCCACTTAATTCCTTAAGAAATTAAGCTACCTCAAGTTTAACTCCAAAATTCCCAAATCTTGGCAGGACCTTACACATGTTAACGTGAGCTTCTAGTTTAAATTTCATGGTCATCGGAGTTATAGAACTCGCTATAGCGTTTTCGCTTGAAAAACTCTAAATATTGAAAAGAGTCGTGAACTTGCTCATTTTGAAGTCGAATGAGCTCATTTTTGGACAGGAGGTACTTTATACCATATACCTTCATGTCCCAAAACCTAGAATTTTTCTCATAATTTAAGTGGCCAAAACAGTCCCTTAAAGTTTCTAGGCAGTAGCATTTTCTTAAATTTACAGCTTTGGGCCTCCTTTAAAATCAGTCCACACAAAAATCTACAACACCTTTTCCAAAGAATTCCACTTGGATTAGTTAGGTAACTAGTAGATCTAACTCTAGGACTTGACCACATTCAAAAATTCAAAATATAATAGAGATATGGTCAATTGAATTTCATGTTACGCTTTTTCACCAAAATCGATTTTCAACTCTTTTGTGATTTCTAAGAAACTTTCATGTTTTCACATACTAACCAACATAACTCATCATAAAACTTACTAATACTTCATATACCCATGATTTTCATCAGTCCTATGCTTTTATTATGACTTTCATCATAAACCACGAAAACCTGCTCATTTTAGTCAAGAAATATTTGAGGGTTTAAGAAATGGGTTTCAGATCAAATATGTTTCAAATGCGACGGAGGGACACATCCGTCAAACTTTACGTGCTCCAAAGCGTGTTTTTAATTGAGGAAGGAAGGTCACCTAGCTTGATTTTTGTCGTGATGAAGTCAATTCCAAATTGGATAGTGATGCCAAAGGATGTCCCGCATGCAAGCAAAGCCGGTAGTTTAAGAAAGCATTTTTTTTTCGATTTAGGAACCCGAATAAAATTATCACGCACGTATGTTAGTCATAAACTCTTGCAAAGTCTATACCGTGTTAGAATACCGATTCTACTCACTCTTTTATTTCACCTAGTTGTGTTCAATGTTTGAAGTTAACTCCGAAGAAGTTAGACTTTTATATGTCTATTTAAACTCAGTTGGGAGAAACCTTCGTTACCTCCACTATTTATAAATCTTGTTCAAATCAAAACTTTCACGTTACGTGTCGATCTTGTCTCTTTGAAAATACTTGCCTTTGATGCGATTTTAGGAATCGATTGGTTAACTACTCATCATGCTTTTTGTAAGGTTGTTAGCTTTCATACTCCTAACCAACCTGTTATGTGAATTCAGAGCAACTAAACCACTAAAGTCAATCATTATCATATCAAGCCATAAGTAAAGAGCCCCGATCCTTTCGTTGTTGACTTCCTTGTGTGGAATGCATCGAAGCCGGACTTTCCGTAGGCGACGTCGTGAATGATGATGGCAAGTTGATAATGTGATGTACTATCCATGTTTTGGGATGAGAGTCACGGTTTTGAAGGATATTTCTATTGTTAATAAATTTCCTAACGTATTCTTGAAGACTTCTTAGCGTACCCCAGAGCGTGAAATCGAATTTGGTATTGACCCCAGTACAAAACCCATTTCTTAAACCCTCAAATATTTATTCAACTAAAATGAACGTATCATGCGCCAAGAACGTTGACTCGAGTTGTTGAAGATTACGATCGTACCATTCAATGTCATTGTAGGAAAAGCGAACATGGTAACTAACGCGTTGAGTAAAAGATTGTATGCGGTTACAAGTGCGAATATACGAACCCACGTGAAGATAACGAATATATGAGTAGAATCGACTTTAATCGATAAAGTTAAAGCTGCTCAAGCTACACAACCGAAGCTGATGAATGTGAAGAAGAAGGTTCAAGAGGGCGTTATTCTAGAAGCAAGAATCGATGAAGAGAGAAAATCTCAACCCTCGATTTAATTGGTCCATTAGAAATCCTCGATGAAGTAGGAACTGTGGCCAGACTCATTTTACCGCCAAGTATGTCGCGTGTTCATAACGTTTTTAACGTATCGATGTTACATAAATATGTGGACGACCGAACCACATTATTGATTTAAAACCGGATGAGATATCGGATGATTTAACGTATGAAGATGTACCTGTTAAAATCCCGGAATATATTCAACGCTTAAAGGTTATACCTCAAGAGTTAGAATCGACGAAGTGTCCTCATCTTATTCTAAGATACCGAATACGTGACGTAAATTTCAAGGCGAAATTCCATAAGAAGGGGAGATTGTGAGACCACGGATTTTATGAATAAAGATTTAAATTTCTCAAAATATTTTTTTAATATTATGGTGTGGATTTGAGATAATGTTATAGTTGTGGGTAGTATTTATAATTTTGCAAAGTATGCAAGTTGATGTATAATATTCATTGGTCGGAAATATTCTTTTGTTTGGGAATATCCGCATGACGACCACAAGAATCATTGGTGGACCCCACAATGTAATTATTGTTGGATTGAGAAAACGACAAAAATATTTTATATTGAAAATAACTACGGAAGTTTTACCGTTAAAAAGCGCTGAACTACTTTTAGTAAAAAATACAAAGAATACGCATGGATTGCATAGTAGTACACTGCAGATTGATTATTGATGCTTACGTGAAAAGTCACCGCTTTTGCTTATTTTATGGACCCCTATTTTGCCCATTTTTCAAAATAATCTAGTGAAAATTATTTTATATAATAAAGGTGGGGCCCATGATGTGGGGACCACATATAGGGGCCCACATGTGATGTATGAAATCTAAAAATAGGGGTGAGAGGAAATTACGTAAAGGAGAGATAAAATATATTTATATATATATATGTATGTGTGTATATATATATGTATATATATATATATATATGGTATTAGTGGAAAAGGTGGATATATATATATATATATATATATATATATATATATATATATATATATATATATGTGTGTGTATATAATATATATATATATATATATATGATGATGTGGGGGACCACATATTGGTGGAAGTTTGAAAATGTGGGTGGGGGTTTGAAAGTGTGTACGTGTAATGTGGTGGGAAGAAAAAATAATGAAAGTAATGTGTGTGAATAATAGGTATTTTTATATGTTATATATGGGTAAGTGGGTTGTGGTAGAGAATTTGATAGGTGTTATAATAATTTATATATATATATATTATATATGTATAAGATCGATATATATATAATATATTAGCATTGAAGAACTTAAGGGAAGGAAGAATTGATTTGTCGTGGGATTGGTATGGTATGATTATAATATATATATATATATATATATATATATATATATATAATGTTAGTGGGATTATATGTATATAGCTTGCATGCGAATTAATTCATCCGTGACCTGCCAAATTGTTCTGCCCGTGAACTTCGTCTAATGTTATATATTAATAATATATAATATATTATATTTTATTTAAAAGATTTTGCTTTAGATATGGACCGTCCGATTAAAAGTAAATCAATCTGGATCGTTCATGAATTAGTTACTATTCATTCCATTTTCCTATAAATAGAAGCTCATTCCTTCATTATTTCTTACGAATTAATTAAAACTCTAGAGAGAAAAATTATAGAGAAACTATAGAAAAGTATTCTGCTACTTCCCTACTCTTATATCCAGCTTTTTACGGTAAGGGATATTATTTGTTGTACTTTCGTAAGGGTATTATTTCTTTTGTATTCATGAAGAGAACTTCATTATTCCATTCTTTATTATCTTCTTTGGAATAACCACATTCTTCTGTCTGTTACTATTCCCTATACTTGGTGATGTTCTTAATAATATTCCGCCTTTATTATTATTACATGTTGGAATATCCTTGACCTAATTCCGTGCGTTTCTGTGGGACTTACAATCTTACCGTTATTTATTATTCATTGGAATAACTTTTGTATTGATTATTTATTCTCGCGCATGCATGGTGATTTCTTTTGTTATTCCATTCGTTATTATACTCGGTTGGTTAAAGTTTTGACTTCTATACTCCATGAAATTAGTGGAATATCCTTGATATTTGCGCTTCATCCAAAGATATCTTTTCATGGAAATATTCTTATGAGCATTCTTGAATTTTACTCTCTAAAAGCAAGATCATGTTGACAATTTGGACGTTATTAGTTCCCACTAAATTAATTCTTGAACTTGTTTTATTGAATTCTTATATCATTGTCATCATCCTCATGTTTATATTTTGTTGAAAGTCATCTGTGGCAGCCAGTAGTGCATGATGGACTTGGTATGATTATGATCTCGTGGATTATTCGATTAATCATGATTGTAATGTTACAAATGATGTGGAAAAAATCCTCATCGGCCCGTAGTGCATTGATGGATAGTTTTTGTTATGATTATGGCTATGGATTCTCTTTGGTCAGTAGTGCAAAAGATGAATTGTTTTATGGCATGATCGGACCGCTGATGAAAAATATGATTATATTTAGTTTAGAAGTGCATGGATAATTCGTGGTCGTGATACTTTAAAGAATATCCTCGGCCGTAGTCTGAGGGTGATTCGATGATGTGGATTATTTATTAAGTCGAGTCCCAAATGATAAAAGTGATGAAAACCTTTTAAATCATAAAAGATAGTAGATTTTATTCTCTACTTGACTCTTTTAATGGATTGCTTGTTCACCGCAGCTTAAACTTGATGTTTATTATATTTTATCGCTTTAACACCGTTGAAGGCTAATGATAATTTATTCTACATTATCTTAGTCATAATATTTCTTACTGGGCTAGTTGAGCTCACCCTTTCTTTCACTGTTCTCCTCAAAAAATGAGAACGTAGCTGGGACTAATCGGGGAACAGAGTGATGGTCCTAGATGATGTATTAGTAGTCCTCACTATTCTGTGAAATAGTGTGATAATAATTATAACGAGGACTCCTTTTGAGTTTGTATAATCTCTAGTAGACAATATTTGTATTCAAACTCATAGTTTATGTTTTGTCGTATTGTACACGACAGTTGTATTATTAAGTTGTATTTAAATTCTGTACCATGTATCTGGCGACTCAAGATGGGTGATGTATACCTAATTTTGGGGGCGTCACAATAATTAATCCACATCATCGAATCACCCATGCAGTATGGCCAAGGATATTCTTTAGTATCACGACCAAAAATTATCCATGCACTACAGCCAAGGACATTCTTGTATTCATTAATGGTCATGATCATGACAACAACTGTCCATCAATGCACTACGGGCCAATGATAACTTTTACCACATCATTTGTAACATTACTAGTCATGATTACAATCAATAATCCCTCAATCATAATCATACCAAGTCCATCTACGCACTACAATACGAGATGACTTTCAACATAATATAAATATGAGGATGATGACAATGATATAAGAATTCCATAAAACAAGTTCAAGAATTAATTTATCCAGGAACTAATAAGGTCCAAATTGTCAACATGATACTGCTTTGTAGAGTAAAATTCAAGAATGATCGGAAGAATATTTCTATGAAAAGATACTTTGATGAAACACAAATATCAAGGATATTCTACTAATTTCATGGAGTATAAAAATCAAAACTTTAACCAACTAAGTATAATAAAGAATGGAATAACAAAAGAAATCACCATACATGCGGTACTTTGCATAGACAAAGTTATTCCAACAGAATAATAATAACGGAACCGTGTCGTGCAAAAATTTGCAAGATGGATGTTCCAATGAGAATAATAAAGACGGAACCAAGTCCGATTGTAAAACACATGTATGTGGATGTTCCAATGTAATAATAATAAACCATGTAAAACCAGTCCGATGTAAAACACACGCATGTGAGGATGTTCTAACAGAATAATAGAAGAATGTCACCAAGTATAGGGTAAACCACAGCATATGAGTTATTCCAATGTAAAAATAAGCTATGAAACGCGTAATATATATAATATATTAGTAATCATAAGATTACATGGTTTGTAATATTCATGAACGCAATCAAATTGCAAAAAAAAAGCTAAAACGTAAAAAATCGTAGTTTAAAAAAATTTTACAAACCATATACCCGATCACCCTTTATGCACAATTATTAATTAAACGAAAAAATAAAGAATAAAATCATACCCTCAAGATCGAGCTTCCTCGTGTACAAGTTCACCTCCAAATCCTTTCGCTCAACTCAATCCACCGGTTTGGTTCCTTCCTTCGATCAACGCAAGCCACCCAAGTGTTTGGCCTCTGAGGTGATCCACCAAGGAAGAAGAAAATTCAAGAAGAAGATGGGTATTGGCTCAAACCCTAGTTTTTCTATCTCTATAAAAGGGCGCACTTCCAACAACAATCGAATTATTACGACGTATGTGTAAAAGTCAACAACCCCACCCATAATAAGACTCTCTTATTTATATATGTGGCAACCCACCTTAACAATTAAGGAATTGGGTTTTATTTAATTAATTAAATTCTTTTAATTAATTAAGCTCCCTAATCTTATTAGGATAATTAATTAAACTCCTTTAACTAATTTTCCTTCCTAATCCAATTAGAATAAATGAGAGTACTTATATTAAATTAATTCCTAAACTCTTTAGAAATTAAAATAATAATAATTGTAATAATATTAATAAGACTCTCTTATTAATTTATATTTAATATTTCTAAAATATTAAATAATAATATTAAGCTATTTAATTTATTCTATCACCATAGATTAAATTAAATATACATAACATATTATTACGATTATGCCATTAACTTCTTAAATAATTATTCTTCCTTTTATGGTGTGACCCTTTTAGTTCTCCATATTAAACCTATTGTGAATAAATCAATTAGAATAATTTAATCTTATTTAAATAAATAAATTAAACAATTAATTTATTTAAATAAATAATATTTATTCTACAATAGGATAAGCCTCCCTAAATGATCAACGACTTTCCGTATAATATAGATTTCAACATTAATCATAAAAGAACCTTTCGAGTAAATAGTTACCGCATAATTCAATCCTTCCACCATACAATGTCCCAATTAAATATAAGACATGGAATTACCACAAGTCTTATTTTATTTAATTATATGTATTTCGATCCTTAAATGCACAACTCCAAATAATGCAAATTAGAAACTCTTTCTAATTTCATTCTCGCTTTGCCAAGGACTACCGGGTTGTCATTTATCGAATCACATAGACATTTCTCTTTTTTTGTAGTGGTAGATTCTTTATCGATCATACATTATCTCCATGTATAACTTATTATACCCAAGCATACCTTTTGATATACCCTAAGGGTCTTAAGGAATAAGTCAAAGTATAACTCATCATACACAAGATACTATGATGATCTCAAGTCCAAGGATCACTTGACTACTATCACTACAGAATTCCTATCGACAGCAAAGTAAAACTCCATTAGGTATTCCTTAGCGAGCCAATGCTCAAAGGAACTTATTCTCTAATAAGCACCTACATACTTGCTTTTAGTGTTCCACACAAATGATCATGAGATCAATCATCCTCATCCAACGAGCAAGCAACGATGTATGTATCAATCTATCCTGGATTCACTAATCCCCAATTTAGTAATCCAACGATTGGGAACTATTTTAGTTTTAAGCTTTCTAAGAATTTAGATCTCATTAGAATGATCATCATCATTATTCTAAAAGCATCGCTTAAAACTACGGGTTTATCACATATTATAAAACAAAGATCATGTAGATAATTAAAAGCCTTTAATAAATTAATACTTTTTATTAATAAATGAATAAGATTGTTACAAAGTATATGCTTTATCATCAAACATGATCGCTTTGTGTACTACTTTCAATCTCCCACTTGCACTAAAGCCAATCGCCATGGTATCTCATACTCTTCTTCTTCTCTAAGACGATTATCCCCGCCGTTGATAAGCTTTAGTTAATGGATATGTAATGTTGTTCATGAGAGTCCACTATCTCTATAGTGATTTCCCATCTTTCAATGATTCTAATAATCAAATGAAAGTGCCACAACACATGTTTAGATCCAAGATGAGACTTAGAACTATTCCTAGTTCTCAGAATGAACTTTTAATCCAAACAATCAACTTGCAGCCTTCATTTATAGCTATATACTTTGTTTTTTATCACTAAACCAAAGAACTCTTTGCTTGCTTCGAACCTTTCCAATTCACCGCACCACCGCTCAAGATAACGCTTTACCTTAAAGTGGATTTTTCTCGTCATCTTGGTCTGTCTTCGAAAAACTTGAGTCTCATAAGCCCTCTAGTTTTAATTTAGACCCACCATGAATATGATCACATCCTTAGTGCCTGCTAAGCACTTTAAGATGTTTTTCACCGACTCATAGTGAACTTCTCCATAATACGACCGATCAACATCAAAGTCTCTCGATATTTCATCATCATATATACATGATCACTCATGCGACCTCTTTTTTCGTGAGTCTGTGGGGACTATTAAGAGAGATACACCCATAGCTCATCAACATGAGACATCTCTTGAGTTTGCCATGCTAAACGACTTTAGCATCAAATGAATATACGCTCGGGTTAAGTCGAGCATCCTCTTAAATCTATCTATATAGATTTATATCCCCAATTAAGATACTCTTCCCAAATCATTCATGGAGGAATGTTTAGACAACTTTATCTTTACCGATCAGAGCATTGGTATGTCATTCCTCATCCGTAGTATATCAACATATAATACTAGAATGTCACGATGCTCCCAATCAATGACACACTAGCATTCTTATTTTTGATAAAATCAAACTCTTTTGATCGCCTCATCAAAACGAATGTTCCATATTTGAGAAACTTGCTTCAATCCATTTCTGTCTACAACACTTACCTCATCATATGTAATCGGATCATCATCTTCTATGATGCGTACCTCATCATCATCATCATCATCATCTGATGAATCCATACCTCCTAGGTATCTTCTTGACTATTCCGCATTTACGATTCTATTGGCCAGGTACAAATAGGTCTATCTACAAAGTGTTCTTCTTATTCGACTTATAAGTTTTTTGTGGTTCTTGAACTCTTCAAGATCTATTATCCTCCCACTAGCCCCTTTTTTTGATAAACACCTTTATCTTAGTAAGCGCAAGCGTGTCAACAAACACCTTTTTTGCTAAGTAGGATTATAGAACATATACCCTAAACTTACTTTTTAGATGTCCCACAAATCAGACTTGTCAAATCTTGTCCCAAGCTTATCCTTTGAAACCTTTTCACATAAGTCGACAACCCCTTATCTTAACATACTTAAGATTAGAATCCTCCCCGTCCATAACTTTTATGGAGTCTTCAATGGATTTTGAGGTTACCTTTTTCGTAGATATGCAACCATTTCTTTCTAGACATGATCCTGTATGATACCGAAATGTCTCAGAAAAATCATTATGGACCGCACTATGTCCAACAAGGTACGATTTTTCCTTTCGATACATCAATCAATTATCACATGATCGAGATGTGTCCATTATGAGAAAACCATTTGAGATGATCTAGAAACTTATCAGACAAGTATTTATTCCTCGATCTAATCAAAGAATCTTAATACTTTGCCAATTTGTTTCACTTCAATTCTTTTTCACCTTTCAAATAATTCACACTTGATTTTTCAAAAAACATACATTCAACTCTTTTCAATGATCATCTCCTTTTCTTATACTAATTTGTTCAATATGCAAAATTATTTTCACGTAAGTCAAGTATACAAAATTTATTAAGTAATATTCCATTTATACAAAACATTATTATTATAAATAGAAAACAATTGTTCTTAATTATAATACCAAAGATTTCATCATTCAAACAATAAAATGGAAATAATATTTTTAACAAGAACCGAAATACAATAACAACTTATCGACTTAATAGATTTGCCCAGAGGCATTGCTAAACTATAAGTTTCTATGGCTAATGCAAAGACCTTTGCTTCATTTTCCACACATAGATTACTTATATTTGTTTAGCTTTCTACTTCTTCTTGGTCCTTCATAAATCTATATTTATGATAACCAAAGTCGTATCCAATACCCAAGTAGAACCTCGACTTAAAGAAAAATTTATTTTAAATCATGAACAAAATTCAGATTTGTAACCAAACTTCACTAAGCTTCTTTTTTAGCCTCCGCAAGATGCTTCTCGCAGCTTTCTTTCCAAAGGTCCAAAGCTTATTGCAAAGGAAGCAAACCCTTTGCTATCCGTATCGCTTTTGTTCTTATTATCCTTTGTTTATGCCTTTCTATTTACCTTCTTTGAATCGCTCTTCTTTCGTAAGATCCTTTGGCCCCTACCAAAGAAGACTTGGTCTTTCTTGGTCGAAAGTGACTCTCAACATTTTTCAACATATATAAGCAAATCAACAGGTCGATATCTAGCTTGTTCATATGAAAAATTCACAAACAATTGTGAAAGGAGTCCGGAGTGAGTGCAAGATCAAATCTCGCTCAACTCTCCATCCATGACAAAACCAAATTGTCCTAATCGATCAATCAAATTGATTATGTTAAGAACTTTTTGTCTCAGCATTTATAGTGCCATCGGCCATTCTAGATCTAAGAGCTCCTTAGATATCTCGATATCTATCACCCCATTTCCTCACCATCAACTACTTGATGTGCAGAAATATAGTAGAGCATCCATAGTTTCATGTCGACGTCAAGCTCAAGCACTCATGGATGCGAGCATGATGCATCGAGCCAATCAGGCATCATCTTCGCCACTTTCTAAAAGTAGCAATCTCTTCCTCGTAGGCATTGTTCTCAACTATCATGCAGGATAGGCGATTATGACATAAGATAGCTTTTCAAATGCATGAGAACTATTCTCAAATTCCTTAACCAATCCGCTTAATTCTATTCCCCGTTAATTTAGCATCTAATATGCTTCGCAAAGGATAGTAATTTAGACATTGTAAAATTTCAGAAATGAATTTGTAATTAACAACATTTTAACATACATTCTTTTATTAATTACCAAAATAAATTAGGTCTTGTTTTAAATTGGTATCTCCCACTATTTTCTTCAAACTATATTACCTCACTTATATAGTTCTAAAAAATCTAATTAAAGATTTGCTAAGTGAGAATAAGGATCCCATTTCAAATGTATATAGCCTTGTGGTGACACAACAAACTATATATAAATAAATAGGTAGACAACTTTTTGTCAATTACATCAACTATGCAACTCCTTTTCTTTTTTTGCTCTTAGATTATTTTGATCAAGTGGTGGCACATCCGAATCAAAATTATCCAAGTTAAGTCCACCTAGCACTCCATATATTCAAAAAGAAAAAATATCATCCTCAGGTGTGACACAACAAAAAAAATATTGTTCAATTTTCTTTATAAGCATCAAATGTGATAATTAACATCTTAAATACTTAATACTCATTGCTTGTGGTGACACAACAACAAACTCATATTAAATATTTAATACTCTATTAATTTTATCATGCTAGAAGGCTTACGCTCGATATTCCAAATATCTTTGAACGCTAGACTTAATATAAAAAAAAAATGAGGGTTTGTTATTAATTTGTCTCATCTTGCTTAGCTATGCATTTATTATATATATATATATATATATATATATATATATTAATGAACATGCAAAGCATGTTTCATATATATATATATATATATATATATATATATATAGCATATATATATATAATACTATATTCTACCCGATTGATTATGGACTTTTATTCTAGTTTGTCTACTAGAGCCACCAAGTGAACCAAAAGGTCAAACCCTAGGGGCAAGAAATAATATTTAAATATAACTATTACATTTAAACCCTGCTCCATTACAAACGGGTCTTCAAGCGCCTCCTTCGCTTCCTCGATCTCCAATTTTTCAAAATTAATTCTAACTATTCCTATTACAAAATTATTTAAAATAAATAGAAACCTCGATCAAAGCAAATAAGGGAAGTACATAGAGGGAGATAGAATTTACATTAAGAAAAAATTAGAGAAGACGAGGTACGCACGCAATTCATTTAATAAAAACCATACATTCACGCATCCAACTAAAATAAAATCCAATCACATCGTCAATAATAGTCCATAATCAATCCCATTTATTATCATACACATCATCATACGATCAATAAATAACATTCATCTTATGAATAATAAACATTTAATATATATATCGATATCATTTAATGGGCAAATTTAGTTAAGATAAAATCTATTTTTTGAATCAAAATAAACTCCTTTATTTTAATCCAAATTTAAATCAAAATAAAACTATTTTATTTTAATTTATCCAATTTTGAATAAAATAAACTATTTTATTTTAATCAAAATCTTTAATCAAAATAAACTCCTTTATTTTAATTAATTATGGAATCCAATTCCATGTAAAAAAAAAAATAAAATAAACTCTTTTTATAAAATAAACTCTTTTATTTTAATTAATTATGAATCCAATTCCAATTCCATAAAAAAAATTATTAAAGGAAACACTTTATTTTTTTTCCTATTCACAAATAAACTCCTTTATTTTGAATAATATGAAATCTTATTTCATATCTAAATAAACTCCTTTATTTAAGGAAATTATATTTTTCTTTTTCCTATTCACAAATAAACTCTTTATTTTGAATAATATGAAATCTTATTTCATATCTAAATAAACTCCTTTTTATTTAAAAATATGATTTTTTCCCTATTCAAAATAAACTCCTTTTTTTGATTTCAAAAAAATCCAATTCAAAATCCAATTAGTTATCATAAATCCAATTCCAACTCTAATTAGTTAAGATGAAATTTAATTTTAAAAATTAAATAAAAATTTTTATTTTAAAATTAAATAAACTTTTTTTTTTTAAAATTAATTAAAATAAACCTTTTTTTTAAAATTAAAAAATATATATATATATATATATATATATATATATATATATATATATATATATATATATATATATATATATATATATATATATATATATATATATATATATATATATATATATATATATATATATATATATATATATATATATATATATATATATATATATATATATATTATTCAATATATATATATATATATATATATATATATATATATATATATATATATATATATATATATATATATATATATATATATAATATATTAATTAATTATATAATATATATTTAATTCATATATATATTTATTAATAATATATATATATATAATATTATATTATATAATATTTAATAATAATAATTTTTTTTTAAAATTTTTAAATTTTTAAAATTTTTTTTTTTTTTTTTTTTTTTTTTTTTTTTTTTTTTTTTTTTTAAAAATTATATAATAAAATTATGCCCAATTAAATTGTTCTAAACATATCAATATATATATATAAATTAAAATAATTAATAATTCGTATAAAGGTTCGCTCTCGATGCCACCGTTAGGTTTGTAATATTCAAGAACGCAATCAAATCAAATAAAAAAATAAGCTAAACGTAAAAAAAAATCGAGTTTAAAAAATTTTACAAACCATATACCCGATCACCCTTTATGCACAATTATTAATTAAACGAAAAAGATAAAGAATAAAAATCATACCCTCAAGATCGAAGCTTCCTCGTACAAGTTCACCTCCAAATCTTTTCGCTCAACTCAATCCACCGGCTTTGGTTCCTTCCTTTCGATCAACGCAGCCACCCAAGTGTTCGGCCTCTGAGGTGATCCACCAAGGAAAAAAAAAGATTCAAGAAGAAGGGTATTCAAGCAAACCCTAGTTTTTCTATCTCTATGTAAAAAAAAAGCGATTTCCAACAATCGAAATTATTACGACGTTGTAAAAAAAGTCAACCCCCCCACCCATAATAATAAGACTCTCTTATTTATAGATATGTGCAAACCCACCTTAACAATTAAGGAATTGGGTTTATTTAATTAATTTAATTTTTAATTAATTAAGCTCCCTAATCTTATTAGGGATAATTAATTAAACTCCTTTAACTAATTTTCCTTCCTAATCCAATTAGAATAAATGAGAGTACTTATATTAAATTAATTCCTAAACTCTTTAGAAATTAAAATAATAATAATTGTAATAATATTAATAAGACTCTCTTATTAATTTATATTTAATATTTCTAAAATATTAAATAATAATATTAAGCTATTTAATTTATTCTATCACCATAGATTAAATTAAATATACATAACATATTATTATTATTATTATGCCATTAACTTCTTAAATAATTATTCTTCCTTTTATGGTGTGACCTTTTTGTTCTCCATATTAAACCTATTGTGAATAAATCAATTAGAATAATTTAATCTTATTTAAATAAATAAATTAAACAATTAATTTATTTAAATAAATAATATTTATTCTACAATAGGATAAGTTCTCCTAAATGATCAACGACTTTCCGTATAATATAGATTTAACATTAATCATAAAAGAACCTTTCGAGTAAATAGTTACCGCATAATTCAATCCTTCCACCATACAATGTCCCAATTAAATATAAGATATGGAATTACCACAAGTCTTATTTTATTTAATTATATGTATTTTCGATTCCTAAATGCACAACTCCAAATAATGCAAATTAGAAACTCCTTTCTAATTTCATTCTCGCCGCCAAGGACTACCGGGTCATCATTTATCTTATCGATCACATAGACATTTCTCTTTTTTTAGAAGTGGTAGTATTCTTTATCGATCATACATTATCTCCACGTATAACTTATTATACCCAAGCATACCCTTTGATATATACCCTAAGGGTCTTAAGGAATAAGTCAAAGTATAACTCATCATACACAAGATACTATGATGATCTCAAGTCCAAGGATCACTAGACTACTATCACTACAGAAATCCTATCGACAGCAAATAAAACTCCATTAGGTATTCCTTAGCGAGCCAATGCTCAAAGGGAACTTATTCTCTAATAAGCACCTACATACTCGCTTTTAGTGTTCCACACAAATGATCACGAGATCAATCATCCTCATCCAACGAAAGCAAGTTAACGATGTACCAATCTATCCTGGATTCACTAATCCCCAATTTAGTAATCCAACGATTGGGAACTATTTTAGTTTTAAGCTTTCTAAGAATTTAGATCTCATTAGAATGATCATCATCATTATTCTAAAAGCATTGCTTAAAACTACGGGTTTATCACATATTATAAAACAAAGATCATGTAGATAATTAAAAGCCTTTAATAAATTAATACTTTTTATTAATAAATGAATAAGATTGTTACAAAGTATATGCTTTATCATCAAACATGATCGGGTTGTGTGCATACTACTTTCAATCTCCCACTTGCACTAAAGCCAATCGCCATGGTATCTCATACTCTTCTTCTTCTAAGTGACGATTATCCCGCCGTTGGATAAGCTTTAGTTAATGGATATGTAATGTTGTTCATGAGAGTCCACTATCTCTATAGTGATTTCCCATCTTTCAATGATTCTAATAATCAAATGAAAGTGCCACAACACATGTTTAGATCCAAGATGAGACTTAGAACTATTCCTAGTTCTCAGAATGAACTTTTAATCCAAACAATCAACTCAGCAGCCTTCATTTATAGCTATATACTTTGTCTTTTTATCACTAAACCAAAGAACTCTTTTCATTGCTTGAACCTTTCCAATTCACTCGCACTACCGCTCAAGATAACGCTTTACCTTAAAGTGGATTTTTCTCGTCATCTTGGTCTCGTCTCTCGAAAAAACGAGTCCGTAAGCCCTCTAGTTTTAATTTAGACCCACCATGAATATGATCACATCCTTAGTGCCTTGCTAAGCACTTTAAGATGTTTTTCACCGACTCATAGTGAACTTCTCCATAATACGACCGATCAACATCGTGTCTCGTGATATTTCATCAGATACATGATAGTCACTCATGCGATCTCTCTTTTTCGTGAGTCTGTGGGGACTATTAAGAGAGATACACCCATAGCTCATCAACACGAGACATCTCTTGAGTTTGCCATGCTAAACGACTTTTAGCATCAAATGAATATACGCTCTCGGGTTAAGTCGAGCATCCTTTTAAATCTATCTATATAGATTTATATCCCCAATTAAGATACTCTTCCCAAATCATTCATGGAGGAATGTTTAGACAACTTTATCTTTACCGATCAGAGCATTGGTATGTCATTCCTCATCCGTAGTATATCAACATATAATACTAGAATGTCACGACGCTCCCCAATCGACCCTTTTGTACACACTAGGTTCATTCTTATTTTGATAAAATCAAACTCATCGCCTCATCAAAACGAATGTTCCATATTTGATCATCATCTCTCTCTCGATGTCTACAACACTTACCTCATCGTATGTAATCGATCATCATCTTCATCATGTGTATCTCATCATCATCATCTATGATGAATCCATACCTCCTAGGTATCTTCTTGTACTATTCCGCATTTACGATCTTGGCCAGTGGTACAATAGGTCTATCTACAAAAGTTCCTCTTATTCGACTTATATAGTGTTTTGTGGTTCTCGAACTCTTCAAGATCTATTATCCTCCCACTAGCCCCTTCAATGATAAACACCTTTATCTTAGTATGCGCGCGTTTTTCAGAACAAACACCTTTTGCTAAGTAGATTATTATAGAACATATACCCTAAACTTACTTTAGATGTCCCACAAATCAGACATTTGTCAAATCTTGTCCCAAGCTTATCCTTTGAAACCTTTTCACATAAGTCGACAACCCTTATCTTAACATACTTAAGATTAGAATCCTCCCCGTCCATAACTTTTATGGAGTCTTCAATGGATTTTGAGGTTACCTTTTCGTAGATATGCACCCATTTCTAGACATGATCCTGTAGGATACCGAATGTCTCAGAAATCATTATGGACCGCATCTATGTCCAACAAGGTACGATTTTTCCTTCAGATACATCAATCAATTATCACAGATCGATGTGTGTCCATTATGAGAAAACCATTTGAGATGATCTAGAAACTTATCAGACAAGTATTTATTCCTCGATCTAATCAAAGAATCTTAATACTTTGCCAATTTGTTTCACTTCAAATTCTTTTGAACCTTTCAAATAATTCACACTATTTCAAAGAAATACACACATTCAACTCTTTTCAATGATCATCTCCTTTTCTTATACTAATTTGTTCAATATGCAAAATTATTTTTTCACGTAAGTCAAGTATACAAAATTTATTAAGTAATATTCCATTTATATAAAAACATTATTATTATAAATAAACAACAATTGTTCTTAATTATAATACCAAAGATTTCATCATTCAACAACAATAAAATGGAAATAATATTTTAACAAGAACCGAAATACAATAACAACTTATCGACTTAATAGATTTGCCCGTAGTATTGCTAAACTATAAGTTTCTATATATAATAATGGCAAACCTTTGCTTCATTTTCCACACATAGATTACTTATATTTGTTTAGCTTTCTACTTCGCTGGTCCCTTCATAAATCTATATTTATGATAACCAAAGCTCAGATCCAATACCCAAGTAGAACCTCGACTTAAAGAAAAATTTATTTTAAATCATGAACAAAATTGTATTTGTAACCAAAACTTCACTAAGCTTCTTTTTCGTTAGCCTCTCGCAAGATGCTTCTCGCAGCTTTTTTCCAAAGGTCCAAAGTTATTGCAAAGGAAAGCAAACCTCCTTTCTATCCGTACGCTTTTTTGTTCTTATTATCCTTTGTTTATGCCTTTCTATTTACCTTCTTTGAATCGCTCTTCTTTCGTAAGATCCTTTGGCCTACCAAGAAGACTTGATCTTTCTTTCTTGTCGAAAGTGACTCTCAACATTTTTCAACATGTTAAGCAAATCAACGAGGTCGATATCTAGCTTGTTCATATGAAAAATTCACAACAATTGTGAAAGGAGTCCGGAGTGAGTGCAAGATCAAATCTCGCTCAACTCTCCATCCATGACAAAACCAATTGTCCTAATCGATCAATCAAATTGATTATGTTAAGAACTTTTTCCTGCATTTATAGTGCCATCATCATTCCATTCTAGATCTAAGAGCTCCTTAGATATCTCGATATCTATCACCCCATTTTCCTCACCATCAACTACTACGATGTGCAGAAATATAAGAGAGAGCATCCATAGTTTCATGCCGACGCCAAGCTCATATCATCTCATGGATGCGAGCATGATGCATCGAGCCAATCAGGCATCATCTCTCGCCACTTTCTAAAAGTAGCAATCTCTTCCTCGAGGCATTGTCTCGCAACCATTGCAGGGATAGGCGATTATGACATAAGATAGCTTTTCACCATGAGAACTATTCTCAAATTCCTTAACCAATCCGCTTAATTCTTGGCCCCGTTAATTTAGCATCTAATATGCTTCGCAGTTGATAGTAATTTTACATTGTAAAATTTCAGAAATGAATTTGTAATTAACAACATTTTAACATACATTCTTTTATTAATTACCAAAATAAATTAGGTCTTGTTTTAAATTGGTATCTCCCACTATTTTCTTCAAACTATATTACCTCACTTATATAGTTCGCAAAATCTAATTAAAGATTTGCTAGTGAGAATAAGGATCCCATTTCAAATGTATATAGCCTTGTAAGTACACAACAAACTATATATAAATAAATAGTAGACAACTTTTGTCAATTACATCAACTATGCAACTCCTTTTCTTTTGCTCTCTTAGATTATTTTGATCAAGTGGTGGCACATCCGAATCAAAATTATCCAAGTTAAGTCCAACCTAGCACTCCATATATTCAAAAAGAAAATATCATCCTTGTGGTGACACAACAAAAATAATATTGTTCAATTTTCTTTATAAGCATCAAATGTGATAAATTAACATCTTAAATACTTAATACTTGCTTTGTGGTGACACAACAAACTCATATTAAATATTTAATACTCTATTAATTTTATCATGCTAGAAGGCTTACGCTCGATATTCCAAATATCTTTGAACGCTTAGACTTAATATAAAAAAAAATGAGGGGTTTGTTATTAATTTGTCTCATCTTGTTTAGCGCAAGCATTTATATATATATATATATAAAATACGCCATATATTAATGAACATGCAAGCATGTTTGCATAATATATAATATATATATATATATATAAGCATGCATATATAGAATACTATATTCTACCCTTGATTGATTATGGACTTTTATTCTAGTTCGTCTCACTAGAGCCACCAAGTGAACCAAAAGGTCAAACCCTTGGGGTGCAAGAAATAATATTTAAATATAACTATTACATTTAAACCCTGCTCCATTACAAACGGGTTCAAGCGCCTTTCGCTTTTCGATCTCCAATTTTTCAAAATTAATTCTAACTATTCCTATTACAAAACTATTTAAAATAAATAGAAACCTCGATCAAAGCCAATAAGGGAAGTACATAGAGGGAGATAGAATTTACATTAAGAAAAATTAGAGAAGACGAGGTACGCAGAATTCCCATTTAATAAAACCCATACATTCATGCATCCAACTAAAATAAAATCCAATCATATCGTCAATAAATCCATAATCAATCCCATTTATTATCATACACATCATCATACGATCAATAAATAACATTCATCTTATGAATAATAAACATTTAATATATATATCGATATCATTTAATGGGCAAATTTAGTTAGTATAAAATCTATTTTTGAATCAAAATAAACTCCTTTATTTTAATCCAAATTTAAATCAAAATAAAACTATTTTATTTTAATTTATCCAATTTTGAATAAAATAAACTATTTTATTTTAATCAAAATCTTTAATCAAAATAAACTCCTTTATTTTAATTAATTATGGAATCCAATTCCATGTAAAAAAAAATCTTTAATTAAAATAAACTCTTTATTTTAATTAATTATGGAATCCAATTCCATGTAAAAAAAATTATTAAAGGAAACACTTTTTTTTTCTTCCTATTCACAAATAAACTCCTTTATTTTGAATAATATGAAATCTATTTTTATATAAATAAACTCCTTTATTTAAGGAAATTACTTGATTTTCTTTTCCTATTCACAAATAAACTCTTTTTATTTTGAATAATATGAAATCTTATTTCATATCTAAATAAACTCCTTTATTTAAGGAAAATATATTTATTTCCCTATTCAAAATTTTTATTTTAATAATATGAAATCCAATTTCAATCTCAAAACTTATTTAAGGAATCCAATTCCAACTCTAATTAGTTATCATGAAATTTAATTTTAAAAATTAAAATAAAAATTTTAAAATTAAATTAAAAAAATAAAAAATTTTATTTTTTTATTTTAAAATTAAAATAAAATTTTATTTTAATATATATATATTATTTAAATATATATATATATATATATATATATATATATATATATATATATATATATATATATATATATATATATATATATATATATATATATATATATATATATATATATATATATATATATATATATATATATATATATATATATATATATATATATATATATATAATATATATATAATATATATATATTTATATATATATATATTAAAAATCATTAATTTTTATATATATATTATAAATTTATATCATATTTTTATATATTTATATAAATATATATATATATATATATATTTTATATATATATATATATATATATATATATATATATAATATAAATAAATATATATATATATATAAAAAAAAATTTTTTTTTTTTTTTTTTTTTTTTTTTTTTTTTTTTTTTTTTTTTTTTTTTTTTTTTTAAATTTTATACAATAAAATTATGCCCAATTAAATTGTTCTAAACACATATCAATATACATATCAAATTAAAATAATTAATAATTCGTATAAAGGTTTGGCTCTGATGCCACTGTTAGGTTTGTAATATTCATGAACGCAATCAAATTGCAAAAATAAGCTAAAACGTAAAAAATCGTAGTTTTAAAAATTTACAAACCATATACCCTGATCACCCTTTATGCATAATTATTAATTAAACGAAAAGATAAAGAATAAAATCATACCCTCAAGATCGAGCTTCCTCGTACAAGTTCACCTCCAAATCCTTTCGCGCTCAACTCAATCCACCGGCTTTGGTTCCTTCCTTCGATCAACGCAGCCACCCAAGTGTTCGGCCTCTAGAGGTGATCCACCAAGGAAGAAGAAGATTCAAGAAGAAGGGTATTCGCTCAAACCCTAGTTTTTCTATCTCTATGTAAAAGGAGCGTACTCTCCAACAATCGAATTATTACGACAATGTAAAAGTCACAACCCCCCCCCACCCATAATAAGACTCTCTTATTTATAGATGTGGGCAACCCACCTTAACAATTAAGGAATTGGTTTTATTTAATTAATTAAATTTTTTAATTAATTAAGCTCCCTAATCTTATTAGGATAATTAATTAAACTCCTTTAACTAATTTTCCTTCCTAATCCAATTAGAATAAATGAGAGTACTTATATTAAATTAATTCCTAAACTCTTTTAGAAATTAAAATAATAATAATTGTAATAATATTAATAAGACTCTCTTATTAATTTATATTTAATATTTCTAAAATATTAAATAATAATATTAAGCTATTTAATTTATTCTATCACCATAGATTAAATTAAATATACATAATATATTATTACGATTATGCCATTAACTTCTTAAATAATTATTCTTCCTTTTATGGTGTGACCCTTTTTGTGTTCTCCATATTAAACCTATTGTGAATAAATCAATTAGAATAATTTAATCTTATTTAAATAAATAAATTAAACAATTAATTTATTTAAATAAATAATATTTATTCTACAATAGGATAAGCCTCCCAAATGATCAACGACTTTCCGTATAATATAGATTTCAACATTAATCATAAAAGAACCTTTCGAGTAAATAGTTACCGCATAATTCAATCCTTCCACCATACAATGTCCCAAT
The DNA here is from genome assembly GCA_020205615.1 of Panax quinquefolius. Lineage (NCBI taxonomy): Eukaryota > Viridiplantae > Streptophyta > Magnoliopsida > Apiales > Araliaceae > Panax > Panax quinquefolius. Next base: position 135,923,415 of record CM035162.1, on the reverse strand, counting down.
TAAATATAAGATATGGAATTATCACAAGTCTTATTTTATTTAATTATATGTATTTCGATCCTTAAATGCACAACTCCAAATAATGCAAATTAGAAACTCCTTTCTAATTTCATTCTCGCTTTGCCAAGGACTACCGGGTTGTCATTTATCGAATCACATAGACATTTCTCTTTTTATTAGAAGTGGTAGATTCTTTATCGATCATACATTATCTCCACGTATAACTTATTATACCCAAGCATACCCTTTGATATACCCTAAGGGTCTTAAGGAATAAGTCAAAGTATAACTCATCATACACAAGATACTATGATGATCTCAAGTCCAAGGATCACTTGAGACTACTATCACTACAGAATTCCTATCGACAGCAAAGCAAATAAAACTCCATTAGGTATTCCTTAATGAGCCAATGCTCAAAGGAACTTATTCTCTAATAAGCACCTACATACTTGCTTTAGTGTTCCACACAAAAATGATCATGAGATCAATCATCCTCATCCAACGAAAGCAAGTTAACGATGTATTTCAATCTATCCTGGATTCACTAATCCCCAATTTAGTAATCCAACGATTGGGAACTATTTTAGTTTTAAGCTTTCTAAGAATTTAGATCTCATTAGAATGATCATCATCATTATTCTAAAAGCATTGCTTAAAACTACGGGTTTATCACATATTATAAAACAAAGATCATGTAGATAATTAAAAGCCTTTAATAAATTAATACTTTTTTATTAATAAATGAATAAGATTGTTACAAAGTATATGCTTTATCATCATCAAAAACATGATCGCTAAGAATATTCCCCACCAAACGAATATTTTATAACAACTTGCTTACTTTGCAAAATTTATAAATATTACCCACAACTATAACATTATATCAAATTTACTCCATAATATTCAAAAATAATATTTATAGAAAATTCATCTTTATTTATATAAAATTAGGGTCTTACAATGAAGACTTATTCGAGAGTGGATATTGTCTAGAAGATGATTTGTATTAAAACTCACACACTCTCTTGTTGTATATTAAAGATTGTATTTGATTCTCGTACTCATGTATTTGGCGACTCACAATATGTGATGTATACCTATTTTGGGGCGCCACACAATATAAGAAAGCCTCACTAAATCCAATCGGATATATGTTCGACAGACACGATCCTCAAGATAACATTTATTCCGACAGAGTATTTTAGTCGAAGATACTTCAAATAAAAAAACTTTAATTTCGACTGATGTTCGTCGAACATTTATGTATCCCATTGGTGCCAATGTTCCTGCCAGCTCGAATATTATTTTCGACTGAATATGATGTATTCCAATGGAAGAGTCAGTCGAAGATACCTTAAGTACGACGAATGTATGTACGACGGACGTTCCGTCAAGATAATCCTAAAATCTAATTAATCCAGACGCCTTCCCTACCTCGTTTCTTTCTGCACCTTAATTATAATCTCATTTCTCTCTTTCTCTCTCTCATTTCTCTAGATCTAGCTCTCACCCACCACTTCTCTCACTTCACTGCTCTCACGCCACCACCATCGCCGCCGCCACCACGTACTGCCACCACCACCACCATCACTGTCGATCGGTTCCACCACCAGTAGATGCCACCAACACCGTCGGTTGAACCACCATCACTGACACCACCAACAGCCACCACCACCACCACCACCACCAGCACCACCGCTTGCTAGTTGCACATTAATTCAATTTCAAGGTTAGTTTTCTGTCAAGTATTAGATTTTTAGGGTTAATTTGTTGCAAATTATGAAATTTGTGGCTTAATTTGTTTTAGGTTTAGTTTAATTTGAGTTTGAATATGAGATTAACCTAATTTGGATAATATGTTGTTGCTGTGAATTTGTGGACTGTATATTGCTGAAATTGGAATTTTGATTTTGGGTTTGTCAACTGCCTATTATTTAAGTGCATATTATTTGGAATTTGGAAATTGCAGAATATTGATATCAAATTTGGGTTCCTTATCATAATGTAAATCCGATTTTAGGATCTGCTTTTTAATCTTGATATATTTGTTATTTACTTAATGAATTTATGATGTAAATTCAATTGTAATTATAAAATTGCAGACTTGCATGTATTGTATTAGTAATTAGTTTCCCAATATTAATAAATTATAAACTAAGTACCATTTACTTAGTTTCTTACTACTAAAATAAAATAAAGTAAATATAATTTAATTTAGTTTATTAAATAAAATAAATTTTAAAAATAAAATAAATAACGTAATATAATACAAAATAAAGTAAAATAAAATAAAAAATAAATTAAATTAATTTGAATAAAATAAAAAAAATTTATTTAATCTAATAAATAAAATACAATTCAATAAAAAATAAAATTAAATAAAAATAATAAAATTAAATAAAATAAATTAAATTTAAATAATCTAAATTAAATTAAATTAAATTTAAAATAAAATAAATTTAATTAATTTAATTTAATTTAATTTAATAAAAACATTAAAATTATATAATATATATAATATAAAATAAAATAAAAAAAAAAAAAAATTTAATTTAATTTAGTTTAATAAATAAAATAAAATAAAATGATTTAATTTAATTTAATAAAGTAAATTTCATAAATAAATAAGCCAATTATATAATATAATACAAATTAAAATAAAAAATATATATAAGTAGTCTCTATAGATTTCAAATAACAATTTTCATAAACTAAGTACCACTTTGCTTAGTTTATCATCATCAAACCAAAATAGCGCTTTATAAATAGAAGTGAATGTTGAACAAAGAGTCTCTCTATAGATTCCAAATAATTCTCATAAACTAAGTACCACTTACTTAGTTTATCATCATCAACAAAATAAACTAAGTATAGCCAAAAGTGAATGTCTAACAAGAGTAGTCTCATAGATTCTAAATAATTAACAATTCTCATAAACTAAGTACCACTTACTTAGTTTATTATCATTGGAATACTAAACTAAGTAGCATTTGCTTAGTTTGCCACAATTTTCAATATATAAATGCAATAATACTCTCCCACATATATGTACTTTTCTTGATGCAGGTGTTTTGACATAGCAGCTTGATTCTTGCAAATAGTACTCAACCGGTTCCTAAGCGATAATTAATTAATGGGTAGTTCGTTTTGTCTTATACTCGAATAATAAAGGTAATTGAATTATCGAGACATTCATCATTTCATTCATCATACAGATATAGCAACATCCTAAGGAGTGCCAGTAAGTTGTTGAACTTTGTTCAATAAATGAATGGAACTCCTTCTGGATGTTGTCATCTGATATATGATGGAACAATGAGGAATGTTTACAGAATCAATTAACTTTATTATTCGAGTATAGGACACAACAGAACTACGACTTTTTTTTTTTTTTGCTCGTCACACTCAAGTAGAGATTCCACATAAATTCTCTTAAACTATATACTATACTTTGAAACTTAGAAACCCGTTTCACATACACTCAAAGGGGTGAATGTCGAATGTTCCCAGTTTGGGACCAAGTATTGGATGTTAGGTCTCTCACTTAGGCTTGCAAATACTGAAATTCAGTATATTTTTTGTTATTTTGAGGATTAATCGATCGTTATCTCTATATGTTCTCCGAGTGCATACTTAGATTAAGTTATCTTAGTCTATTTCGTGTGCTTGGAGACCATGGGGAGGTGTCAATCAAATTTTCTTGAAACTCATGAAACGTACTCAACGTGTTTGCACTAGTGATTTAGACACATCCAATAACCGGATAGAAGCCTTACCCCCGTCTCCGTAGAGATACTTGGTAAATCTAATTCACGCATTTAATATCCAAATTAACTTAATGCGCACTTCGTGTAGTTAAAAATGTCACCACCGTTGAGTTGATGTACCGTAGGATACCCATTGATGGGATGGGATTAGTCTCACTTTATCGTATTGGGGTTTTAGATTCTTGAACAAAGCACCGTAACATACTGAGATGATCCATGACGGAAGATGCGATGCCTGTGTGTTTCAAGTATAAAATCGATTTGGAAGAAAGTCGACGAGATTAAATTCACTTATTTTCTCGTGGATTTGTAGATGGGTACTTCAGATGGACTCATCACGGGAATCGTAAGTGATTGAAAATATTGTGGAACAACCCGATTTCACTAAATTCATACATCGAAAACTATGATCCAAATTGAGATGTTGGTTGATGCGTATGGCCCTACTACTATCGATCAATGAATATGAACCATCTTCAAGCAAGCAAGGGCAAGTGCTAAATGATACAAATTGTTACCTTTTACAAGTTGTTATCTCGAATCAGGGTCACAGTATCCGGAAATGATACGAACACCAAGCTTTCACTCGCAGTGATGAAGCTCTTACACTTCAAGAATGAGCACGATTGTAGTGAGAGAGGTTTTAATGATTTGCTCGCTATAATTGGACAGTTCTTACCCAAGGATCATACTCTTCCTATGAATTATTACGAAGTGAAGAAGATGGTCAAGGGGTTAAATATGAGGTATCAGAAAATCGATGCTTGTGAGCAGGATTGCATGTTATACTATGGGGAGGACAGAGATAAGGGGCAGTGTGATATATGCAGTTTATCGCGCTACAAGGTTACAAAACATGGTGGGGAGGAGAAACATGTTCCTAGGAAAATCTTACGATACTTTCCACTTGCGCCAAGACTTCAGCGGCTATTCATGTCGTCTTATACGGCTCAACATATGAGTTGGCATCGAACAAGGGATGTCGTGCCTAGTCAGCTGACTCACCCAGCGGATGGAGATGAATGGAAGAGATTTGATGTAAATTATCCTGAGTTTGCGGAAGAAGTTAGGAATGTTAGGTTTGGCATGGCTACTGATGGCTTTCGCCCTTTTAATAATTTTAGCCAGTCGTAGTGTTCCATGCTGAAGATGTGGTGAGTACTGATGTCATTGACGTACCTAACGATGAGGATATCGAGGCCACCGTACACATGAATGATTATGTAGTCGTTGAGGATGATAACGATGACGAAACTGAGGATGAGGAAGATACCGAATCCAAGAATGATATATACGTTGATTCTGATGGGTTTGATGACGTGCGTAATTGAAAATGAGCTTTCATATTAGTCCTTACCACATATTGTTAAACCTTACATATTCGTAATCTACCAATTTTGTTATCAGCGTTAGGGATATTCATGGCTAGATATAGCGGTGGAGGTCGCCAAGGTGGTGGGCGATCCCAAGATCGAGACTACAGAGCCACGATGGAGGCTCTTCTTCAGGCGCGAGTAAGTTATCTTAACTAGGATTTAAATATATATCTCAAGCTGCATTAATTACAATGATTATTGAAGTACTATGTTAAATATAATTATTACAGATGCACCTCATCGACGACAATCGAGGGATCGAACCTCTAGATCTTTAGGTCGTCACTTGACCAATTAACTGCACTTACGATGCACTTGGATGTCGCTTCCCAAAGAATAAGTGTTAATATTTTTGGTACTATTTCTATCAATTATTGCAAAACACAATTCACATAACACATATTGTTATACTTTTTATGTTGTATATATACTAGACCCGGTGGCTAAGCACACCTTATATGCGATTTGTTTGACGCATCTCCCAAGAGGGTGCATGCAGTTCAGTCAGTATATGTGTGACGACCCCAAAATAGGTAAACAACACCCATTCTGAGTCGCCAAATACATGGTACAGAAAGCAAACTATGTGAGACCCCGAATTTTATGAAATAAAAGTATTCAATTTTTCTATTTTAGTAAATAGTTAAAATTGATAAAAGGTTAAAGTTAAGGGTGATATGTGAAAAAAATTTCAAAGTAGACAAGTTGTCATAAAATACCCGGTTACTATTCACTCTAGTATTATTCACTCAAGTATTTGGGGTACTTTTTGTGTCGGAGTTACTATTCACGAGTTACTATTCATGAGTTACTATTCACCTAAATTACTATTCACTCTAGTATTGTTCACTCGAGTATTTGGGATACTTTTTGTGTCGGAGTACTATTCACGAGTTACTATTCACAGGTTACTATTCACCCAAATTACTATTCACTCTAGTATTGTTTATTCGAGTAATTGGGACACTTTTTGTGTCGGAGTTACTATTCACGAGTTACTATTCATGGGTTACTATTCACCCAAATTACTATTCACTCTAGTATTGTTCACGCTTTAGTATTTGGGACACTTTTTGTGTCTCTGAGTACTATTCATAAGTTACTATTCACGAAGTTACTATTCACGGGGTACTATTCACCCAAAAATATATTTTTTTTCATTCCCAAATCATTTTTTGAGTACAATATTATTCCATGAAGAGATGTGCTAAATTTTCGTAATCGTTGGTTGAAATTATAATGTAAAAGCTTTTTATATAAAATGTATTACTTTTATAAAGTTATTCTATAAATAGAATATATTATATTCTATTATGCATAATATTTTGCATAGTAAAATCTTTTTATATAAAATGAATACTTTTATAAAGTTATTCTATAAATTGAATATATTATATTCTATCGCATGCATAGTGTTTTTGCATAGTAAAATCTTTTTATATAAAATGTAATACTTTATTAAACTTATTCTATAAATAGAATATATTATATTTTATTATGCATAGTATTTACATAGTGCTGCGTATATAGTGTTTGAATAGTAAAATCTTTTTATATAAAATAGAATATATTATATTTTATTTAAAAGATTTTACTTTAAATATGGACCGTCCGATTAAAGTAAATCAATCTGACCATTCATGGGTTGGTTATTATTCATTCCATTCTTCTATAAATAAAGCTCATTCCTTCATTATTTCTTACGAATTCAATGAAACTCTAGAGAGAAAACTATAGAGAATTCTTCTTCTATAATCTTGAGCGTATTTTTTTAGAGAGTTTAAGAAAACTTTGAGAGTAGTCTGAAGTTTTCTTCGAGTATATCCTCGCCTCTACTCAATTTAATACTCTTATTTTAAAGGTAAAGGGATATTATTATGGTAAGGGATATTATCATTGTATTCGTAAGGGTGTTATTCTTTCGTATTCATGAAGAGAACTTACATTATTCTATTCTTTATTATTACATTGGAATAACTCAGATGCTTGCTTTACTTTCCTATACTTGGTGGAATGACCAGAGATATGCGGGTTTACCCAATACTTGGTGATCTTCTTTTGTTATTTCATTCTTTATTATTCATTGGAATAACTCAGATGCGCGTGGTTTACCCTATACTTGGTGGAATGACCTGTATATGCGGTTTACCCAATACTTGGTTGTAAAACCCTAACTTTTTGAATAAAGATGAATTTTCTATAAATATTATTTTTGAATATTATGGAGTGAAATTGATATAATAGTTGTGGGTAATATTTATAAATTTACAAAGTACGCAAGTTGTTATATAATATTCGATTGGTCGGGGAATATTCGTTTTAACAGGGAATATTAGTACAACGGCACAATCATTGGTGGACCCTATAACGAAAATTATTATTTGATTGAGAAAACGACAAAAATACTTTTATGAAAATAACGGCGGAAGTTTTACTGTTAATCTGTTGAAACACCTTGTGTTAAAGCAAAAGAATACTGGCGTGGTTGCATAGTAGCACACTGTATTAATTATTGATGCTTAAGTGATAAGTCACTCGGTTTTGTTGGTATTATTAATGTAATAATACGTAAAATCTTTTATATATAAAAATGTAATACTTTTATAAAGTTATTCTATAAATAGAATATATTATATTCTATTATGCGATAGTGTTGTTATAAATAATCCGCATAGTGTTTTGCATAGTAAAATCTTTTTATATAAAATGTAATACTTTTATAAAGCTATCTGCTTAATTAGACAATAATTAGAATATATTATATTTTATTATGCGTAGTGTTTGTATAGTAAATACATAGTGTTTTGCATAGTAAAAAATCTTTTATAAAGTTATTCATTTTATTAGATTATAAATAGAATATATTATATTTTATTTTACTTTAAATATGGACCGTCGATTAAAGTAAATCAATCTCGATCGCTCATGAGTTAGTTACTTATGCATTCTATTTTTCTATAAATGAAGCTCATTCATTCATTATTTTCTTACGAATTCACTTTGAAACTCTAGAGAGATAAACTATAGAGAGAAAGAAGAAAGTATTCTGCTTCTTCACTACTTATATATCCAAAGACTTTCTTCTTAAGGTAGGGAATATTATTTGTTGTACTCGTAAGGAGTGTTATTCTTTCTTATTCATGAAGAGAATCTGTTGTTATTTCAATTCTTATTATTCTGTTGGAATAACTCAGATCGCCATTCTCACCCTATACTTGGTGACATTCTTCTATTATTCTGCTGGAACATCCTCGTCACAGGTTTTACACCGGACCGGTTCCGGCTTTTTATTATTATTCCGTTGGAACATCCTCGTCGTCATGTTTTTTACACCGACTCGGTTCCGCCTTATTATTATTATTCAGAGAACATCATGTATACATGTGTTTTACACCTGGACCGGTTCCGCCTCTTTATTATTCTGTTGGAACATCCTGTCGATGCAAATTTGCCTAACCTGGTTTCGTTATTATTATTCAGTTGGAATAACATGTCTATGCGAAGTACCGCATGCATGATGATTTCTTTTGTTATTCCATTCTTTATTATACTCAGTGGGTTAAAGTTTCGACTTCTATACTCCATGAAATTAGTAGAATATCCTTGATATTTGCACTTCATCCAGTATCTTTTCATGGAAATATTCTTCTGATCATTCTTGAATTTTACTCTACAAAACAAGATATCATGTTGATAATTTGGGCGTTAATAATTCTCGGATAAAATAATTCTTGAACTTGTTTTATTGAATTCTTATATCATTGTCATCATCCTCATGTTTATATTTTGTTGAAAGTCATCTGTGGCCTGTAGTGCATAGATGGACTTGGTACGATTATGACCAGAGATTATTCGGTGTAATCATGACCGTAATGTTACAAATGATGTGGTAAAATTTCTCATTGGCCCGTAGTGTATCGATGGACGATTGTTGGCATGATCGCGACCATTAATGAATACACAAATATTCTTGGCCCGTAGTGGTATGGATAATTATGGTCGTGATACTAAAGAATATCCTCGGTCGTAGTGTGCGGGGGTGATTCGATGATGTGGAATATTTATTAAAATCGAGTCTCAAATATAATAAATAATGAAAACCTTTTAATCATAAAAGATAGTAGATTTTATTTTCTACTTGACTCTTTTAATGGATTGCTTTGTTCATTGCAGCTTAAACTTGATGTCTATTATATTTTATCGCTTTAACATTGTTGGAGACTAATGATAATTTATTCGCATTATCTTAGTCATAATATTTCTTCTCGGGCTAGTTGAGCTCACCCTTTCTTTCACCGTTTCTCTTGTGAAATGAGAATATATAAATTTGGGACGAGTTGGGGAACGGAGTGATGGTCCGAGAGGATAGCATTAGTAGTCCTCACTATTCGTGAAATAGTGTGATAATAATTGTAATGAGAACTCCTTTTGAGTTTGTATAATCTCTAGTAGATAATATTTGTATTCAAACTCACGGTTTATGTTTGTCGATTATTGTACCACGCCAGTTGTATTAAGTAAGTTGTATTTGAATTACATACCATGTATCCGGCGACCCAAGATGGGTGATGTATACCTAATTTTGGGGGCGTCACATTGGTGATCTTCTTCTGTTATTCCATTCTTTATTATTATGTTGGAAGAACTCGTTTGTATTTAAGTACCGCATACTGTGAAATTCTTTTATTATTCCGTATTTATTATTCTCATTGGAATATCCCTTCGGTGCTTAATTTCACCGACTTGATTCCGATTATTTATTATTCATTGGAATATCCTCGTTACGTGTATTTTACGCCGGACTTGGTTCCATTATTTATTATTCCACATTTATTATTCTCATTGAATAACTCATGCATCTGGATTACGCGACGCACGGGTGAAATTCTTCGATTATTCCATTCTTTATTATTATGTTAGAATAACTCGCTCTATCGCGAAGTATTGCATACATGGTGAAATTCTTTTATTATTCCATTCTTTATTATTATGTTGGAATAACTCGCTTACATGCAAGTAATCGTATACATGGTGAAATTCTTTTATTATTCCATTCTTTATTATTATGTTGAATAACTTCCGCCTATAATCTTTAATCGCATACATGGTGAAATTTTTTTATTAATCCATTCTTTATTATATTGTTGGTTATGGGTTTTACAGTTGTATGTCTTTGGCCTGTAGTGAAAAGATGATATGTTGTTGAATATCTTTGGCCTGTAGTGCAAAGATGATCTGTTGTTTGATAGCTTTAACCTGTAGTGCGAAGATGGATGGTGTATGACATGATCATGACCACTAGTGATAATAACGAATATCCTCGGCGTAGTGTATGGATAATTCAATGATGTGATTAGCGGGATCATGACCATTAGTTAACAAATGAATGTCTTTGGGCCAGTAGTGCTGATCGACAGATAATTGATTAGTATGATCACGACCATTGGTTTTATAGTTGAATATCTTTGGCCAGTAGCAAAAAGATGAACAACCGATTGGTATGATCATTGTTATTACATTTGAATATCTTCACCTTTGGGGTAAGGATATTGAGTAAACATTCTATTAATCCTTTGTGGCAAGGAGAAACTGTTGATTTACATGATTATAAATATGAATTGTGAACTTAATTAAAATCTTTAGTGGTTCAGGTGAAGACAGGTGATGAAAGTTCTCTTTGTCTTGGGTACAACGAAGAACTGTTGATGAGTATTACAAGAATGAAATATTAACGATGGACTTTTAATTTGGAGGAGAAAGTAGACATTATGTTCTACTTGACTCTTCTAATGGATTGTTGATTCCGCTGCAATTATGGTTGAAAAGTTTTATTATCTACCATATGTTATAAATCTCTGATTTATTCTGATAAAGGCTGTTGGTAAATTAATTATCTTAGTCATGATATTCTTTACTGGGCTAGTTGTGCTCACCCTTTTGATTCACAATTCCTTTCAGGTAATAAGAGTGTTGCCGTAAGAGTGTTGCCGAGTCGAGCGGGAATAACAGGGAAATAGTGTGATGGTCCGAGACTGTCGAAGTTTCTCAATACATTATAAAATGACATGACATGCAACAAATAATTGTATTAAGGACCTAAGATGTGTGTGTGCCGTATTTTATATGTCACTTAATAATTGATTTTGGCGAACAACAATAGGGTTATGAGAACCCAACTTTGAAAGCGTCAAAAGTGCACCTCATTAGAATGAATGTGATAGTAATCTTCTCGTTCTTCTTTGGGGTCCTAAAATATTTGCTGCTGTATTTTATATGGCATTATAACAATTTGAGTTTGGATACTGTCTACGAGACAATATTATATTAAAACTCACGCTTAATCGCTGTCGCATCTTCACTTCAGCTCAACGATTGTATAAATAAAGTTTGTATTTGATTTTTATAATGTGATATCTGGCGACTCAGAATGGGTGATGTATACCTAATTTTGGAGGCGTCACAAACTACAACTTCAATAATACAATTGTCGTGCAAAATACGACAACACATACTGTGAGTTTAAATACAAATATTGTCTTCTAGACAATATCCACACTCAAATAAGTCCTCATTATAATTATTCAAACACAATTTTACGTAAATAGTGAGGATTTGCTAAAACATCTTTCTAGAATCATCACTCCGCATACTCGACTAGTTCTGCTATGTTCTCACCTCCCGAGAAGAAAAATGGAACAAAAAGGAAAAGGGTAAGCTCAACTAGACCAAGAAGAATATTATGACTAAGATAATATATAACAAATTATCGTTAGTCTTCAACAGGAAAAATCGATAAAATATAATAGACAACAAGTTTTAGATCAACAACTGCAATGAAATAAAGAATCCATTAGAAGAGTCAAGTAGAAAGAATTCTACTATCTTCTAAGATTTAAAAGTCCATCATCAATATTTTATCCCCTCAGTATAAACCATCAATATACATCATTAATCAATATTCATCTTTGCACTACTGAAAGCCAAAGATATTCATTTGTATCACCACCGTTATGTTCATCTCAACACTGCTCATCTTCGCACTACTGGCAAAGATATTCATCGATTAATCATTCATCTTTGCACTACGGGCCAAAGATATTTAGTAATATCATCATTTAGGACCGAGGATGATGAAAATATTTTAAAAAAAACGAATCCAAAGGAGACGGAAGGACAAATAGTAAGGATTCAGATAACAGTTTATCCAAGATCAATTAATACTCCATAATAACCAATTTTGAAGCAAAATTCAAGAATAAAGATCAAAACATGGATACAATCAAAGATAGTAACCATAATAGACATCTTGGACAAAAAGAAGAAAATTTCATTTTTCTATGAATAATAGTCGATTCGTGAATAAAGGTCAGATATCGTGAATAAAGGCTTGAGTATCGTGAATAGTAACTCAAACACAAAAAGTTCTAAATTTGATAAAAAGTTTATACCAACATTTCTATATAATGATATTGAAGAAAATATCATTTTAAGAAGAATATAACACCCCTTACCTCAAAATATCAGTACTTCTGATCGGAAATATCGGTATAAGGCTGAAGAAAACTTGCACTGATGAATAGAAATTCACAAAGTATCTAAATACTCATAAAATACACTCAATAATCTAGAGAGAGAAAGAGAGAAAGCTTATGTTTCTGGTATGATTTTCAATTCTAACTTAGCCCTCTATTTATAGGAAAATGTTAGCAGACTCGACCAAGCAACTTTGATGGCTTTTACTCGCTACTATTACCACCCACCACATTTGAAATAAAATTCAGCACATTTCTTCACCAACCACAAGTGGGGCCTACTCAATTCTAGAATTTTCCACCAAAATGCTAAATTCGGATACTTCAACAATTTCCGAACCAATCATCTCTTAAAATTCATAACAAATCATACGTTCATTTTAACGGTTCAAAATTTGTGGACATATACTCAACTTATATATGTATAACATATCCAAAAATTACAACGATCCAACGATCGGATTAAAAATTATAACTCACGTAATATATCTCAAAAAACACCGGTTTAATTTTTAATACCTCCATTCCGGCTAAAAATAATCGATAAAACACCTCAACATTAACTCCTTCATTTTTAACCACAATAAATATATCCAATATTTATATCCACATAAAATAAATATTTCCTTATCATATGAATCAATAATTAATTATTCACAAATAATATTACGTAATCACATTTATGATAACTAGGTAGCTCCCAAAGAAAGAGGGGCTTTTCAATAAGAATTTCTCTCTTCTTGGCGCGGCAATTAGGTGACCAAACCTCTCCTTGATGTAACTTTCTAGACATTGCCAATAATGCTATCTAATAATATTATTCAAATAATATGAATTATTGATCCGATAATGGAAATATCGTGCGATGACAATTATTGAAACAACAATAATATAAAATATCAACGCAACAATTATTGAATCAATAAAATAAAATATTAAACAAGAATCATCGTAACAATTATTGAGTAAAGGCCTTCTTACGTAAGGATCAATAATTCATCAATACTGCATGCATCCACGCTGCTACATCAGATTTTAACCACCGTGTATTCCAACAAAGGTTAATTCAGAATAACTACGCCGTTATTTATAAAAACTCAAACTTGTCGCTTTTCTTCATCCGACAATTATTCATTATGGGGCCCATAAATGACTACGCCAATAAATATTTAATAGTCCCAACAACAATGATTATTTTATAACCACTTGTATATTTTGCAAAATTTGCACATTTCATCCATAACCAGAGAATTATATCAAATTAATACATTATTATTCACAATAATAATTAGAGGAAATTGATTTTATTTATAATAAGTTGGGGTCTTAAAATTTGCGGTTCGATGGCCACTTTTATGCAGACCGTCTTGCGGGAGTTCCACGTAAGTTAAGCATATTATCACCACATAGTTGTATTGGTCAGTTCGTCAAATGTTTTTAATTTTAAATAATCTTTTGTTATAGGTTTATTATCGATTTGACCCGAGCATCTCTCAGTCAGCAGGCGATGCTGTGATTGAGCATCACGTCGCTGCGAATTACTCTAGATGGCTGTATGAGATGCGATAGAAGGCAGCCTGGGCAGTTGTGGACCAGCCCGGGATCACCATCAGAGATCATCATCCCCGTATAGTCTCCGATTTAGCCTGGGAGGCTATGTGTGCGCACTGGGAGGCTGATGACTTCAAGAAAAAGTCCGAGCAGGTGAAGATGAACCGTGGTCAGCTCCGAATAGTACACACCACTGGTTCTCAGTCGTTCGAGGAGGCGAAGACGGTGAGTGTGTTGTATTTAGTTATTTATGTGTCAAGTTCTCACACAAATACTTAAGACCTATTTTATGATTATTTGTATTAGGCATTGAGGAGGACCTTGGGCCGTAATCCTACCATTCTAGAGTTTTGGGATCGAGCCCACACGCCTAAGGACGAGCGTGCTTTGTCTCAGGCACCTTTATCTATACGGGTAAAACTCATATTACTATTTAGCTTTTAATAATATTCAATCATAACTAAAATGATATAATTAACATACGTATACGGAATACATTACCGGACCGATTTTAGAGGCTTTGGGACGAGTGTATAGCTGAGCTGGAGACTATTAGGAGGGGTTCTGAGCCGTTAGATTCCGCCACCCCTCTTCCCGATATTGTATTAGATCGGGATGAGGAGCTGAGACTATGGGTCGCGTCTCGGATCCCCTACTAGCGATTCTAAGCAGATATCGAGTGTTGGGTCTGCTAAGGATACCCGCATATACACTTCCTGGAGGTAATATTTTTTAATGTTTCACGAAATTATCCGAATTTATCACATTATATAAATTATTATTAGTAATCGAATTTGTATCTCTTTATAGGCTCCAAATGCAAATATGACGTCCGAGAGCACATGTCGGACCATCTCATACGGGCGCTGGCTTGGATGACGATATCTTCCGGCGGCTGATAGGGGCCATGTCGGATAGGTTCCATACCGATCCGGTCTTTCGGCATCGCAGGTTGCCTTCCAATTCTCGTCTTCACCAGATTGCTCAGGATATTATAGCAGGGGCCTCTGCAGAGAGTACGGGATTACCACGGGAGCAGTTCGACGCTTGGAGCGCCGAGATGCTCCGGATGGTGATTACCCTCTTGGAGGAGGCTTTTCGTCCGCCCCCACCTACTCAAGTATTCTTATTGTTTATGTTTTTCAATTAAGGCTAGTTTGTTAATTCTCACATATATATATAGACTAATGATTTATATTTTTGATTCTATCAACAGGGTGGCGATGGCGACCAGGCTGGCGATGATGAGCAGGAGCACAAGTCTGACATCCATACACTTGAGCAAAAATCGCTCACCTCCTACTGGATGATGATCATACTTTTACTAGTTTATAGTTTATTTGTATATATTCATGTTATTGTAGACCCTTTTGTATATATTGTATTGTCTAATTAAATGCATAAACTATTGTAAATTATATTGTTTAACATTTATGGAACATACGCACTGAATATTTGTAATTGGTTAGCTTATAATACATTTTGGTGGATATTTGAATGTGAATGTGAATGATAATGAGTTGAAGATTAAGTTTTAGTGCTACGTTGCATATTTGAATGTGAGATGCAGGTTTATATTACTGTGTATTGGGTTGTGACAGGTTACAGGTACATTAATGGGTTTAAACACCTGAAAACTGAATTTTTAAAATTTGTATTTAAAAAAAATGATAGTTAATTCCGACGGAATAAGGTAGTTGCGACGAAATTTTCCTCGGAAGTAACAAATAAGTAATTTTTAATAAATGCCAAAATATCCTAATTTCAGTCGAACATACGTTATCTTCGACGCAACTTATCCGTCGTAAACACTCTATCTCCGACGCAAATTCCGTCGAATTTAATAATTAGCCAATTTTAATGAATGATGGGTTATTCTATTTTTCAGTCGGACATAAGTTAATTCCGAGGGAATGTATCCGTTGAACTTATGTACTCTTATATTCGACGAAAAGTTTCGTCCTATATATTCGGTCGAAGATAGTTAATGTTTGACGTACATCCGTCGGAGATATGTTCGTCGAAGATATGTAATTTCCGACAGAAATTTTGACGGATCTTATTTTCGACGCGAATATTTACGACCGAATATCTGACGGATATTTTCGTCGGAAATAATATAATTTCGACCGAATAGGCGTAATCCCGACGGAATAATCCGTCGGACTTAAGCTTTTTTCTTGTAGTGACATATTTGATCTTATATTCCCCTACATATAGTACTCTTTTGTTAGTGTTATTATTTTTCTTTACCTTTTTTAATTAGTTGGGGTAACTTGCATTATATATTGACGACTAACCATATATCTCCCTAATATATATTTCTTTGTCATTAATTAATATTATGAATTGAAATTTTAATTGTAAATTTATAATTAATTTTAGACTTAGAAAATTAATGTTGGTGTTATGCGCAGTACATACTGTCTTGGATTAATGACAATGCATGGTAAGTTATATAGGAAATATATTTCGACTAGCAACACTCCTGTACTCCTGGCACTATGAACGATGAGATTTATCTCAAACTTTGGATGGCTCAGATGATTTATTAGGATAAGCGGAAAATTCAAAATCATTTATATTTTATTATATAGATTGTCATTGCGTCGGCCGAGAGAGGCTTCATTGACCAACATAAGTTCTGGTTATTCGTCTAGAATGGTTTTGATACCATGTACAAAATTGCATTACTGTCTGATATGATATGACGATCACTCTACAAAAGTTTCTTGAGCTTCTTATATACATATATAATAAGCTGTTTGATATATGCATTAATTCTACTATATTAAACATTGTACACACCAAGGCTGATAGCTAGTGATAGATCAAAAATCTTTGAAGATCACATGTTTGAGTTTACTCCGCCTCAGCAGAAGTCAAAAGATTTCAGAATTAACCAAGTCCATTGCTACATAAATAAGGTAAGGTTCATCCATATCATATCTCCACTATAATCCAATTGTAATAGAATAGATTCTAATATATATATATATATATATATATATATATATATATATATATATATATATATATATAAAAAATATATGTACATCACAGATTGTGTATTACCATGTCATGTATGATGACGGATTTTTTAAGACAACGGTTTCAATTGTCATATACTATTCTTGATACTTACTGAAGGATGAATCGTCACCATAGCCCAAAAAACTCGTCACCACAACCCAAAAAATCCGTCGTCATAGCTATTCTGTGTATTTTAAGATATTGTTTTTATCTTCTTTAATTAATTAGTATCAAATGATTTATACTAATTAATTTGGGAGAAGAAGGGTGCATAAGGAAAACAGAAGAGTCTAAAATTTTACACGAGGAAAAAACGAAATTGAAATGTGATTTGGGAAATTGAAAAGT
Organism: Panax quinquefolius; assembly: GCA_020205615.1. Lineage (NCBI taxonomy): Eukaryota > Viridiplantae > Streptophyta > Magnoliopsida > Apiales > Araliaceae > Panax > Panax quinquefolius. The sequence continues at coordinate 135,905,805 of CM035162.1, read as the reverse complement.
TGAAATATAAAAAATCAAAGAGGTGAAACATTTCACAAAACCAATCTTCACAACTCGTCATTAACTAAACTCGAACTCAGTTTAATGAGTCCAACCGTCAATTCATTTGAGTTAACTCGACCAACCAAATGAACTCGCCAATCAATTGAGTGTCCTGCTTTTAGATATAGGGTTTGATTTTGAAAATGAACTCTCATTTTTCGAAAGAAATATGTATCACTTATGCTACGTTTGGATTGAAGGAATGGAATAGATGAGGGAATGGAATAAGGAAGGGAATAGAATGATTTTTTAATATTCCATGTACATATTTGGTTGATGTTATGAATACATCTAAGAATGAAATAAATAATTAGAAAGTGACCTAAATACCCCCAAATGTTCAAATTTAATTTAAATTCAATTTATATTAAAAAATTAACACATATTTCTCTATATTTTTTTATAATTATATTCTTCTTTTTTTTTACTATACTTTTTCATATACTTTTTCATATAATTTTTTTTGGGTGGGGATGGGATGGTGGTAAGGGGTGTACACATAATCACATAATCCCTCCTATTCTATCGATCCAAACGTAGCATTAGTTCTTTTATATTGCTGCACTGGCTAGGTTTCCAGTTTGGTTTCCAGGAATGCCATATAAAAAATAATAAATAAAAAAAAAACCATTAAATATGAATTTCATGACAGGAAGTGTGGACACTTTGCCGGATTCTCAAGAGGAATGCATCTTTCAGGAAGTACACACCACCATACAGGAAGCCAGACACCCATGAACAAATTACAAAGGATGGAAGATCCCCAAGTTTTAGCTTGGAATCCGACAAAAATATGAACTCCAGAAATTTACTATTTCAACAGAAGGAAAAGCTGGATATCAATCATGTGGAAGATAGAAACCAAAACTTTCAGAATCAGCAGAATTCAACAGTTCAAACTCCAAACACAGTATCTCAGTTAAGCCATGGGGATCCAAATAAAGACAAATTCGGAAGAGGAAACTGGGATGAGCTAAGAACAGTAGTTGACTTAGCGGTTAATCCATTTAGTCTCTATCAGCTTATTAGATAGTATAGGTATAAACTATAAAGGGTGCTAAATTTTACCAGTTATAAAGAGTGCTATATACCTGTTTTTGATTTTTATTTTATGGTTTAATAGACTGGTTACAACACTAACTTTGTTACATCTACAATTCAGTTTTCATCTTACTGCACTCTATTTTCTGGATGACACGCCAGCTCTGTACACAATCAAATACGCAATTTTTCATCGATGCATGAGTTTATAGTGAACCTAAGATGTGCAATTTTTTAGAGAAGTAATTTCTCCAATTATTGCAGTAGCAACCTTAAACTTGGGCTGTATACTTGTATATGACAGGATAGTCTCATCATAGGGATAATCCAGTTTTCCAAATCAAGAAGACATGAACCTAGCATCTAACTAAAACAAACAAGTCATAAAAACTCGTATAATCCATTAATCCTGAGCTCCCTGAGGCGCCTCGGTCATTAGCAACAAGGCATTCGTATTTCCTATAACATTCATGCTGGCGAGGAATAGTCAGTTTGCTGCGTCTTGTTTCTTTAGCAACTACATATTCACATTTTCCAATAACATTCATATTGGAGAGAGAGTAGTCATTCATTGTGATAAATGGTCAGTATTAAGCGGAAGAACAGTTAATGGATATAATTAAATCTTGAAAAACACTCTCAAAAGTTTATTCTTCTCATGTATGAAAATGCACAAGCTGGAATTAGTATATTCTGAAGCTGTAAAAGAAGAAAAACATACACAAATCTATAATTCAAATTCCCTTGCAAATGGATTATAACTTGGGCATCAGCCATATATTCTTCAAGTAACTGACCTTTTGATGATAGCACTAAAAACGTGGTTTTTAGAATGACTGCGCTAAAATGTTAAGGTTGACGATAAGAGTTTGATCCCTGCTCAAGGTGGGAGTTAGCTTGCTGTCTAACCACAGGTATATCAAAGCTGCTCACTTCTGTATCGGGAGCAATTTCTCTTACATCGGCTATGCTTGCCTCTGTTGCTTGAATATCACTCCATTCACCATCTCCAATTGAACGCAGATTGGCTTTGTCCGCAGCAGGGTGGACTATACTCTCCCCAGTCAATGAAATTTCTCTAGAAACACTTAGACATGCTTTGTCAACATTCTCCTCTGAAGGATCCACATGCTTTGTTAGCAGAGTGCTACTATCCGAGCAAGATTCAGTCTTCTCCTCAAAGACTTGCCTAGTATCCACTTGTTGCCTGTTAACAAGAAAATATTTGTCTATTAAATCCTTATCGCAAATATCAAAGTTCCAAAAAAAATATAGTTCCGAATTAGTTAGCAACAATATCGGATATAGTAAGAAAAAGAATACGGGTATGAAAAAGGGGGTTAAAAGGAGGTGGGTGTGAATTAAAAACTAACAAGTAATAGAGACCTTTTATATTGACATAAATACTCGACCTTTCAAAAAAGTATATATACATGAGCACCCAAAAGGTTGGTGCATCAAACAAAAATTCTATATGTATGTCCATTGTGTAAAAAGTTGAGATTGGTCTACAAAAAATTACGCTTCATCCATAAGGAGAAAAAAGGATATTTCTCGTCCAGATAGGATTCAGAAGTTTTTTATAACAATAAGATAATATCTCATTACAATCATAAAATAAAAGATGCCTCTGAAATCATGGTGGATTACAATTTCAAATTGCAAGTAGTCATAGTCCTGTTATATATACTGCATCTTGCTCTCTTACTTGGGGAAACCTGATATATTCTTGGCACATGCCCTTTTGCAAAAGCTTGCAATTCTTGTTTTAAGAATTCTATTATGTAGGCATTGATGATTTAAAATGGAAATGACTGCATCAGTGCATCTAGAAGATGCCAATGTAATCCAAGCACAGAAAAGCTGTAAAACCAATTGGGCACACCGGAATGTATGAGCTTTTATTTCACACGTCAAAGTAGTTTGACTTACAGACCTTTTAAATTGGGATTGTAACATATTCACATATGCCAATAGCTCTTGCTTCTCCTTGACAGCAGCTGCCTCTTTCTGTGCAGCCTCTTTTATTCTATCTTCAGCATCTGCCTCAGTAACTCTGACCTTCTCCTCAGCTCTAACAACAGCTCCTTCCAATATCACAATGCGCTCTCTAGCTTTTGCAAGTTCAGAACGCCAAAAATGTGCCTCCTGATTAGCAGAGTCTCTCTGCTTAACTAGTTGGTTCCTTTCTTTAGTTAGAACCGTAACCTTTTCTTCAGACTCCCTTAGCTACAACATCAATAAACAATTAAAACTAACACTTTTTACGACTATATGTTTAATATTTAACTATATCATAAAATGAAATATCAACACACAAAAATTCATCAGTACCTTCAACACAGATGACTCCAACTGTTTTGCTGAATCTTTTTTTAAGCGCTCAATTTCTGCATGTGCAATTCTCCTTTGGTTGTCCATGGTATGAGCTGCAGATGCTGCACTCTCTGCAGCTTCAGCAGTTTCAGATAGTTTCTCTGCTATGTCTTTTATTGTTGAATCCCTAGCACGAAGGTCCCTCGCCAAATTTTGCAGCTCTTCATCCTTCACTTGCAGTGTTTCCTGGAAAAGAAAGTTACAAAGATTTATTCATTGTAAAAACTGGAAGTAACTAATATGAATATTTGCATACGTGGAGGACTGCAAGTAACATAAGATATGAAAAATTGAAAGCTAAAGGCTAAAAAGACTTTAAAAATAAATTTATTAATTTAATTAATGAAAGGTAAGTTCCAGTTCATCAAATAAGACCAGTCAACCATGGCTTATAAGTTATAACAGAATGGATGGCAAAAAGCACCTTTATCCCACTGTGTTTGTCAAGTTGTAAGCATTGACCCACTGAACTTTAAAAAACTGGAAATGCCCCACTGAGCTTTTTAAAATTTCTTAATTGGGTCATTCCGTCGGACGGACGTCAAATAGGCTGTCAAATTTTCTGACGTGGCTTTTAAAAAAAACACTTAATTGTTGATGTGTCTAATAAGGCCAATCAGTTGGTCCCACTCCCATTTTAGTAGGGGTAATTATGTCTTTACCATTAATTAAAAAAATAACAAATTCATATTTCAAAATATAACTAAAAATTCTGAATATTATTTAATACTTTTAATTTTAAAATTTGAAATTATTATCATATAATGAAACCATTAAATCGACTCTTTCCAAACAAACAAAACTAAAACCCAAAAGATAAATCTATTAAATAGATCTAAGCAAATCTGTTTATGTTTATTTTCAATATGAGGCAATTGCTAAGTAAAACATATCTAAGTTTCTCTCTCTAATCTCTCTAATTTCTAGCAAGTTTTATTTTCTTTGATTTCTAGGGTACCAATAATGCACACCCAAATCTATGTAAATTCAAGCAACAATCCAAAACATTTATACAAATACACCTTTTTTTGCGATTGATTTAGGGTTTTATCTTTTTTCCGCGATCGATTTAGGGTTTTACATGACAAGCCGAAGCTTTTTGTCCCAAATTCTTCATCTTGTCGAGCCAATAATATGTTCATACAAACTAGATTTTCAAAAAATCCACAAAAATTCGATCTTTGTGGTGGCTTTTTAAAGAATCAAGGTAGTAGAATTCGAGCCAATAGTTCGTGATCGACAGGTGTGATGGTGGTGATGAAATTTTCCGACGGGTTAGAGAGATGAGATTTGGGTGAGTATAGAAAAAAGATTTTGTTTGGCAGATAATCTGATGGTTGTTGCTTTCTTCACGCACTGGAAAGAGAAACAAGCCTGCACCAAACAAACGAACCAATTGAGCATTATCGACGAGAGATCTAGGTATATCCCTTCTCAGTGTTGTGGGATTATAAAAATTGTTTACTTTTCTTCACCGGAGACAATCTGTAGTCTTGAAGTTGTTTTCTATTGCTAATATACAAAATTTCTCAACAGTATACCTATCATTCGATTATTGAAAAGTTTTATTTTTTTCCCTTTTACTAACTAAGGATCGTTTTGTACTGAACACCGTCTTATTTCACTTTTTTTATTTTAGTTTTTCTTAATTTTAAAAAAGTCATCTTTTTTCTTCATTTTTTTTGTTAATTCTTCTATAAATTTGTTTAAAATTTAGGCATTAATCTCCTGCCCATTCCACTTGCAACCAACTCATTAGTCAAGTTAGACACATCAGAATTATGCGTCTTTTTCTTCTTTTTTTTAAAAGCCACGTCAGAAAATTGGACAACCTATTTGACGTCCGTCCAAGAAATTGAACGGAATGGCCCAATTAAGAAATTTTAAAAAGCTCAGTGGGGCAATTCCATTTTTTTAAAGTTCAGTGGGTCAATGCTTACAACTTGACAAACACAATGGGGTAAAGGTGTTTTTTGCCCAAAATGGATCATACTCTATTTTGCCAGAAAAGCAGAAATCATTTCTTGCCTATCAATAGCTTCAGCAATTTCAAGTCCCAACAAGTAACTCAGATTGGCTCATTTTAATTATCATGCTTAATAGTTTATACTCCCTCTATTCCTACAAAAGAGTCCCCGTTGTCAAATTTATTTATTTTTTCCACAAAAAGAGTCCTCTTTTTTCTGATAGTAGTATAAAATGAGACAATATCCTCAAGTTTGCAACAAATTTTCATTATCATGTCAGTAATACTAAATTAACAACTTGATTTTGTTACATAAATATGGAACAAAAATACATCCTTAATACTCTTTTTGTGGAATAGAGCGAGTACGTAATTGAGTGTAAAAAAACCTCAATATGTCAACCTCCATATGTAATGCAAATATGCAATATCTCTACCTATGTGTATCGAAAAGAAAAATGCCATCAATATTGATGCCAAAGTAGTATGCAGAATAAATGACACTAAAATTGAATTTTGGAAGTAACACTTGAAATACCTTCATGATCGTGAGATCATCCATAGGATTGTCAGGCGTTCTATTCATCATAGCTCCTAGAGCATTTCTCATGGTGATCTGCATAGCTGCTTCAATTTCCTTCGAACATTCCAGGGCAGTTGAATTGGCAGCAGCAACTACAGTAGCAACTGTCCCAAGTTTTGTAGATCCATTTCCACTCAAGGAATTGATAGCCTCTTTATGAGCTTTTAAAACCAATTGGGTTGCTCTAGGGTTTGCAAAATAAATAATCAGATATATATATATATATAAGTGCTAATAATAACAACTAGAGCAGTAAGCATAACAAAGGGAAATTTAGTCACTAAAGGAGTCCATTAACGAGTTACATGCCTACTACAGCAGAAACAAGAGTAACAAAACAAAAAAAATGAAAGTAAGGAGTACTAGAAATGAATAAAGCTCACTAAGCATGATATAATTTAAGGGTTAGAATTTGATACACTGACAATGTATACACGAGCGATGTTAAGATATGACATGTCATTAAAATTAAGTTATTCATTAATGAGGTGTCATATTCCCAACACAAGTGACATGTCATGATCCTAACCTCGTTCGTGTATACATTGACAGTGCATTGAAACTTTAATTCATAATTTAATCATGCAAGCTCCTAAGTACAACTTTCAGAATCTATGTGCCAAACAATGAAGGTTGTCTGTAGAAAAGCATTGTTTTCCACACCTTTTATAAGCCTAAGGACTGCGGAAATCATCTCCAAGAATAGCTATTCTAACACTAAATTTCTTAAACATCTATATCTAATGCATAATTATGACAAACCATTACAAGTATTCCTTTATTTGGAGGAACAGTAAAATGGAAAGGTTACTAAATATAATATATACAAAGTCGCATATAACATTATCTGAGCAGCCAAAAAGAAAATATTCTAGCAAATGTAACATTCTCTCATCCAAACGAATAAAGCTTACTTAGCATTACAAGAGAAAACAAAAGGATTACAAAGGAACTAAGTAATAGAAATTGATCACAAATCACATATCGAAACTCATGATGATTTAATTATCAAATAAATATTCCTTTAATTTCCTAAACATAATTAAAATGAGGGCAGTCTGATGGTAAAGAATACAGTCATTACCAAAGGAAAATAGAGGATAATTCTCTTAACTGAAAAAAAAAATTATCAACTCACTGTAAAGTTGACACCCAAGCTCTTGCCGCACCAGGAGTTTCTGCGCTGAGGAAATAGTCATTTTTCTGTGGTGTCCCAATATCTAAGTAGGTGAAGGATTACGCAAGTGCTTATAAATTTACATCCAAAAAATAAAAACGTTACAAAGGAATTAAGGTGAAACTCAAGATGTTTTGTATCATTACAATCCCTCTAAAATATTTTTTTAAAATATTGTATAATGAGTAAACAAATGTGGATACAGATACAACAGCCGTCATACTTTGGTGCGCCACTGAAATAAAAGAAGAAAACCACATTACTTATGATACAAAACCTCAAAAACTAGATTGCTCAGAAAGTTACACCAATTACACTAAACAACAATCTTACTGGAAGTTTACAGGAGAGATTGTTATTGTGCTATTTGCATCAAATATGATGGTTCCTTTGACAGTTGGATCATTTCTCCTAACCCTGAAAAAAAACAACTAAGAAATGAAAAAGAGCAATATAATTTTGAGGAACAAAAGAAATATAATTGATGCACAACATCTTACTTGTATTCCATCTTCCCTGTTGTTGGGTCTAAGATCACCCACCTCTCATTCCATTTCCTCAGCTATATACAAGAAATTAAGGAAGCAACATGTCAAGAAAGAAAAATAAAATAAATCTAAAAGAATATACCGACAATAACAACAACCTAATATCATCCAAAGTTCGTGTAATATGCAATTTCTCCCCACAACACTAAAAGAACAAGGTGGAAATTACAAATCGTTAATGAATGATCCCCCTAGTCCCTAATAATGTCATCAACCACTTTCCCCCAAAAATACCCCTTATGTGCTCTATATGGAGACGGTGGAAGACGTTTTGAGAATCAGTGTGTAGAGTTCACTCCTTGATGCTTTGTAGGCTAATCTTTTGGATAAAAAAGGTTTGGCCAGGAAGTTCTTTGCCATTTATACTGGTTATAAAGGATTTTTCACCAGGATAAGTTTTTGCTTCTTACTTCTCTAGGAGGATATACCAGTATAGAATGCCCTTTATGTTGGGGTTTTTGATTAACCTGTTTCTGAGGGTTTTTTTATATATATACTGCTTGTATACAACTTTTCCCCATCTGGAGCTTTTCATTTATACTATATTTCTTATAAACAAAACTTCCCCCCATTAATTAGCAAAAGAAAAAATTAAAATTTGCCCCCATCCCAAATGCCCAAAGGAAAACCACAAAAAGATACCCTCTCCTGAAGCACTTGAGAAGAGAAAAGCATCACTAAACCCTCCACATTTTTGTCATTCCAAATACCCTAAAGAAGTGCAAAGCATGAACATGACCACAACATTGTAGCTTCCTCCCAACTACCAAATCCGCAAAATCTAACTTTCAATAAATCAGTAAAAGAGCACATCAAAGCCTCACCAAAAAAACTGAACGATCATAAATCCCACATCCTAAGCAATGAATGAAGAGATGTGAATGCAACTCCAAACTTCAAAGCGAAAACACATTGTGAACCCAAAGATCACAACAGTATAGCTGGAACATATGAAAGAGAGCAAGATTAGAGACATAACTTAGATTTTGAACGTTTCAAAGCAAGAAAACTGAACTTGGAAAACACTACCCCACCACCATTTCACCATCTCAAAAACCTTTCTTCTCTGAACTTCATAGTTTCAAACCAAGATTGACTACTCCCAAAACTCAAAACCCCGCTATCATAACTAAGCGACATATGATTCGACAGAGTATATAATTACTGCACAACATCTAACATAGCTCCTCTGAATAGGCCACAATGAGAAATCTATCAGTCATAAACATGGAACGTAACTCCCCACCTCAAGACTTGATTTACTTTATTAAAAAAATAATTTAAAAAAATAAAAAATAAAAAACTCACCTTGAAACTGCAAATTAAAATTCATACTCATCAATAAAATCACCATATCTTCATGCAACACTCACCCAATGGTATCCTCTATCTGCCAATGCACCCCAGAGAAAAAGTTGCAGCTTATAGTCCTCATTCTAAAAGGCTAACAATGTAGAAAAAAATGCTTAAGAAAGAAGTCCATCAACCAAGCACCATTTAATCCCACATCACCTATAATATAGGTAGTTGAATCACCCGCAATCCGGCATCGAGATGCAGACACTTTTACCATCTGTTTGCTCATAAGCTTCTCCTTACATCCTAGACAATTCTCAGTTTTGATTATTGAAACACACAACTATAAGATCTCGCTCAATCAACTATTGACCATCGCTACTTCGCCAAGTTTTTAAGAGTCTCACATTCCAAAAACCTCCCACCAATAAATATTTGTTTCAAAAACATATCATCTGAGCCATAATTATCAACAGCTACAAGCGGTCCACACGGTTTAGTAGTTCAATTTGGTAATTTCTGCCCATTGGAGATTAGCTAATCAGACATAAATGAATTGAACACGTAAAAGAAGAAAAATTCTACCTCAATATCTTTCTTTTATCATATCATCATTTGAGATATAGTAGGCTGCATGATTAAATTTATCTGATCATAATTTTTTGGTCACCAATTCGTTAAACTCGAAATTTCCACAGTTGGGAAGATGTTATGGACAATGGGTGGTAGTTGACAGTTCAGTTACTTTAAAAGATAAAAAATGGAATTGCTTTTACGATGATATTATGAATGTATAGTGTAAATAAAATCTGGTATCAATAGTTTACAACCCAAGGAGTAACCTATTCACTGGCAGTACTTAGATTATTAATTCCACAATTCAGTATAATATTTAAGTAAACTAGATTGAATTGATAGTATCAATTCAAAGGGGAAAGTATTCCCTTCATCTAGGGCATGTAACTACACCAATCACCAAAAGCTAAAAGAGTAATTCATTATCATCCACTATGCAAAATCTAGATAAAAATATTATTAAAAAAAGCTAATTATGTATACAAAATGCAAACTTTACAGTAATTTAACAATTGGAAACCCACCCAACACCCAAAAAGAGAGATTATGTAGAAAGTACCGTTTCCGATCGTTTAAGAAGAGGACCCTGCAACAGATTTCTGCCGGAGCCAGATGCTAATTGCCGTTTAATCTTATCTAAACTTGTCTGGGTATCCCCTTCTATCTGCAATTCATCAAATTTTATCAATTGTCAGCTTTAACAATTAATCTACAGAACAGTGATCAAGTGAGGAAGACACTGAAAAGCTTGATAAATACATCTAAATTATATATCTATACATATAAGCAAAAAGAGGAAGTGGAATTTGACTGACCAGGGTAGCTCCATTTGTTGCCATGGATGAAGATGCAGATCAAAGAGAAATCAGAGAGAGAAATGTCTATATTTTTGTTCTAAGTTTAAGGGCTAAGGTGAAGATTATCAAAGTAGAGGGTAAAATTCAAGAGAGATGTTTGCTGAAGGTGGCTGCTGCAAGCTTTATATCGAGTGTTGTAAATAAAGTGAGCTACTTCAGAACTCGAGTCTGTTTATCAAATCAAACTCGAATAAGGAATTGTATTTGTTTAATTAAATGAATCGAGATTGAACTAAACTATTCAATTAAGATTTTAGATTTTTAAAGACTTTTAAAGATTTTAAAAATTTAGTTGTATTCAATCAAGACATTTAAAGAGTTTATAAAAGTTTAGTGGTATTCAATTATAACTTTTTTAATGTCATTAAAAGTTGGGTAAAATGTAAATGTGGTATTGAGCCCTTTCTGTTTGGTGTTTTTTGGTATTGAGCTCTCTTTTTTTTTGTTTGAGCCCAAGCGCCATATGTCGCTGACCTGCTTTACATTGGCGGTGTGTACCGATTACGTGTGTTCTAAAACCATGGGAGAAATGGCACCTTAAAAAGCCTAGTATTATTAAGGTTGGAGAGCCCAAAGTTTATAAATACCTCACATCATGTGGGACACAAGTCACATACCTTGCAATTAGGATCATAACATTCCACCACGCCCATGATCCCAGCCCCAACCACGCCGGCCTGGCTTCTGCTTAGACGATTCTAGCCCCGCGAACAACATCGCAATCTGAATCTCGACGTCACCACCCTCGTCGCACGATTGCAACCGGGAGGTAGTGGACGGCTTTGATACCAATTATCACAAAACGGGAGAGTCACACCTTAAAAGCTAACTATTAAGGTTGGAGAGCCCACGTGGAACCGCTTACTTGTGCATTTTCCAATTAATTGTTTAAAAACTTTGTTTTCCCAAGAATTGAACCCAAAACCTCAACTTTGAAACTTTGATCATCAAACCACCTGAGCTACATAAAACTTTCAATTATTTCAACAAAAGAATTAAGATTTATGCCAAATCAATTCATTTTCCTCAACATAATTGTGACGCCCCCAAAATAGGTATACAACACCCATTCTGAGTCGCCAAATACATGGTACAGAAAGTAAACTACAACTTCAATAATACAATTGTCGTGCAAAATATGACAACACATACTGTTAGTTTAAATACAAATATTATCTTCTAGACAACATTCACACTCAAATAAGTCCTCATTACAATTATTCAAACACTATTTTACAAAAATAGTGAGAACTGCTAAAACATCTTTCTAGAATCATCACTCCATACCCCGACTAGATTCTCGCATGTTCTCACCTCCCGAGAAGAAAAAATGGAACAAAAAAAAAGGGTGAAATTAATTAGCCCAAAGAAAAGAATATTATGACTAAGATAATATACAAAAAATTATCATTAGTTTTCAACAGGAGAGAAATCGATGAAATATAATGAAATAACAAGTTTTAGATCAACAACCGCAATGAAATGAACAATCCATTAGAAGAGTCAAGTAGAGAATAAGTTCTACTATCTTCTAAGATTTAAAAGTCTATCATCAATATTTTATCCTCAGAACATCAATCAATATACATCTTTAATCAAATATTCATCTTTGCACTACAGGCCAAAGATATTCATTTCAGATCACCAAATGGGTCCATGTTCATCTCAACACATGTTCATCTTCTGCTTTACTACGGGCCAAAGATATTCATCGATTAATCATTCATCTTTGCACTACGGTGCCAAAAGATATTCAATGTAATATCATCATTTAGGACCGAGGATGATGAAAAATATTTTAAAAAATGAATCCAATGAGATGTAAGGACAAATAGTAGGGATTAGATATAACGGTTTATCCAAGATCAATAATACTTCATAAATACCAATTGTGAAGCAGAATTCAAAAATAAAGATCAAAACATGGATACAATCAAAAATAGTAACCATAATAGACATCTTGGACAAAAAGGGAAAATTTTATTTTTTCGGTGAATAGTCAGATAAATGAATAAAGGAATAGAGAATCGTGAATAATAATAATTCAGACACAAAAGTTCCAAATTTGATAAAAAATTCAAACCAATATTTTGGCATAATGATATCGAAAGAAATAATATCATTTACGAAGAAAATAACATTCCTTACCTCAAAATAATGGTACTTCTGATCAAAATATCGGATAGAAAGTCGAAGAAAACTTGTACCGAACAGCAACTCTCAAAGTATATAAATACTCACAAAAATACGCTCGATAATCTAGAGAGAAAGAAAACTTGTTTCTGGTGTGATTTTTAATTCTAACCTAAGCGTCTATTTATAGAAAAATGTTAGAACGTCATAGGAGACTAAAATAATAAAATATATTATTTCTTTTTCTTTCTTCCACGCATGTGCTAAGTTGCAAATCTAGACCAGCCACCTTTGAACAAATTTCCAGTAGTCCATGTGTATTCAACACAAGTGGGTCCCACCCATAATTTAATAAAAATTATTTTATTTTCTGAAACTTCAGTAATTCATAGAAAATAGCTCGTTTATCAAAAAAATACGAATTTTATGTCCATTCTGCCTGAAATCGAATTCTCTACAACTTTACAAAAGAAAGTTTTTCCAAATTCTAAACCAAAAATATCCGAAATCCACAAATGGGTGATTTTTAATACCTCATTTCCGACAAAATACTGATAAAACATCTCAGCATTAATTCCTTCATTTATAATCACATAAATAAATCCATCATTTATATTCACATCAAATAAATGTTTTCTTATCATATAAATCAATAATTAATTATTCACAAATAATATTACAGAATCACAATTATGACAACCAGGTCGTTCCTAGGAAAGAGGGGGCTTTCCAATAAAGATTTTTCCTTACTGGCGCGCATTTAGGTGACCAAATCTCTCCTTGACAGAACTTTCTAGACATTGCCAATAATGTTATCTAATAATATTATTCAAATAATATGAATTATTGATCTGATAATGAAAATATTGTAAAGTGATAATTATTGAAACAACAATAATATAAAATATCAACGCAACAATTATTGAATCAATAAAATAAAATATTGAATGAAGAATCATCATAATAATTATTGAGTAGTGCTGCAATGTGTCTTCTTGTGCAACCACGCATATTATTGTATTTTAACCACGGTGTATTCTAACAAAGTGTTAATGGTAACAATTACGTCGTTATTTATAAAACTTCATACTTTCATTGCTTTTTCTTCATCCGACGCTTATTCCATTATGGGGCCCATAATTGATCTACCATAAATGCGGAGATTCCCGACAAAAAGAATATTCCACGACCAAACAAATATTTCCCGACAAAATGAATATTTTATAACCACTTGCTTATTTTGCAAAATTTTCACATTTCACCCATATCCAAAGCATTATATCAAATTAATACCTTATTAATTTAGAATAATGAATAGAGAAAAATTCACTTTTATTTATAATAAGTTGGGGTCTTACAATAATACTAAAAGGATAACAAATTAAACAATCAACATTAATTAAAAAATTAAACAATTAACATTAACAAATTTATAGATTAAAATTTTAAAATTGAAATTAAAACTAATTTACAAATTTTAAAAAAAAATATATTTAAAAATAAGCTTAAAAATATCCCATATTTTGAAAAGACATTAAATTTTTCCCCATAATATTAAAAGAAAAGATACCTAATCTAATTTTATAACAAAACAATTATTTTTCCCAATAATAGTAAAAAACAATTATCATATCCATTAATCTAATTTTTGTTTTATTCCATTTGTTATGGTCGCAAAATCAGATCACATATCTCCATCCCTCCTCCATATTCCTTCTTTGCCACCGTTATATCTTTCCGGCCCTAAATGGTTGGATCCATATTCCTTCTGGCCCCATCCCTCCTCCATATTCCTTCTTTGCCTCCTCCGCATTCCTTCTTTGCAAAATCGGATCTAAATGGTTGGATCTGGCGTCGGCTGACAGACGAGGCTCTCGTTGATTTGTGTTTTGTCTTGATCTGGGTTCATGTTGTATCTATTTTTTATTTTTATACATGTTCAGATTTGGGATTTATTATCATAAGTCATGGACGATTTATGATTTGCTTGCTCTTTTTGTTCTTGATTATATCCATGGCGGGACATCGTTTGGTAAACGATTCTTTCTCGATACGTGAAGTCGGTAATCGAGGCCTGGATCTTATTTTGGCCTCTTGATTTTTGATTTAGTCTGCTATGGGTCAAGTGTGGGGGAACCCACAGCGTTAAAAGTCCCTCCCGAGTAGTCCTCGTCATGTATGTCGTGAGGAGTTCTTGGGATCTCAGCCAAGGAAGCGGCGTTATCTTTGGTCGGACTCGAAGAAGGATCATGTTCATGTTCTGGTATAGATCTAGATCTATAAAATCATTATCTCACTTGTGTCCTTGGATCATATAGATGTTGTGGGATTTTGGATCATATAGATGTTGTGGGATTTTTTGGCCGAATTTTGATATGTTCAAGACTAATTACTAACAGATCTTGGGGGAGTTTTTCAAAATAATCCTAATAATAATAATAATAATCATAATCCTAATAATAATAATAATAATCGTATAATAATAATAATCATATAATAATAATAATAATAATAATAATAATAATAATAATTATTATTTTGGTATAAATCTTAATTCTTTTGTTAAAATAATTGAAAGTTTTATGTAGCTTAAGTGGTTTGATGATCAAAGTTTTAAAGTTGAGGTTTTGGGTTCAATTCTTGGGGAAACTAAGTTTTTAGACAATTAATTGGAAAATGCACAAGTAAGCAGTTCCATGTGGCAAAATGTGTACACGCCAACGGTGCACATATGCTACGCGTAGCGGTCGTGTCAACGCATGTGGCGCCTAGGGGCTCAATATCTAAATTTTCGAACAAAAAGGGGCTCAATTTGCGTTAACCAAAAGAAAAGGGCTCAATACCCAAAAACACCTAAAGTTGAGTGGTCACATTTGTATTTTACCCATTAAAAGTTAGGTGGTATTGAATTAAGATTTTTATAAAATCTATAAAAGTATTTTGGTATTCAAAAAGTCATAGATTTTAAAGATTTCTATCAAATGGTAGAGTTTGACAAACTTTAGAAGAAAATTATAACTATCAACCTGTGAGACCCCAGATTTTATCAATAAAGATTTAAATTCTGTCGAAATAATTTTTTAATATTATGGTGTGAATTTGAGATAATATTATAGTTGTGGGTAGTATTTATAAATTTTACAAAGTATGCAAGTGGTTATATTATATTCGATTGGTCGGGGAATATTCGGTTTAACAAGGAATATTCGTACAACGGCTCAATCATTGGTGGACCCCACAACAGAATTATTGTCGGATTGAGAAAACGACAAAAATATTTTATTGAAATAATCATGGAAGTTTTACTGTGGATACTTGTTGAACTACTCGGTAGTAAAAGTACAATGAATACGTGTGGTTGCATAAGAAAGATACGGTATTGATTATCGATGCTTATGTGAGAAGTCACTCGGTTTGATTCCATTATCATCGATTAATAATATGAATTATTATAATGATAATGACGTTTTGTTTTATTCGTATTATTAACGTAATAAAATG
The DNA here is from genome assembly GCA_020205615.1 of Panax quinquefolius. Classification (NCBI taxonomy): domain Eukaryota; kingdom Viridiplantae; phylum Streptophyta; class Magnoliopsida; order Apiales; family Araliaceae; genus Panax; species Panax quinquefolius. The sequence goes on along the minus strand of CM035162.1, from coordinate 135,889,709 downwards.
AAACATTTTTTTATATAAAATGTAATACTTTATTAAAGTTATTCTATAAATAGAATATATTATATTTTATTATGATATAGTGTTTTGCATAGTGTTGCATAGTGTTTGCATAGTAAAATATTTTTATATAAATAGAATATATGATATTTTATTTAAAAGATTTTGCTTTAAATATGGACCGCCGATTAAAGTAAATCAATCTGGATCGTTCATGGATTAATTACTATGCATTCTATTTTCCTATAAATAGAAGCTCATTCCTTCATTATTTTCTTTTAATTCACCGAAACTCTAGAGAGAAATTATAGAAAAAATCTATATAGAGAAAGAAGAAGAGTATTACGGTACTTCACTACTTTGATATCCATGTCTTTTACTGTAGGGATATTATTTGTTGTACCGTAAGGGGTGTTATTCTTTCTTATTCATGAAGAGAACTTCATTATTCCATTCATTATTATTCATTGGAATAACTCGTAAAAGTGGCATACCCTATACATAACCTCAGATACGCTGGCCCACATGTAAGACCTCAAATTTTTTAAATAAAAGGAATTTCCTTTATTTATTATTTTGAAATAGTAAGGGTTGATTTGATTAATGTGGATAGTTAAGGGTTAAATACGCAAATATTTCAAAATAAGCAAGTGGTTATAAAATATTCATTTTTGTTTGGAATATTCGTTTCATCGTGGAATATTCAGATCGCTTCAGAATATTCGTATTTACGACGCAAACCATGTATGGCCCTCATAACTGAAAGCGATTGGATGAAGAAAACGACAAATATAAGTTGGTTAAAAATAACTACGAAGTTGTTACCAAGTAAGATCGCTGAATACCCTTGGTTAAAATACAAGAATACGCTGCGTGGTCGCAGACAAAGAAGACACCAGATTGCACAAAAGATTGTTGAATTATCGATCCTTACGTAAGAAGGCACTACTACTCAATAATTTTCACAAGAGTTATCGCTCAATATTTTATTTTATCGATTCAATAATTGTCATGTTGATATTTTATATTATCATTGTTCAATAATTGTCACCGACATTATCTCCATTATCGATCAATAATTCATATTATTTGAATAATATTATTAGATAGCATTATTGGCAATGTCTAGAAAGTTCTCACAAGGAGAGGTTTGGTCACCTAATCAAGCACCAAGAAGGAGAAATCCTTATCTGAAAGCCCCTCTTCCTGAACTACCGTCATTATAATGTGATTCTCGTAATATTATTTGTGAATAATTAATTATTGATTCATATGATAAAGAAATATTTATTTTATGTGGATATAAATGATGGATTTATTTATGTGGTTATAAATGAAGAAATTATTGTTGAGGTGTTTTATCAAGATTTTACCATATCGGAGGTATTAAAAATTAAATCGTGGGTTTTTTAGATATATTATGGGGTTATAATTTTTAATCCGACCGCTGATTGTGGTAATTTTTGGGTATGTTATACATACATAAGTTGAGTATATGTCCACAAATTTTGAACCGTTAAAATGCACGAATGATTTGTTATGAATTTTAAGAGGTGTCCGATTCTTAAATTAGGGTTATAATTGATTTTGTGGAAAATTCTAGAATTGAGTGGGCCCCACTTGTGGTTGGTGAAGAAATGTGCTGAATTTTATTTCAAATGTGGTGGTGGCAATAGTAGTGTAAAGCCATCGTAAAGAGTCAAGTCTCGCTTTGCTACGGCTAACATTTTCCTATAAATAGAGGGCTGTTAGAATTGAAAATCACACCGTAAACAAAGTTTTCTCTTTCTCTCTATATATTGTTGAGCGATTTTGTGAGTATTTAGATACTTTGAGAGTTGTTGTTCAAGATAAGTTTCATTCAAAGATCACTTCCGACCTTTCCTTCCGGCAATCGATTCTTTGAGGTAAGGATATTATTTTTTTCAGAATGATATTATTTCTTCAATATCATTATGTCAAATGTTGATCCAAGTTTTTATCAAATTTGGAACTTTTTCATGTCTGGGGTTACTTATTCATGAGTTACTATTCACGAGTTACTATTCATGAGTTACTATTCACGAGTTACTATTCACGAATACTATTCATGAAGCGTGAAGATGTTTTTTTTGAATTTCTATCTTTTGGTGTCTGAGTTACTATTCACGATACTAAGACTATTCACGATACGGACTATTCACGATAATGATCACTATTCATCAAAAATAAAATTTCTTCTTTTCGTCTAAAATATCTATTCGGATACTAGCTTTGATCAGATCCATGTTTTGATCATTCTCAATTTTACACCACTACGATTATTTTTGAGGTATTGTTGGACATGGATAAAACAAAGTACTAATCTTTAATCCTTAATCCTTGTCATTTTTGTTTCACCGATTCGCTTCTTTAAAAAATATTTTTCATCATCCTCGCCTTAAATGATGATATTATTGAATATCTTCGGCCCAGAAGCAAAGATGAATGATTTCAAGAATATCTTTGGCCCCAGAAAAGATGAACAGTGTTGTTTAAATAAACACGACCGATCGATGAATATCTTCGGCCTCAGAGTAAAAGATGAACAGTGTTTAAATGAATACGACCGATCGATGAATATCTTTGGCCTCAGAAAAAAAGATGAATATTTGATTCGAGATGAATATCGATTGATGTTACAGTGATAAAATATTGATGATGGACTTTAAATTCATAGATTATAGTAGATTTCATTCTCTACGTAACTCTTCTATGAATTATTATTTCACCGCGAATATTGATCCAAAACTTGTTGCCTATCAGATTCTATCGATTTTTCCTCGTTGAAGACTAACGATAATTTGTTGATATTATCTTAGTCATAATATTCTTTATCGAGCTAGTTGAGCTCACCCTTTTCCTTTTTGTTCCATTCTTCTCGTGAGGCTAGAATATAAATGAGTACGAGCCTGGGGTATGGAATGAAGGTTTTAGAAAGGATTGTTTAGTAGTCCTCACCATTTTGTAAAATAATGTATCAATAAATGTGATGAGGATTTATTTGAGTATAAATATTGCTCTGAAGATAATATTTGTATTTAAACTCACGCTTTTATCGTTGTAATAATAAAGTTGTAGTTGTTTCGTACTCACGTATTGACAACTCGTAATGGGTGATGTATACCTATTTTGGGGGCGCCACAATTGGTATCGTAGCTAGGATACGATCTCCGGCGAGAGATCTGGGAATGTAACTAGAGGGAGAGACGAGTAAATCCTTCGCTAAAGGTGTCCTACCTAAGCTTATTTGTTAGTTGGTCAAGATATAGGGATATTATGTGATATATTGATTTCCTTAATTAACCCTTGTTTTATGACAAAGATTTGAGAATGTCGATCGAGAATATTAACAATGGAGTAAATGAGACCGTGGAGATGCCTCAGATTTACCAACGAGGAGAACGTGCAACAGTCGGGCAATGTTCCTCCCGTGAACAACACCATGGAGCGATGATGAACGAGGGATGTTTAGAAGTTTTTTGCGCTCATGCAAAATCGCATTTAGGAGACTCGTGTTCAAAATACAGGAGGAAATGATAGCAATTCACCAAGCTGTCACAAACCAAGCAGCTTCAAAGAGTCGGGACCACCGTAATTTAAGGGAAAGCCGATCCGATCACCAAGTAAACACGGGTCAAACAAATTACCAAGATATTCGATGTCTTGGGATGCACGGAGAACAGAAGGTTCCATTCGCCACCTTTATGTTCCGTCCGTGGCGAGGCAGACCATCGGTGGGAGTCTCAGAAGCGCACTCCATCCAAATTTCGCACTCAAAGATGTCTTGGGAGACGCTTTCAGAGATTATTTAATGACAAATACTTTCCGAAAGTGTTCGGCTATACGAAGGAAGTGGAGTTCATCGATTAGAGCAAAAACAACACGACGGTGTCTCAAAGACGAGGCAAAGTTTGCAGAGTTATCCGTGTTCAGACCTCATTCAGTGGAGAATGAGGAACGATGACGCGATGTTTCTTAGAGGTTTGAAACCCAAGATACGCCAAGATCTCATTTCTCATAAACTTTCTTTATTCAGATGTTGTAAAAATGTGGCTCAATTATTAGAGCGAGATAACGAGTACGGCCAACCGAGGACCATAACCAGATCGATCGTATCTGTAGATAGCAACCAATGTAATAATGATAACTCGCGGAGAAAGAAACAGACGGACATGTAAATGGTAACCACTCGTGGTAATCATGGTCATGAAAATGTAAGAAGCGTTAGTCGAGGAGATTTTAAAAGAGGAGAGATTTAACAACGACTATGTGAAGACGATAAAGGTTTTAGAAAGAATCGGTTCTAAGGAGGAGATCGACCACCCATTATATGCTACAAATGCGAAAAGAGGGACATATCACCAAACCGCCCACAACAGCTTCAAGGTATGCTATAACAGGAAAGGAAGGACATATCGCCGAGATCAGACGGTGGAATAAACCTAGTTCAATGGGGGACGGTGACTCAAAAGATCGTCCCCGTAAAAGTCAAAGTCAACGATTCCGGAAGAGCGTTTGTTGTGATCGGGTCATAATGCGAGGAACCCAAACGAGGTGATCACGGTAAGCTATTTATAAATTCTCATAAGTTTATACCTTACTTGATACCGGGTTACCCATTCATTTATCTCTCCTGCATGTGCTCAACGCTTAAACTCGACCGAGAAATTAGACTTTGACCTATCTCGTGGAAACTCCGCTAGAGAAACTTTCATCACATCCACCGCTTATAAATCTTGTTTGATCTAAGTCAGCACCATTACCTTACCGTCGCCGACCTTATCTCTTTAAAGATACTTGCTTTTGATGTGATTTTAGGATTGATCGTTAACTACTCATCATGCCAAAATTGATTGTTTTCGTAAGGTCATTAGTTTTCATATTCCTAACCAACCTCGTTGTATTTAATTCAAGCAACTAAACCATTAAAATCAATCATCATCATATCTAATCATAAAGCTATTCGCTTATCAAAAACTGATGTCAAGCTTTCTTAGCCCATGTTATGGATTTGAATAAAGACACGCCAAATTTGAATAATATTCTGTTGTTATCGACTTTCCCGACGATTTCAAGAACTTCCTTGCCTACCCCTTAACGTGAAGTCAATTTTTATTTATCTTGAACCCGTATAAAGCCCATTTCTAAAACCCCATATCGAATGGCTCCTATCAACTTCAGAGAGTTAAAGGTCCAACTACGTGAATTGTTGGACATCGGTTTCATTCTGGCCCTAAGACATCTCCTCTCGGGTGCTCCTGCTTTATTTGTAAAGAAGAAAGACGGAGTATGCGACTTTGTATTGACTATCTGAATCGAACCATGTCACCATCAAGAATAGGTATCCTCACCTCGTATTGATGACTTGTTTGACCGATTGCAAGGGGCACAATTCTTTTCAAAATCGATCTTCGCTCGGATATCATCACCAAGATTAGAATCGAGGATATTCCAAAGACCGCCTTAAACTCTCAGATGGGCATTATGAATTCTTAGTCATGTCTTTCTGACTAACTAATGCTCCTCGCTTTTTCATGGATACGATGAACCGAGTATTCAAGGAATATTTGGATCGCTTCGTTGTCAGTTTTTTATCATTGACATCCTTATATATTCCAAAAGTCGTGAAGATCATGAGCACCATTTGAAGTCGGTACTCCAAAGGCTTCAGTGAAAACCAACTATATGCCAAATTGAAGAAATGCGAGTTCGCTTGAGGAAGTAGCATTTCTTGGGCATGTGGTGTCAAAACATGGAGTATCTCGCTGATCCCACCAAGATCAAGCAATACAAAGTCGAGCAACCGGCTTGGTGATCAAGTACGTAGCTTTTTGGGCTTAAATGGTTATTATCTGAGATTCGTGGAAGGGTTTTCTCGAATCGCTACTCCATTAACTCAAATAACTCGAAAGGATACAAAATTCGCTTGGAGCGAAGAATGCGAGAAAAGTTTCCAAGAGCTTAAGAGGAGACTTATTTCTAAGACTGTTTCAACAATACCATCCGTTCTTGATGGATTTGTTATCTACAATGCTTCGCAAAAGGGTTAGGATGTGTTCTCATGCAACGGGAAAGTCATAGCCTATGCCTCGCGACAACTTAAAGAGTATGAGAGGAATTATCCTACTCATGATCTAGAGTCAAGCAAAGCAATTTGCTACGCTAAAGATATGGAGGCACTATCTATACGGGGAGAAAGTGGAGATATATTCGCATCATAAAAGCCTTAAATATTTCTTCACTCAAAAGAACTCAACACGCTAAATGACGCTGGCTTCGAGCTATTGAAAGACTACGACCACACTATTCAATACCATCCCGGTAAAGAGAACGTGGTAGCCGACGATCGAGTAGAAGATCATATGCGGAACGAAAAGCGATGATGTCAAGTATACGACAGAGCCAACTTTAATAGAAAAGTTAAGGTCGCTCAAGCCACCGAATCTTGAGTCGATGCGTATGAAGAAGAAAGTACAAGAAGGAGCTATTCCTAAGCGAGAATCGATGAAGAAGGAATACTTCGAGTCCACTCTAGACTTTCAGGTTCCTAACGACTGATTTGAAGTACAAGATTACGATGGAGGCACACAATACACCATTTGCAATCCATCCTCGAAGTACTAAAATGTATCGTGATCTTCGACATACATTTTGGTGGAATAATACGAAGAGAGAGATTGCAAAGTTTATCTCGATGTGTTTAACTTGCTAACGGTAAAGGCGAGCATCTAGTACCTAAGGGTCCGTTGAACCACTGAGATTCCTAAATGGAAGTGGAACACATTACCATGGATTTCATATTTTGGTCTTCCTACTTGCTTCTCAAGGCATCAATGCTATTTGGGTTATTGTTGATAGATTAACCAAGTCCGCTTATTTCTTGCCGATACGGAGACTTATTCTCTTGAACGCCTTGCTAGATGTACGTAAATGAGATCGTGAGGTCAGTACGGCATGCCCAGATCCATAGTTTTGATCGTGACCCAAGATTCACTTCAAGATTTTGGGTTAGCTTGCAAAGCTATGGGCACGGATTTGCGATTTAGTTCGCATACCATCCCCAAACCTGGACGGACAATCGAGAGGACTATTCAAACTCTCAAGATTTATTAAGACTCGTGGTCCTAGACTTCAAGGGCGCTTGATAAGTATTTACCATCGGTGGAATTCTCCTACAACAACAAGCTTATCGTGCAAGTATAGTGGGCTCCATTCAAGCATTATATGGACGAAAATGTCGCTTCTCCAATATGTCAGGGATGAGGTGGGTGAAGCAACATTGTTGGGACCCGAAAGTTAAGACGTATGACTCACCGAAAAGATCCAAATGATTCGACAACGATACAAACGGCTCAAGATCGACAAAAGAGTTATGCGATCTTCATCGAAAGGACGTGGAATTTAATGTAGGGATCATGTATTGTCATGAGTCGCTTCCATGGAAGGGAGTTACAAGATTTGGGAAGAGAGGAAAGCTCAATCCACGATTTATCGGTCCATTTCAAATTCTCGACCGAGTAGGAAATGTAGCCTATGTACTTTCAAGCACCTCCGAGTATGTCTCGTGTTCATAATGTGTTTCACATATCCGCATTTCAGAATATGTGAAAGACCCAACCACGCTATCGAAAGTTAGAACCCACGAGATAGCCAAGACTTAACGTGATGAGGAGGTACCTATCAAGATCTTGGATAGAAGGAGCATGTCCCACGCCAAGAAAGGTCATACCACAAGTTAAAGTTTTGTGGAGGAATCATGCTATAGAGGAAATGACCCGAATTGAAACGGAAATGAAAGCGAGGTATCCTCACCTTTTCAAACACCAGTACGACGCCAATTTCGAGGACGAAATTTCATAAGAGGGAGGTCAGAAGACCCAAATTTTTTTAAATAAAAGGAATTTCCTTTATTTATTATTTTGAAATAGTAAGGGTTGATTTGATTAATGTGGATAGTTAAGGGTTAAATACGCAAATATTTCAAAATAAGCAAGTGGTTATAAAATATTCATTTTTGCTTGGAATATTCGTTTCGTCGGAATATTTCAGATCGCTTGGGAATATTCGTATTTACGACGCGCAACCCATGTGTGGGCCCCATAACTAAAAAGCGATTGGATGAAGAAAACGACAAATATAAGTTGGTTAAAAATAACTACAGAATATGTTACCAAGTTAAGACCGGCTGAATACCCTATGGTTAAAAATACAAGAATACGCGCGTGGTCGCACAAAGAAGACACCTGTATTGCATTGCATGATTGTTGAATTATCGATCCTTACGTAAGAAGGCACTACTCAATAATTTTCACAAGAGTTATCGCTCAATATTTTATTTTATCGATTCAATAATTGTCATTGCTTGATATTTTATATTATCATTGTTCAATAATTGTCACCGCACATTATCTCCATTATCGATCAATAATTCATATTATTTGAATAATATTATTAGATAAAGATTATTGGCAATGTCTAGAAAGTTCTCACAAGGAGAGGTTTGTCACCTAATCATGCTACCAAAGAAGGAGAAATCCTTATCTGAAAGCCCCTTCTTCCGGAACTACCGGTCATTATAATCAGGATTCTCGTAATATTATTTGTGAATAATTAATTATCGATTCATATGATAAAGAAATATTTATTTTATGTGGATATAAATGATGGATTTATTTATGTGGTTATAAATGAAGAAATTATTGTTGAGGTGTTTTATCAAGATTTTACCATATCGGAGGTATTAAAATTAAATCGTGGGTTTTTAGATATATATTATGGGGTTATAATTTTTAATCCGACCGCTGATTGTGGTAATTTTTGGGTATGTTATACATACATAAGTTGAGTATATGTCCACAAATTTTGAACCGTTAAAATGCACGAATGATTTGTTATGAATTTTAAGAGGTGTCTGATTCTAAATTAGGGTTATAATTGATTTTGGTGGAAAATTCTAGAATTGAGGGGCCCCACTTGTGGTTGGTGAAGAAATGTGCTGAATTTTATTTCAAATGTGGTGGGTGGCAATAGTAGAAGTGTAAAGCCATCAGTAAAGTGTCAAGTCCGCTTCTACGGCTAACATTTTCCTATAAATGAGGGCTGTTAGAATTGAAAATCACACCGTAAACAAAGTTTTCTCTTCTCTCTCTCTATATTATCGAGCGATTTTGTGAGTATTTAGATACTTTGAGAGTTGCTGCTCAAGATAAGTTTCATTCAAAGATCACTTCCGACCTTCCTTCCGGTACTCGATTCTTCGAGGTAAGTGGATATTATTTTTTTCAGTGAATGATATTATTTCTTCAATATCATTACGTCAAATGTCGATCCAAGTTTTTATCAAATTTGGAACTTTTTCATGCTCTGGGTTACTATTCATGAGTTACTATTCACGAAAGTTACTATTCATGAGTTACTATTCACGAAGTTACTATTCACGAGTACTATTCATACGGCGTGAAGATGTTTTTTTTGTGGAATTTCTATCTTTTGTGTTTGAGTTACTATTCACGATACTAAGACTATTCACGATATTCTACGACTATTCACGATACTAAGACTATTCATCGAAAAATAAAATTTCTTCTTTCGTCTAAAATATCTATTCGGATACTAGCTTTGATCAGATCCATGTTTTGATCATTCTCAATTTTACACCACTATGATTATTTTCGAGGTATTGTTGATATGGATAAAACAAAGTACTAATCCTTAATCCTTAATCCTTGTCATTTTGTTTCACCGGATTCGCTTTTTAAAAATATTTTCATCATCCTCGCCTTAAATGATGATATTATTGAATATCTTTGGCCCGTAGTAAAAAGATGAATGATTTCAAGAATATCTTTCGGCTCAGAAAAAAGATGAACAGTGTTTAAATGAATACGACTGATCGATTAATATCTTCGGCCCAGAAGTGCAAAGATGAACAGTGTTTAAATGAATACGACTAATCGATGAATATCTTTGGCCTCAGTAAAAAGCAAAAGATGAATATTTGATTCGAGATGAATATTGATTGATGTTACAGTTACAGATAAAATATTGATGATGGATCGTTAAATTCATAGATTATAGTAGATTTCATTCTCTCACGTAACTCTTCTATGAATTATTATTTCACCGCGAATATTGATCCAAACTTGTTGCCTATCAGATTCTATCGAATTTTTCCTCGTTAAGACTAACGATAATTTGTCAGATATTATCTTAGTCATAATATTCTTTATCGAGCTAGTTGAGCTCACCCTTTTCCTTTTTTGTTCCATTCTTCTCGTGAGGCTAGAATATAGCTAAAGTACGAAGCTCTGGGTATGGAATGAAGGTTTTAGAAAGGATTGTTTAGTAGTCCTCACCATTTTGTAAAATAATGTATCAATAAATGTGATGAGGATTTATTTGAGTATAAATATTGTCTGTAAGATAATATTTGTATTTAAACTCACGCTTTCTTCAAATAATAAAGTTGTAGTTGCCTTGATCATCCTGTGTGAATTTCACCTCACCGGGTTCCGTTATTATTATTCGTTGAATAACTCGCCTATGCGCAAGTACCGCATTTACGGTGATTTCTTTTGTTGTTCCATTCTTTATTATACCCAAATAAGTTAAAACTTTGACTTCTATACTCCATGAAATTAGTAGAATATCTTTTTGATATTTGCGCTTCATCCAAAGATCTTTTCATGGAAATATTCTTCCGATTATTCTTGAATTTTACTCTACAAAACAAGATCATGTCGACAATTGATGTTAATAATTCTCGGATTAAATAATTCTTGAACTTGTTTTATTGAATTATTATGTTATTGTCATCATCCTCATGTTATATTATGTTATCTTCGCTTACGCAAGATAGATGAAATTAGTATGATTATGACCTGTGAGATCATTCGGGATAATCACGGCTTCGATATAAATGATGTGACAAAAAGTCCTCGCCGGGCCTATAATGCAGCCGATGGATAGTTTTTGGTATGATTATGACCGTGGGGTGATTCTAAGATAGTCGCTTACCATTGATAATTTGATGAAAATCCTCGACCGTGGGTACAGTGGATGATTAGATATTGTGGTTTATTCATTAAACCGAGTCTTAGTGATAAAATTGATGAAAACCTTTAAAACCTAAAAGATAGTAGACTTTTATTTTCTACTCGACTCTTTTAATGGATCAGATATTCGTCCGCAGCTTAAACCGTCAAGTTGTCTATTGTATTTTATCGCTTTAACATCGTTGAAGGCTAATGATAATTTATTCTCGCATTATCTTAGTCATAATATTTCTTATCGGGCTAGTTGAGCTCACCCTTTCTTTCACCGCTCTCTTCAGAAAATGAGAACATAGTTGGACGAAGTCAGGGAACCGAGTAATGGTCCGAGGATAGCATTAGTAGTCCTCACTATTCTCGTGAAATAGTGTGATAATAGTTGTAATGAGGACTCCTTTTGAGTTTGTATAATATCTAGTAGACAATATTTGTATTCAAACTCACGCTTTATGTCGATTGCATACCTACGCTTATGTTAAGAAGTCAGATTTGAATTTATGTACCATGTAAGTGGCGACCCAAGATGGGTGACGATACCTAATTTTGGGGGCGCCACAATTGGTATCGTAGCTTGGGATATGATCCTCGGCCGAGAGTGCGAGATAAGAACTAGAGGGAAGAGACGGGAATTCTTCGCTAGATGATCTACCTAAGTTTATTTGTTATTTAATTGGCCTGGTCGTAGTATAAGGATAATATTTGATATATTAATTAACCCTTGTGTTGTGGCGGTGTTTGAAATGGCAATTTGAAAATATTCACAATGGAGTGAATGTGACCGCTGTGACACCTTTAATCACTAATCGTGTTAATGCAAAGGTCGATTTGGAACAAATTGTAGATGTCCACGTAGTGAATGAAGAACTAATTGTTGCACCTTGAGCTAGTTGCGCAGGTAGCAACGGAGAGTGAGGAAGAAGAGGAAGAAGAGGAACCCGAGGAGAATGGTTTAAGAAGTTTACGATCAAAACTTAGAATTACAAAATCGTGTTCGTGAGCTTAAGAATGTGTCAAGAATCTGCAAACTATCAGGAACAAAGGGATACAACAATTCAAAATTGGGTTACCCGATATGTGATGCTCGAACAAAATCACGCTTCGGTGTAAAGGTGTAAGATATTAAAGTTGAATCGAGAATTTAAAAAATCAAAGATCACCGAAAGAAGAAACAACTGAACGAAGGAGAATAGGCGATGTACGGGTAAAAGTCGCATAACGCTACCGATAGTGTAGAAAAAAGACGTCCGATCCAATAAAGCCAAAATAGATGAAATGGACTTTGCTTTTTGAAAGAATTGGGAGAATTTCAACATCGAATTCGAATTACCTCGCATAATAGCCAACCCGAATTCGATATGGATCTGAGAATAATGATTTAAATCATGGATCGAATGTGAAGAAGCACTTAAGGGTGAAATGTACCTTATAAGAAAGTCAAACTTGTAATTTAAGCGAGAGCTGTTTATTTAGAAACCCGAACGGGTTATTACGTAAATTAATTATAAATTATTACGAAGTCTATACTTTATTCAATACAAGTTCTACCCACTTTTTATTCTACCTAGTTGTGTTCAATGTTTAAATTTGACCGGAAAATTAGACTTTGATTTATCTATCAAACTTCGTTGGGAGAAACCTTCACCTCCAATGCTTATTAATCTTGTTGTTTCAAATAAACACTTTCACGATCTTATCTCTTTGAAAATACTTGCCTTTGAGGTAATTTTGAAAACGATTGATTAACTACTCATTCTTTTTGTAAGGTCATTAGCTTTCATATTCCTAACCAACCTCGTTATACTTAATTCAAAGTAACCAAACCCTAAAGTTAATCATCATTATATCGTCATAAGTAAAGAGCCCCGATCCTTTCGCTGTTAACTTCCTCAGTGGAATGCACCGGAAGCGCACTTTCTCAGAAGCGACGCCGCGATCAAGATGGCAAGTCGATAGGTATCATCAGTGAGGTGCTATCCAGTTAAGGGATGTAAGTCACAGCTGGTATTAATGTGACGTATCTATTCAAGTCTTCGACGAGTAATCAGTAAGACCCCAACTTATTCTTAATGAAATTTAATTTTCTATTTATTATTTTGAAATAGTAAGGGTTGATTTGATTAATGTGGATAGTTAGGGGTAAAATACGCAAATATTTCAAAATAAGCAAGTTGGTTATAAAATATTCATCATTGTTTGAGAATATTCGTTTGGTCGTGGAATATTCGTATCGCTTGTGAATATTCGCATTTACCAACGGCCAAAATGGCCGTAGGGCCCCATAACTAAAGCTTATTGGATGAAGAAAACGACAAATATAAGTTGTTTTTAAATAACGATGTAGTTATTACAGATAATATCAAGAATACCCGGTGGTTAAAACACACTAATACGCGTTGTCAATGTAAGAAGACACCTGTGATTGCGTATTGCAATTATCGATTCTTACGTAGTAGAAGGCACTACTCAATAATAATTCTTATGAATTATTGTTCATTATTTTATCGAGTTAATAATTGTCATGTTGATATTTTATATTGTTGTTATTTCAATAATCACACATTACGCATTTTCATTATCGGCTAATAAATATTATCCGAAGACCCTCAAATTTTTTAAATAAAAGGAATTTCCTTATTTATTATTTTGAAATAAGGGTTGATTTGATTAATTAATGGATAGTTATGGTTAAATACGCAAATATTTCAAAATAAAGCAAAGTGGTTATAAAATATTCATTTTGTTTGGGAATATTCGTTTGGTCGTGGAATATTCGTATCTGCTCGGGAATATTCGTATTTACGACCACAAGCCATGTGTGGGCCCCATAACGTAAAGCGATTGATGAAGAAACGACAAATATAAGTTGTTAAAAAATAACTACAGAGTTGTTACCAAGTAAGACTGTTTGAATACCCCGGTTAAAATACAAGAATACGCTGTCGCATGTAGAAGACACCAGATCGCATAAAGATTGTTGAATTATCGATCCTTACGTAAGAAGGCACTACTCAATAATTTTCACAAGAGTTACTGCTCAATATTTTATTTTATTGATTCAATAATTGTCATATTGATATTTTATATTATCATTGCTCAATAATTACCATCGCATTATCTCCATTATCGATCAATAATTCATATTATTTGAATAATATTATTAGATAAAGATTATTGGCAATGTCTAGAAAGTTCGCTCACAAGGAGAGGTTTGGTCACCTAATCACGCCGCCAAGAAGGAGAAATCCTTATCTAAAGCCCCCCTTTCCTCGAAACTACCGTGGCATTATAATCAGCGATTCTCGTAATATTATTTGTGAATAATTAATTATCGATTCATATGATAAAGAAATATTTATTTTATGTGGATATAAATGATGGATTTATTTATGTGGTTATAAATGAAGAAATTATTGTTGAGGTGTTTTATCAAGATTTTATCGATTGGAGGTATTAAAAATTAAATCGTGGGTTTTGAGATATATCATGGGTTATAATTTTTAATCCGACCGCTGGATTATGGTAATTTTTGGGTATGTTATACATACATAAGTTGAGTATATGTCCACAAATTTTGAACCGCTAAAAATGCACGAATGATTTGTTATGAATTTTAAGAGGTGTCTCGATTCTAAATTAGGGTTATAATTGATTTTGTGGAAAATTTAGAATTGAGTGGGCCCCACTTGTGGTTGGTGAAGAAATGTGCTGAATTTTATTTCAAATGTGGTGGGTGGCAATAGTAGCAGTAAAGCCATCAGTAAAGAAAGTCAAGTCCTGCTTTCTTACGGCTAACATTTTCCTATAAATAGAGGGCTGTTAGAATTGAAAATCACACCGTAAACAAAGTTTTCTCTTTTCTCTCTATATTATTGAGCGATTTTGTGAGTATTTAGATACTTTGAGAGTCATTGCTCAAAGATAAGTTTCATTCAAAGATCACTCCGAATCTTTCCTTCCGGCAAGTCTTCGATTCTTCGAGGTAAGTGGATATTATTTTTTTCAGTAATGATATTATTTCTTCAATATCATTACGTTGAAATGTCGATCTGAAGTTTTTATCAAATTTGGAATTTTTTTTCATGCTCTGGGGTTACTATTCATGAGTTACTACTCACGAAGTTACTATTCACGAAGTTACTATTCACGAAGTTACTATTCACGAGTACTATTCACATTAAGTCGCGAAGATGTTTTTGTGGAATTTCTATCTTTTGGTGTCTGATTTACTATTCACGATATACTATTTATTCACGATACTACTATTCACGATACTACCACTATTCACCAAAAAATAAAATTTCTTCTTTTCGTCCAAAACATCTATTTTGATACTAGCTTTGATCAGATCCATGTTTTGATCATTCTCGAATTTTACACCACCGCGATTATTTTTGGGGTATTGTTGAACATGGATAAAACAAAAAGTACTTAATCCTTAATCCTTAATCCTTGTCATTTTGTTTCACCGATTCGCTTTTTTAAAATATTTTCATCATCCCTCGCCTTAAATGATGATATTATTGAATATCTTCGGCCGTAGCAAAGCAAAAGATGAATGATTTCTAAGAATATCTTTCGGCCCGTAGTAAAGATGAATGAAAGTTAAGATGAACACGACGATCGATTAATATCTTCGGCCCAGAGTGCAAAAGATGAACAGTGTTTAAATGAATACGACTAATCGATGAATATCTTCGCCTCGTAGCAAAAGATGAATATTTGATTCCGAGATGAAAATTGATTGATGTTACAGTGGATAAAATATTGATGATGGACTTTTAAATTCATAGATTATAGTAGATTTCATTCTCTACGTAACTCTTCTAATGAATTATTATTTCACCGCTAATATTGATCTAAAACTTGTTGCCTATCAGATTCTATCGATTTTTCCTCGTCAAGACTAACGATAATTTGTCAGATATTATCTTAGTCATAATATTCTTTACCGAGCTAGTTGAGCTCACCCTTTTCCTTTTTGTTCCATTCTTCTCAGTGAGGCGAGAATATAAATGATACGAGTATTGAGCCTGGTAATGGAATGAAGGTTTTAGAAAGGATTGTTTAGAGTCCTCACCATTTTGTAAAATAATGTATCAATAAATGTGATGAGGATTTATTTGAGTATAAATATTGTCTAAAGATAATATTTGTATTTAAACTCATAGTTTTACCGTTGTAATAATAAAGTCAGTAGTTGCTTTCGCACTACGATATCGACAACCTGTAATGGGTGATGTATACCTATTTTGGGGCGCCACACTGTGGTATCGTAGCTTAGGATACGATCTCCATGAGATCGGAATGAACTAGAGGGAGAGACGAAAAATCCTTCGCTAAAGGTGTGTCCTATCTAAGCTTATTTGTTAGTCGGTCAAGATATAGGGATATTATGTGATATATTGATTTCCTTAATTAACCCTTGTTTTTGTGATGACAAGATTTCGAGAATGTCGAATCGAGAATATTAATAAAGGAGTAAATGAGACCGTGGAGATGCCTCAGATTTACCAACGAGGAGAACGGCAACAGTCGGGCAATGTTCCTCCCGTGAACAACACCACCGAAAGCGTATGATGAACGAGGGATGTTTAGAAAGCTTTTGCAGCTTCATGCAAAATCAAACGAGGGAGACTCGTGTTCAAAATACAGGAGGAAATGATAAGAATTACCTTGTCATCACAAATGCAAGCGCTCAAAGAGTCAGACCACCGTAATTTAAGGGAAAGCGATCCGATCACGGCGGAAATATGGGTCAAAACAAATTACCAAGATATTCATGTCTCGGGATGCACGGAGGAATGAAGGTTCCATTCGCCACCTTTATGTTCCGCCATGGCGAGGCAGACCATCGGTGGAGTCTCCGTGAAGCGCACTCCATCCAAACGCACTCAAAGATGTCTCGGGAGACGCTTCAGAGATTATTTAATGACAAATACTTTCCCGAAAGTGTTCGGCTATACGGGAAGGAAGTGGAGTTCATCGATTAGAACAAAACAACACGACGGTGTCTCAAAGACGAGGCAAAGTTTGCAGAGTTATCCGTGCTCAGACCTCATTCGGTGGAGAATGAGGAACGATGACGCTGATGTTTCTTAGAGGTTTGAAACCCTAGATACGCCAAGATCTCATTTCTCATAAACTTTCTCTTATTCAGATGTTGTAAATGGGCTCAATTATTAGAGCGAGATAACGAGTACGGCCAACTCGAGGGACCATAACCAGGATCGTACTGTAGATAAGAATCAATGTAAATAATGATAACTCGCGAGAAAGAAATGACGGACAGTAAATGGTAACCACTGTGGTAATCATGGTCATGAAAAAATGTAAGAAGCGAAGTCGAGGAGATTTTAAAAGAGGAGATTTAATAACGACTATACGAAGACGACAAAAGCTTCGGCAAAGAATCGGTTCTAAGGAGGAGAACGACCACCCCATTATATGCTACAAATGCGAAAAGAGGACATATCGGCCCAAACCGCCCACAACAGCTCAAGGTACGCTATAATCAGGAAAGGAAGGACATATCGCCGAGATCAGACGCAGAATAAAACCTAGTTCAATGGGGACTTCGTGACTCAAAAGATCGTCCTGTAAAAGTCAAAGTCAACGATTCCGGAAGAGCGCTTTGTCAGGATCGGTCATAATGCGAGAACCCAAACGAGGTGATCACGGGTAAGCTATTTATAAATTCTCAAGTTTATACCTTACTTGATACCGGTGCATACCCATTCATTTATCTCTCCCGCATGTGCTCAACGCTTAAACTTGACTCCTGAGAAATTAGACTTTCGACCTATCTCGTGGAAACTCCGCTAGAGAAACTTTCATCACATCCACCGCTTATAAATCTTGTTTGATTCAAGTCAGGCACCATTACCTTACCGCCGACCTTATCTCTTTAAAGATACTTGCTTTTGATGTGATTTTAGGGATTGATCGTTAACTACTCATCATGCCAAAATTGATTGTTTTCGTAAGGTCATAGTTTTCATATTCCTAACCAACCCGTTGCATTTAATTCAAGCAACTAAACCATTAAAATCAATCACTATCATATCTAATCATAAAGCTATTCGCTTATTGAAAAACTGGATGTCAAGCTTTCTTAGCCCATGTTATGGATTTGAATAAAGACACGCCAAATTTGAATAATATTCCCGTTGTTATCGATTTTTTCGACGATTTCAAGAACTTCCCGCCTACCCCGTAACGTGAAGTCAATTTTTATTGATCTTGAACCCGCACAAAGCCCATTTCTAAAACCCCATATCGAATGGCTCCTATCAACTTCAGAGTTAAAGGTCCAACTACAGTGAATTGTTGGACATCGGGTTTCATTCGGCCCCAAGACATCTCCTCGGGTGCTCCTGCTTTATTCAGAAAGAAGAAAGACGGAGTATGCGACTTCAGATTGACTATCGAAATCGAACCATGTCACCATCAAGAATAGGTATCCTCACCTCGATTGATGACTTGTTCGACCACCGTAAGGGGCACAATTCTTTTCAAAATCGATCTTCGCTCGATATCATCACCAAGATTAAATCGAGGATATTCCAAAGACCGCCTTCGTAACTCCAGACGGGCATTATGAATTCTTAGTCATGTCTTTCTGACTAACTAATGCTCCTCGCGGCTTTCATGGATATGATGAACCGAGTATTCAAGGAATATTTGATCAATTTTGTTGTCAGTTTTTATTGATGACATCCTTATATATTCCAAAAGTCGTGAAGATCATGAGCACCATTTGTCGGGTACTCCAAAGGCTTCGTGAAAACCAACTATATGCCAAATCAAGAAATGCGAAGTTCGCTCGAGGAAGTAGCCTTTCTTGGGCACGTGGTGTCAAAACATGGAGTATCCGCTGATCCGGCCAAGATCAAGCAATACAAAGTCGAGCAACCAAAGTCGCGATCAAGACGAGTTTTTGGGCTTAATTGGTTATTATCTGAGATTCGTGGAAGGGTTTTCTCTAATCGCTACTCCATTAACTCAAATTAACTCCTAAGGATACAAAATTCGCTTGGAAATGAAGAACGCGAGAAGAGTTTCCAAGAGCTTAAGAGAGACTTATTTCTAAGACTGCTCTAACAATACCATCCGGTTCTTGGATGGATTTGTTATCTACAAATGATGCTTCTGCAAAGGGTTAGGATGTGTTCTCACGCAACGCGGAAAGTCATAGCCTACGCCTCATGACAACTTAAAGAGTATGAGAGGAATTATCCTACTCATGATCTAGAGTCATGCAAATGCTTTTCGCTAAAAGATATGGAGGCACTATCTATATGGGGAGAAAGTGGAGATATATTCGCATCATAAAAGCCTTTAAATATTTCTTCACTCAAAAGAACTCAACACGCGGCAATGACGCTGCTCGAGCTATCGAAAGACTACGACCACACTATTCAATACCATCCCGTAAAGTTTAACGTGGTAAATTGACGATCGAGTAGAAGATCATACGCGGAACGAAAAGCGATGATGTCAAGTATAATGACAGAGCCAACTTTAATAGAAAAAGTTAAGGTCGCTTCAAGCCACCGAATCTTGTGAATGATGCGTATTAAGAAGAAAGTACAAGAAGGAGCTATTCCTAAGCGAGAATCGATGAAGAAGGAATACTTCGAGTCCACTCTAGACTTCAGGTTCCTAACGACTGACTTCAAGTACAAGATTACGATGGAGGCACACAATACACCATTTGCAATCCATCCTCGAAGTACTAAAATGTATCGTGATCTTCGACATACATTTTGGTGGAATAATACGAAGAGAGAGATTGCAAAGTTTATCTCGATGTGTTTAACTTGCTTAACGTAAAGGCGGAGCATCTAGTACCTAAGGGTCCGCTGCAACCACTTGAGATTCCTAATGGAAGTGGGAACACATTACCATGGATTTCACACGTCTTCCTACTGGCTTTCTCAAGGCATCAATGCTATTTGGGTTATTGTTGATAGATTAACCAAGTCCGCTTCATTTCTTGCCGATACGGAGACTTATTCACTCGAACGCCTCACTAGATGTACGAAATGAGATCAGAGGTCGCACGGCATGCCTCAGATCCATAGTTTTGGATCGCGACCCAAGATTCACTTCAAGATTTTGGGGTTAGCTTGCAAAAAGCTATGGGCACGGATTTACGATTTAGTTCTAAGATACCATCCCCAAACCGACGGACAATCGTAGAGAGGACTATTCAAACTCTCAAGATTTATTAAGACTCGTGGTCCTGACTTCAAGGGCGCTTCGATAAGTATTTACCATCGGTGGAATTCTCCTACAACAACAAGCTTATCGTGCAAGTATAGGTGTGGCTCCATTCAAGCATTATATGGACGAAAATGTCGCTTCCAATACGTTGGATGAGGTGGGTGAAGCAACATTGTTGGGACCCGAAGTTAAGACGTATGACTCACCGAAAAAGATCCAAATGATTCGACAACGATACAAACCAAGACAAGATCGACAAAAGAGTTATGCGGATCTTCATCGAAAGGACGGAATTTAATGTAGGGATCATGATTGTCATGAAGTCGCTCCATGGAAGGGAGTTACAAGATTTGGGAAGAGAGGAAAGCTCAATCCACGATTTATCGGTCCATTTCAAATTCTCACCGAAAGTAGAAATGTAGCCTATGTATTGCATGCATTCTCCAAGTATGTCTCGTGTTCATAATGTGTTTCATATATCCGTATTTCAGAATATGTGAAAGACCCGAACCACGCTATCGAAGTTAGAACCTGACGAGATAGCCAAGACTTAACGATGAGAGGTACCTATCAAGATCTTGGATAGAAGGAGTACGTCCTACGCCAAGAAAGGTCATACCACAAGTTAAAGTTTTGTGGAGGAATCATGCTATAGAGGAAATGACCGGGAATTGAAACGGAAATGAAAGCGAGGTATCCTCACCTTTTCAAACACTGTGTACGTACGCCAATTTCGAGGACGAAATTTCATAAGAGGGGAGGTCAGAAGACCCTAAATTTTTTAAATAAAAGGAATTTCCTTTATTTATTATTTTGAAATAAGTAAGGGTTGATTTGATTAATGTGGATAGTTATGGTTAAATACGCAAATATTTCAAAATAAGCAAGTGGTTATAAAATATTCATTTTTGTTTGGAATATTCGTTTGTCGTGGAATATTCTGCATCGCTTGGGAATATTCGTGACGACCACACTCAACAGCCATGTGTGGGCCCCATAACTAAAAGAGATTGATGAAGAAAACGACAAATATAAGTTGTTTAAAAATAACGCAGAAAGTTGTTACCAAGCTAAGACCGTTGAATACCCCAAGTGGTTAAAATACAAGAATACGCTGGGTCGCATAAAGAAAGACACCAGTATTGCACGCATTGTCAATTATCGATCCTTACGTAAAGAAGGCACTACTCAATAATTTTCACAAGAGTTATCGCTCAATATTTTATTTTATCGATTCAATAATTGCAAGGCTGATATTTTATATTATCATTGTTTCATAATTGTCACCGCATTATTATCTCCATTATCGATCAATAATTCATATTATTTGAATAATATTATTAGATAAAGATTATTGGCAATGTCTAGAAAGTTCTCGCAAGGAGAGGTTTGGTCACCTAATCATGCCACAAAGAAGGAGAAATCCTTATCTGAAAGCCCCCTTTCCGGGAACTACCGGAATATTAATAATCATGATTCTGTAATATTATTTGTGAATAATTAATTATCGATTCATATGATAAAGAAATATTTATTTTATGTGATATAAATGATGGATTTATTTATGTGGTTATAAATGAAGAAATTATTGTTGAGGTGTTTTATCAAGATTTTTACCATATTGAGGTATTAAAATTAAATCGTGGGTTTTAGATATATCATGGGGTTATAATTTTTA
The DNA here is from genome assembly GCA_020205615.1 of Panax quinquefolius. Taxonomy (NCBI): domain Eukaryota; kingdom Viridiplantae; phylum Streptophyta; class Magnoliopsida; order Apiales; family Araliaceae; genus Panax; species Panax quinquefolius. The sequence continues at coordinate 135,867,737 of CM035162.1, read as the reverse complement.
ATCCCGACCGCTGGATTATGATAATTTTGGGTATGTTATACATACATAAGTCGAGTATATGTCCACAAATTTTGAACCGTTAAAATGCAATTAATGATTTGTTATGAATTTTAAGAGGTGTCTAGAATTCGGAAATTAGGGTTATAATTGATTTTGTGGAAAATTCTAGAATTGAGTGGGCCCCACTTCTGTGGGTTGGTGAAGAAATGTGCTGAATTTTATTTCAAATGTGTAGGAATAAGCTCAGTAATAGCCATCGTAGTACAGTATGGTCAAGTTTTCTGCTTTTATATAATAACATTTTCCTATATTCAATAGAGGGCTAATTAGAATTGAAAATCACACCGTAAACAAAGTTTTCTTCTTTCTCTCTATATATATCGATTCCAATTATTTTGTGAGTATTTAGATACTTTGAGAGTCATTATGTTGGGCTACAAGATTATTAGTTTCATTCAATAATCACTCCGATTCTTTTATCCGGAAGTTGATTCTTCGAGGTAAGTGATATTATTTTTTTATTCGTAATGATATTATTTCTTCAATATCATTATGCCTCAAATGTCGATCTCCTTTAAGAGAGAGTTTCCATTCCTATCAAATTTGAAATTTTTTCATGAAAGATTTATTCTCGGATTATTTGTGAATAATTAATTATTGATTTATATGATGAGGAAAATATTGATTTTATGGATGATATAGATGGAGAAAATTTTAAAATGACAATTGTTGAAAATTAATATTTTATCTTTTTCTCGATAAAATAATTCATTTAAATATATTATTTTAATAATATATTAACTGTGATATTTTTACAACGTAATGTGGGATATATGAGTATACGAGGAGGAAGAGTATTTTGTCAAGTTGCAATAAATGTTTAAAACATGTTAAACATGCTCATGGACCCCATTTATCGATCGAAATTTGATTATAAATTAGAAAATCGCCTCGCTTGTGGATTTCTTGGCCAATTTCTATTTGGAATTTGGAAAACTTTTCGCAAAGTTGTAGAGAATTGAAATTCCTATAAAAACTCAAGCGAGATTCAAATTTTCTCGATGAAAGGGCTATTTATTATGAATTATCAAGTTCAAGTTCAAATAATTGATTTTTGGGAGTTTAAAATATTTTTTGTAAGAAAACGTTTTTGTTGTAATTGAGTGGCTCACATATGTGTTATAAATGATCTGAAATCAGATTTCTAAGGTGGGCTTGAATATTTTTAAGAAATATTATTATTTTATTAAATTTTCGCTTTCGTTTTCTAAAGATTTTCCTATAAATAGGTGCTTAGGTTAGAATTGAAAATCACACCGTAAATCCAAGTTTTCTCTCTATATTATCGAGTTTATTCTTGTGAGTATTTTGAGTATACTTTGAGTATTGCTAGATTTGCAAGTTCCTTCAAAGACTATACCCTTGTGATTCTAGCTTTGTAAGACCGATCTTTCGAGGTAAGTGATATTATTTTTTTTCGTAATGATATTATTTCTTCAATATCATTATAATCGAAATGTTGATCCAAGTTTTTATCAAATTTAGAACTTTTTCATGCTCTGGGGTTACTATTCATGGGTTACTATTCATGAAGTTACTATTCACGAAGTTACTATTCACGAAGTTACTATTCACGAAAGTTACTATTCACGAAAGTACTATTCATGAAGCGTGAAGATGTTTTTTTGGAATTTCTATCTTTTGGTGCTCTGAGTTACTATTCACGATACTTGCAAGACTATTCACGATACTAAGACTATTCACGATACTAAGACTATTCAATTTAAAAATAAAATTTCTTCTTTTCGTCTAAAAATATCTATTCTCGATACTAACTCGATCAGATCCATGTTTTGATCATTCTCAATTTTACACCACTATGATTATTTTTGAGGTATTTTTGGACGTGATAAAACCAAGTACGAATCCTTAATCCTTAATCCTCACATTTTGTTTCACCGATTCGCTTTTTTAAAAATATTTTCATCATCCTCACCTTAAATGATGATATTATGGAATATCTTCGCCCGTAGTGGCAAAGATGAATGATTTCTTAAGAATATCTTCGCCCAGAGTGCAAAGATGAATGATTTCAAGAATATCTTCGCCCAGAAAAGCAAAGATGAACAAAGTGTTTAAATGAATACGACTTAATCGATGAATATCTTCGCCCAGAAGCAAAAAAGATGAATATTTGATTCCGTATGTATATCGATTGATGTTACAGGATAAAAGATAGACGATGAACTTTTAAATTCATACATGTAAGATAGTAGTTTGATTCTCTACTTAACTCTTCTAATGAATTATTATTTCACCATGTAATATTGATTTAAAATTTGTCATTATCAGATTCTATTATATTTTTCCTCAAAGACTAACGATAATTTGTCAGATATTATCTTAGTCATAATATTCTTTATCGAGCTACTGAGCTCACCCTTTTCCTTTTTGTTCCATTTTTCTCGTGAGGCTAGAATATAAATGAGTACGAAGCCTGGGTAATGGAATGAAGGTTTTAGAAAGATTGTTTAGTAGTCCTCACCATTTTTGTAAAATAATGTATCAATAAATGTGATGAGGATTTATTTGAGTATAGATATTGCTCTGTAAGATAATATTTGTATTCAAACTCACGCTTTTATCGTTGTAATAATAAAGTCAGTAGTCGCTTCTTACTCACGTATTTCGACAACTCGTATTGGTGATGTATACCTATTTTGGGGGCGCCACACTGGTATCGTAGCTTAGGATATATGATCTCCATGAGATCGTGAATGTAACTCAGAGGGGAGAGACGAAAAATCCTTCGCTAAAGGTGTCCTACCTAAGCTTATTTGTTAGTCGGTCAAGATATAGGATATTATGTGATATATCGATTTCTTAATTAACCCTTGCTTTATGACAAAGATTTGAGAAATGTCGACCGAGAATATTAACAATGGAAATGAGACCGTGGAGACGCCTCAGACTCACCAACGAGGAGAACGCGGTAACAGTCGGGCAATGTTCCTCCCGCGAACAACACCATTAATCGAAAGCGATGATGAACGAGGGATGTTTAGAAGTTTTTGCAGCTCATGCAAAATCGCATTTGTGGAGACTCGTGTTCAAAATACAGAGAGGAAATGATAAGAATTACGTTGTTGTCACAACAAAGCGCTCAAAAGAGTCAGACCACCGAATTTAAGGGAAAGCCGATCCGATCACGCATGGAAACACGGGTCAAACAAATTACCAAGATATTCGATGTCTCTGGGATGCACGGAGGAACAGAAGGTTCCATTCGCCACCTTTATGTTCCGCATGCGCAGGCGTATCATCGGTGGAGTCTCAGGAAGCGCACTCCATCCAAATTGCACTCAAAGATGTCTCGGGAGACGCTTCAGAAAGCTATTTAATGACAAATACTTTCCGAAAGTGTTCATTATACGAAGGAAGTGGAGTTCATCGATTGAACAAAACAATACGACGGTCTCAAAGACGAGGCAAAGTTTGCAGAGTTATCTGTGTTCAGACCTCATTCGTGGAGAATGAGGAACGATGACGCGGATGTTTCTTAGAGGTTTGAAACCCTAAGATACGCCAAGATCTCATTTCTCATAAATTTTCTTTATTCAGATGTTGTCAAAAACAGGCTCAATTATTGTAGAGCGAGATAACGAAAGTACTACCAACCGAGGACCACAACCAGATCGTACGTAGATAAAGCAGCCAATGTATTAATGATAACCAATGAGAAAGAAACAGACGGACAGTAAATGGTAACCACTGTGGTGGTAATCATGGCCATGAAAATAGAAGAAGTTTAGTCAGAGGAGATTTTAAAAGAGGAGATTTAACAACGACTATGTGAAGATGACAAAGGCCAAAGAAAGAATCGGTTCTAAGGGAGGAGAACGACCACCCATTATATGCTACAAATGCGAAAAGAGGGATATATCACCAAACCGCCCACAACAGCTTCAAGGTATGCTATAATTGTGGAAAGGAAGGACATATCGCCGAGATCAGACAAGAATAAAAACCTAGTTCAATGGGGATTTGACTCAAAAGATCGTCCCCGTAAAAGTCAAAGTCAACGATTCCGGAAGAAAGGCTTTGTCAGATCGGTCATAATGCGAGAACCCAAACGAGGTGATCACGTAAGCTATTTATAAATTCTCGCTAAGTTTATACCTTTTACTTGATACCGGCATACCCATTCATTTATCTCTCCCGCATGTGCTCAACGCTTAAACTCGACCGAGAAATTAGATTTCGACCTATCTCGTGGAAACTCCGCTAGAGAAACTTTCATCACATCCACCGCTTATAAATCTTGTTTGATTCAAGTCAGCACCATTACCTTACCCGCACCTTTTCTCTTTAAAGATACTTGCTTTTGATGTGATTTTAGGGATCGATCGTTAACTACTCATCATGCCAAAATTGATTGTTTTCGTAAGGTCATAGTTTTTTCATATTCCTAACCAACCCGTCAGATTTAATTCAAGCAAACTAAACCATTAAAATCGATCACCGCCATATCTAATCATAAAGCTATTCGCTTATTAAAAAACGGATGTCAAGCTTTCTTAGCCCATGTTATGGATTTGAATAAAGACACGCCAAATTTGAATAATATTCCCGTTGTTATCGACTTTCCCGACGATTTCAAGAACTTCCCTTGCCTACCCCGTAACGTGAAGTCAATTCTTTATCGATCTCAACCCGCACAAAGCCCATTTCTAAAACCCATATCGAATGGCTCCTATCAACTTCAGAGTTAAAGGTCCAACTACAGTGAATTGTTGGACATCTGCTTTCATCTGGCCCCAAGACATCTCCTCGGGGTGCTCCTGCTTTATTCAGAAAGAAGAAAGACGGAGTATGCGATTTTTGATCGACTATCTGAATCGAACCATGTCACCATCAAGAATAGTATCCTCACCTCGTATTGATGACTTGTTTCGACCAACAGTAAGGGGCACAATTCTTTTCAAAATCGATCTTCGCTCGATATCATCACCAAGATTAGAATCGAGGATATTCCAAAGACCGCCTTCGTAACTCTGTAGATGGGCATTATGAATTTTAGTCATGTCTTTTCTGACTAACTAATGCTCCTCGCGCTTTCATGGATATGATGAACCGAGTATTCAAGGAATATTTGATCAATTCGTTGTTGTTTTTATCAATGACATCCTCATATATTCCAAAAGTCGTGAAGATCATGAGCACCATTCAAGTCGGTACTCCAAAGGCTTCGTGAAAACCAACTATATGCCAAATCAAGAAATGCGAGTTCGCTCGAGGAAGTAGCATTCTCGGGCACGCGGTGTCAAAACACGGAGTATCCGCTGATCCGGCCAAGATCAAGCAATACAAAGTCGGGAGCAACCAAGCTCATGGATCAAGACGAGCTTTTGGGCTTAATGGTTATTATCGAGATTCGTGGAAGGGGTTTTCTAATCGCTACTCCATTAACTCAAATAACTCCTAAGGATACAAAATTCGCTTGAGCGAAGAAACGCGAGAAAAGTTTCCAAGAGCTTAAGAGAGACTTATTTCTAAGACTGTTCTAACAATACCATCCGTCTCGATGGATTTGTTATCTACAAATGATGCTTCAGCAAAGGGTTAGATGTGTTCTCATGCAACGGGAAAGTCATAGCTTACGCCTCATGATAACTTAAAGAGTATGAGAGGAATTATCCTACCATGATCTAGAGTCAAGCAAAGCAATGCTGCTGCTAAAAATATGGAGGCACTATCTATACGGGGAGAAAGTGGAGATATATTCGCACCATAAAAGCCTTAAATATTTCTTCACTCAAAAGAACTCAACACGCTAAGCAATGACGCTGGCTCGAGCTATCGAAAGACTACGACCACACTATTCATTCAATACCATCCCGGTAAAGTTTAACGTGGTAATGACGATCGAGTAGAAGATCATATGCGGAACGAAAAGCGATGATGTCAAGTATACGACAGAGCCAACTTTAATAGAAAAAGTTAAGGTCGCTTCAAGCCACCGAATCTTGAAATGATGCGTATGAAGAAGAAAGTACAAGAAGGAGCTATTCCTAAGCGAGAATCGATGAAGAAGGAATACTTCGAGTCCACTCTAGACTTTCAGGTTCCTAACGACTGATTTGAAGTACAAGATTATGATGGAGGCACACAATACGCCATTTGCAATCCATCCTCGAAGTACTAAAATGTATCGTGATCTTCGGCATACATTTTGGTGGAACAATACGAAGAGAGAGATTGCAAAGTTTATCTCGATGTGTTTAACTCACTAACGGTAAAGCGCGAGCATCTTGTACCTAAGGGTCCGCAGAAACCACTTGAGATTCCTGAATGGAAGTGGGAACACATTACTATGGATTTCACGGGTCTCTTCCACGGCTTCTCAAGGCATCAATGCTATTTGGGTTATTGTTGATAGATTAACCAAGTCCGCGCATTTTCTTGCCGACACGGAGACTTATTCCTCGAACGCCTCACTAGTAGATGACGTGAATGAGATCAGAGGTCAGTATGGCATGCCTCAGATCCATAGTTTCGATCGCGACCCAAGATTCACTTCAAGATTTTGGGTTAGCATAAAAAGCTATGGGCACGGATTTACGATTTAGTTCTAAGATACCATCCCCAAACCAGACGGACAATCGTAGAGGACTATTCAAACTCTCAAGATCTATTAAGACTCGTGTCCTGACTTCAAGGGTAGTTGATAAGTATTTACCATCGTGGAATTCTCCTACAACAATGCTTATCGTGCAAGTATAGTGTGGCTCCATTCAAGCATTATACGGACGAAAATGTCGCTTCCCAATATGTTGGGATGAGGTGGGTGAAGCAACATTGTTGGGACCCGAAAGTTAAGACGTATGATCACCGAAAAGATCCAAATGATTCGACAACGATATAAAACCAAGACAAGATCGACAAAAGAGTTATGCGATCTTCATCGAAAGGACGGAATTTAATGTAGGGATCATGATTGTCATGAAGTCGCTCCACGGAAGGGAGTTACAAGATTTGGGAAGAGAGGAAAGCTCAATCCACGATTTATCGGGTCCATTTCAAATTCTCGACCGAGTAGGAAATGTAGCCTATGATCTCATAAGCATTCTCCGAGTACGCCTCGTTCATAATGTGTTTCATATATCCGCAGATTTCAGAATATGTGAAAGACCCCAACCACGTTATCGAAGTTAAACCCACGAGATAAAAATAAAGACTTAACGTATGAGGAGAGGTACCGCCAAGATCTTGATAGAAGGAGCATGTCCCACGCCAAGAAAGGTCATACCACAAGTTAAAGTTTTGTGGAGGAATCATGCTATAGAGGAAATGACCGAATTGAAACTAAAATGAAAGCGAGGTATCCTCACCTTTTCAAACACTGTGTACGTGACGCCAATTTCGAGGACGAAATTTCATAAGGAGGGAGGTCAGAAGACCCAAATTTTAAAATAAAAATTTAATTTCCTTTATTTATTATTTTGAAATAAGAAGGGTTGATTTGATTAATGTGGATAGTTATGGTTAAATACGCAAATATTTCAAAAAAAAGCAAGTGGTTATAAAATATTCATTATCGCTTGGAATATTCGTTTCGTCGTGGAATATTCAGATCGCTTTGGAATATTCGTATTTACGCCAAGAACCATGTGTGGGCCCCATAACTAAAAGCGATCGATGAAGAAAACGACAAATATAAGTTGTTTTTAAATAACGACAGTAGTTGTTACCAAGTATCATCGCTGAATACCCAAGTGGGTTAAAACACACTAATACGCCATTGTGTCGAACAAGAAGACACCAGATTGCGCACCAATTATTGATTCTTACGTAAGAAGGCACTACTCAATAATGGTTACAGTAATTATCGCTCAAAGATTTTATCGAAAGTTAATAATTGTCATATTGATATTTTATATATCATTGCTTCAATAATCACATTACACAAGATTTTTCATTATCGGCAATAATTCATATTATCCTAATAATATTATTAGATAACATTATTGGCAATGTCTAGAAAGTTCTGCCTAAGGAGAGGTTTGGTCACCTAATCATGCCACCAAGAAGAAGAAATTTTATCGAAAGCCCCTCTTCCTGAACCGAACGCCTCGTCACAATATTATTGGATTCTCAGAATATTATTTGTGAATAATTAATTATTGATTTATATGATGAGGAAAATATTGATTTTATGTGGATATAGATGGAGAAAATTTTAAAATGACAATTGTTGAAAATTAATATTTTATCTTTTTCTCGATAAAATAATTCATTTAAATATATTATTTTAATAATATATTAACTATGATATTTTTACAACGAATGTGGGATATATGAGTATACGAGGAGGAAGAGTATTTTGTTGCAATAAATGTTTAAAACATGTTAAACATGCTCATGGACCCCATTTATCGATCGAAATTTGATTATAAATGTAAAATCGCCTGCTTGTGGATTTCTTCAAATTTCTATTTGAATTTGGAAAACTTTCTTCTGCAAAGTTGTAGAGAATTGAAATTCCTATAAAAACTCGCGAGATTCGAATTTTCTGATGAAAGGGCTATTTATTATGAATTATCAAGTTCAAGTTCAAATAATTGATTTTTGGGAGTTTAAAATATTTTTGTAAGAAAAACGTTTTTGTTGTAATTGAGTGGCTCATATGTGTTATAAATGATCTGAAATCAGATTTCTAAGGTGGGCTTGAATATTTTTAAGAAATATTATTATTTTATTAAATTTTCTCGCTTGTGTTCTAAAGATTTTCCTATAAATAGGTGCTTAGGTTAGAATCGAAAATCACACCGTAAATCAAGTTTTCTCTCTATATTATCGAAATGATTCTTGTGAGTATTTTGAGTATACTTTGAGTATTGCTAGACTCTGCAAAGTTCCCTTCAAAGACTATACCCTAGATTCTAGCTAAGACTGATCTTTCGAGGTAAGTGGATATTATTTTTTTTCAGAATGATATTATTTCTTCAATATCATTATACCGAATGTCGATCCAAGTTTTTATCAAATTTGAACTTTTTCATGCTCTGGGTTACTATTCATGGGTTACTATTCATGAAGTTACTATTCACGAAGTTACTATTCACGAAGTTACTATTCATTTACTATTCACGAAGTTACTATTCACGAGTACTATTCACGAAGCGTGAAGATGTTTTTTTGGAATTTCTATCTTTTGGTGCTCTGAGTTACTATTCACGATATACTAAGACTATTCACGATACTAAGACTATTCACGATACTGCATTATTCAATTTAAAAATAAAATTTCTTCTTTTCGTCTAAAACATCTATTCGGATACTAACTCGATCAGATCCATGTTTTGATCATTCTCAAATTTTACACCACTATGATTATTTTTGAGGTATTTTTGGACGTGATAAAACCAAGTACTAATCCTTAATCCTTAATCCTCATTTTGTTTCACCGATTCGCTTTTTTAAAAAAATTTTTCATCATCCTCACCCTTAAATGATGATATTATGAAATATCTTCGATGAATGATTTCTAAGAATATCTTCGGGCTCAGAAGACAAAGATTTAATGATTTCTTAAGAATATCTTCGGCCCAGAAAGGCAAAAGATGAATGATTTCAAGAATATCTTCGCCCCAGAGAGTAAAAGATGAACAGTGTTTAAACGAATACGACTAATCGATGAATATCTTCGCCCGTAGAGTAAAAGATGAATATTTGATTCCGTATGTATATCGATTGATGTTACAGGATAAAAGATAGACGATGAACTTTTAAATTCATACATGTAAGATAGTAGTTTGCATTCTCTACTTAACTCTTCTAATGAATTATTATTTCACGCATGTAATATTGATTTAAAATTTGTCATTGCCTATCAGATTCTATTATATTTTTTCCTCGTCAAGACTAACGATAATTTGTCAGATATTATCTTAGTCATAATATTCTTTATCGAGCTAGTTGAGCTCACCCTTTCCTTTTTGTTCCATTTTTCTCGTGAGGCTAGAATATAATGTAAAGTACGAGCCTGGTGTAATGGAATGAAGGTTTTAGAAGGGATTGTTTAGTAGTCCTCACCATTTTTGTAAAATAATGTATCAATAAATGTGATGAGGATTTATTCGAGTATCGATAATATTGCCTCGTAAGATAATATTTGTATTCAAACTCAACTAAAAGGATCTGCTTTTACGAGGATTATGATGAAAGTCATAATAAAAGCATTGACTAATGAAAATCATTAGTAAGTGTTATGATGAGTTATGCTGGTTGTAAATAATAAAGGCTGTTTCGGGCCACTTAAATTATGAGAAAAATTCTGGCCTTTTGGGACATGAAGGTATATGGTATAAAGTACCTCCTGTCAAAAAAATGAGCTCATTCTCGACTTAAAATGAGCAAGTTATGACTATTTCAATATTTAGATTTTTCCGATGAAAAATGCTATAACCGAGTTCTATAACTCCGATAACCATGAAATTTAAACTCGAAGCTCACGTTAACATGGGTAAGGTCCTGTCAAGATTTGGGAATTTTTGAGTTAAACTTGAGGTAGCTAATTTCTTAAGGAATTAATTAGAAATTGATTTTTGAAAAATAGTAAATGAATTTTAAAAATTCTTAGAAAAATATATTTTCATTATGGGACTATATTATGCTAAATCCCGTAGAAAAGAAATATTTTGGGACTGATTTGGTATTTTTTCATGAAAATAGTTTAGTTTAAATATATATGAGTTAAATATGTTATGTGAAGAACAAAGTTGAAAATATGATTTTATGTCTGTGAGAATCCTATATGTAGTATATGCATATTTTGTTTTGAGGGATTTGATAATTGGTGATGATATCTTATGAGTATGGCATTTTTGAATGATTAAATGCATTATATGGTAAAGCGTAAACAATCGAGATAAATTGTTTATAAATTTAAGAAGTGATTAAAATATTGTTATAATATTAATGATATTAGATTATGAGATTATTAAGTGATTGATAACATGGGATATTCTTGAACTCGGATAAATTATATTATAAATGTTTAATATTTATCCTTTATCTCATTCGATCGATTCTTTATATATCATTATCCTCACGCTTATATCATGTCAAAGTCATCCATGGTTCAGAAGTATATAATGGACTTGGTATGATTATTACCAGTGATTGTTCTAAGATAATCATAACCGTAATTGAAAACACGATTATCTTTGGTCGTAGTGCATGGATAATTTGTGGTCGTGATACTAATGAATACACGATTATCTTCGTCAGAAGGTAATGGATAATTTGTAGGTCGTGATACTAATGAATACACGATTATCTTTCGGTCAGTAGTGCATGGATAATTTGTGGTCGTGATACTAATGAATACACGATTATCTTCGCCGTAGAATGCATGGATAATTTGTGGTCGTGATACTAATGAATACACGATTATCTTTGGCCGTAGTGCATGGATAATTTGTGGTCGTGATACAAAAATGAATACACGATTATCTTTCGTCGTAGTGGATAATGGATAATTCGTGGTCGTGATACTAATGAATATCCTCGACCCAGAGTGTGTGGATGATTCGATGATATGGATTAATTATCGAAATCGAGTCTCAAAGAATGAAATATTAATTCATGGATGTGGTAAAAGTCATCTTCGTCAGAAGGCATCGATAGACTTGGTATGATTACGACCAAGGATTATTCTAAGATAATCACGACCAGATTTGAAAATACTGAATATCCTCGCCAAGAAGGTATGGATAATTCGTGGTCGTGATACTATTAAGTCGAGTCTCAAAGATTATTGGTTTTATAAATTGTATATCTTTTTCACCAGTGGCAAAGATGAATTGTTAATGAATATCTTCGGGATTGGACAAAAGATGAATTTAATGTTTTCAACGATAAAGGTATTCAAGGTATCCTCACCTCTTTATCATATCGTATTTAATTCTAATTTCGAGGGCTAAATTCCATAAGTGAGGGAGATCGTGAGACCCTCAGATTTTATCAATAAAGATTTAAATTCGTCGTCAAATAATTTTTAATATTATGGTGTGAATTTGAGATAATATTATAGTCAGGGTAGTATTTATAAATTTTGCAAAGTATGCAAGTGGTTATATTATATTCGATTGGTCGGGAATATTCTATTAACAGGAATATTCAGACAACTACTCAATCATCAGTGGACCCCAAAATGTAATTATTGGATTGAGAAAACGACAAAAATATTTTATCAAAATAATCTACGGAAGTTTTAATTGCGGATACTCATTGAACTACTCCTAGTAGTAAAAGATAAAGAATACGTGTGGTCGCATAAGAAGATACCAGATTGATTATCGATGCTTATGTGAGAAGTCACTCAACTTTGATTCCATTATCACGATTAATAATATGAATTATTATAATGATAATGACGCTTTTGTTTTATTCAGATTATTAACGTAATAAAATGTAAATATTTTTTATATAAAATGTATACTTTATTAAAGTTATTCAATAAATAAATATATTATATTTTATTATGCATAAGGTTAAGATTTTCAGAGTATTTTGCATAAGTTGCATAGTAAAGGTTTGCATATAAGAAAATGTTTTTATATAAATAGAATATATGATATTTTATTTAAAAGATTTTGCTTTTAAATATGGACCGTCGATTAAAGTAAATCAATCTGGATCGCTCATGGATTAATTACTACGCATTCTATTTTCCTATAAATAAGCTCTCATTCCTTCATTATTTTCTTTACTAATTCAATTGAAACTCTGAGAGAGAAATTATAGAGAGAAAATCTATATAGAGAAAGAAGAAGAGTATTCTGCATTTCACTACTTTGATATCCAAAGGTCTTTTTACTAGAAGGGATATTATTTGTTTGTACTCGTAGTGGGTGTTATTCTTCTTATTCATGAAGAGAACTTCGTTATTCCATTCATTATTATTCTCGCTGAATAACTCGTAAAAGTGGCATACCCTATACATAACCCGATACGCGCCATACTCCTATACTTTGGTGAAATCCTTATATTATTCCATTCTTATTTATTCATTTGAATAACTCAGATACGCTTAATCCCCTATACTTGGTGATCTTCTTCTCATTATTCCATTCTTTATTATTCTCGCTGGAATATCGCTCGCATGTGTTTTACACATTCCACCGGTTCCATTGTTTATTATTTCGCATTTATTATTCTATGGAATATCCTCATTCGTGTTTTTTACCTGACCGGTTCCATTGTTTATTATTATTCAAAGATTTATTATTCTGGCATGGATCATCCCAGCTTGTGAATTTCACCGACCGGTTCCGTTATTATTATTCTATTGAATAACTCTGCTTACATCCAAGTACCGCATTTAATGGTGATTTCTTTGTTATTCCATTCTTTATTATACCCAAATAAGTTAAAACTTTGACTTCTATACTCCATGAAATTAGTAGAATATCTTTGATAATTGCGTTTCATCCAAAGATCTTTTCATGGAAATATTCTTCCGATTATTCTTGAATTTTACTCTACAAAACAAAGATCATGTCGACAATTTGATGTTAATAATTCTGGATTAAATAATTCTTGAACTTGTTTTATTGAATTATTATGTCATTGTCATCATCCTCATGTTATATTATGTTATCTTTGGCTTACGCGCATAGATGAACTTAGTATGATTATGACTGTGGATCATTCTGCAGATAATCACGGCTTTGATATAAATGATGTGACAAAAGTCCTCGCGGGTTCGTGAATGCGTTGATGGATAGTTTTTGGTATGATTATGACTGTGGGTGATTCTTTGGTATAGTCATAACCATTGATAATTTGATGAAAATCCTCGACCGTGGCACAGGGATGATTAGATATTGTGGTTTATTCATTAAACCGAGTCTTAGTGATAAAAATTGATGAAAACCTTTTAAAACCTAAAAGATAGTAGATTTTATTCTCTACTCAATTTTTTAATGGATTGCATATTCCGCTGCAGTTAAACTGGTTGTCTATTGTATTTTATCAGTTTAACACTGTTGAAGGCTAATGATAATTTATTCTGCATTATCTTAGTCATAATATTTCTTACCGGGCTAGTTGAGCTCACCCTTTCTTTCACTGTTCTCTTCAGGAAATGAGAACATAGCTGGGACGAGTCGGGGAACGGAGTAATGGTCCAGAGGATAGCATTAGTAGTCCTCACTATTCTGTGAAATAGTGTGATAATAGTTGTAATGAGGACTCTTTTTGAGTTTGTATAATATCTAGTAGACAATATTTGTATTCAAACTCATGCTTATGTCGGTCGATTGTATTACCCATGCATATATGTTAGTAAGTTGTATTTGAATTTATGTACCATGTAAGTGGCGACCCAAGATGGGTGACCTATACCTAATTTTGGGGGCGTCACACAACCCATATTCAAAGTCTTACCTCATCTTTAAAAAATTTTAAAGACTTCCAAATAAATACAAAGGTGGATAAAACTAGTTATTAATTGGACTTTGTCTTTTATTGGGTCAAATTAGTTATTTATTTTATATGGGCTAATAAATATTTAATATGTGACGGATAAATAATTTGATAAAATTTGGTCCATAACAATAATTGGATTTATTATAATAAGAGAATTAACAAGATATATTAATAAGTAAACAAATAACTAGACTTAATCTGAATTGGTGACGAAAAAAGCAGCCGTTCGAAAGCTTCCAATAGAAAGACGAAAGAGATTTGTTCAACAAATGTGAGATAAATCATGAAACTCTCATATCAGTTGTAAAGATTATGTATATAATGTGATGCCTCAAAATAGGTATACATCACCCATTCGAGTTGTCAATACATGGTACGTAAACAACTACAACTTTATTATTACAACAAGAAACTGTGAGTTTAAATACAAATATTATCTTCTGTATAATATCTATACTCAAATAAATCCTCATCACATTTATCGATACATTATTTTACAAAATGGTGAGGACTACTAAACAATTCTTTCTAAAACCTTCATTCCATACCCCGACTGTACTCGCTTATATTCTCGCCTCCCGAGAAGAAAATGGAACAAAAGGAAAAGGGTGAGCTCAACTAGCCCAAACTTAGACTAAGATAATATACAACAAATTAGAATCCCATTAAAGAATAAGATAATATACAACAAATTATCATTTAGTCTTCAACAGGAAAAATCTAATAGAATACAATAGACAACAAATTTTAAATCAATATTCAAGAATGAAATAATAATTCATTAGAAGAGTTAAGTAGAGAATGCAAACTACTATCTTCTATGTATGAATTTAAAAGTTCATCGCTCATCTTTTATCCCCGTAACATCAATCAATAAACATCCGAATCAAATATTCATCTTTGCACTACAGCCAAAGATATTCATCACCATCATGTTCATCTAAACACTGCTCATCTTCAGACTACTACCAAAGATATTCTTCAGAAATCATTCATCTTTGCACTACGTGCCAAAGATATTCAATAATATCATCATTTAAGACCGAGGATGATGAAAAATATTTTTAAAGAAACGAATCCAAAGGAAACAAAATGACAAGGATTAAGGATTAAGGATTCGTACTTTGTTTTATCCATGTTCAAAAAATACCTCAAAAATAATCATAGTAGTGGTGTAAAATTCAAGAATGATCAAAACATGGATACAATCAAAGCTAGTATCCGTAATAGATATTTTGGACAAAAAGAAGAAATTTCATTTTTCTATGAATAGTGTCGATATTGAATAGTACTTAGATAATACGAATAAGTAACTCCGACACCAAAAGATAGAAATTCCATTTCTTCACGCTTAATAATAGATTGCGTGAATAAGAATCTCGTGAATAGAACTCGTGAATAGTAACTCGTGAATAATAACTCATGAATAAGAACTCATAAATAGTAACCCGATAAAAAAGTTCCAAATTTGATAAAAAGTTCAACCAATATTTCAAAGATAATGATATCAAGAAATAATATCATTTGAGAAGAAAATAACATCCCTTACCTCGAAAGATTAAGATTTCTAATCGAATAACCTGGATATAGTCTTTGAAGGACTTTGCACCGTATAACAATACTCAAAGTATACTCAAAATACTCACAAGAATACGCTCGATAATATAGAGAGAGAAAACTTCAGCCGTGTGTGATTTTTCAATTCTAACCTAAGCACCCTATTTATAGAAATCGCTAAATCAATTAAAGCGTAAAAATTTAATAAATTAATAATATAATTATATAAATTTCCTACGCACACCTAGAATCTGATTTCAGCCATCAAACACATGCCACATTCTAGAAAAAAAAGAAAAACGTTTTTCTAATTTAAAATAATTTAAACTTCCAAAATCAATTATTTTTAGAATTTCGAACTTCAATAATTCATAATAAATAGCCCTTTATCAGAAAAATTCGAATCTCGCGACTTTTTATAGGAAATTCAATTCTCTACAACTTTGCAGTAAGAAAGTTTTTCCAAATTCCAAACAAAATTGACCAAAAATCCACAAACAAGCGATTTTACAAAGCTATAATCAAATTTCTCATCAATAAATGGGTCCACCAACATGTTTAAAATATGTTTTAAAACATTTAATGCCACAAAAATACTCTTCCTCCTCATATACTCATATATCCCACATTCATTATAAAATATCACCATATAATATATTATTAAAATAATATATTTAAATGAATTATTTTATCGTAAAAGATAAAATATTAATTTTCAACAATTGTCATTTAAAATTTTCTCCATCTATATCCACATAAAATCAATATTTTCCTCATCATATAAATCAATAATTAATTATTCACAAATAATATTACGTAATCACAATATCGACAACCGTGCAGCCCTGTGAAAGGGGGCTTTCCAATAAGAATTTCTCCTTATCACGGCAAGCAATTAGGTGACCAAACCTCTCCTTAGATGTAACTTTCTAGACATTGCCAATAATGTTATCTAATAATATTATTCAGATAATATGAATTATTGCTTCGATAATGAAAAATACTATGTAATGACAATTATCAAAACAACAAAGAATATAAAATATCAACGCAAAGAATTATTAAATCAATAAAATATCGAATAAGAATTACCGTAACCATTATCGAGTAAAGGCCTTCACGTAAGAATCAATAATCAATAATCGCGCACATACAACAACGCAGACATCGTTTTTAACCACCGAGTATTTTAACAAAGATTAATGGTAAATAACTACGCCGTTATTTTTAAACAACTTATATTTGTCGCTTTCTTCATCCAATCGCTTCACATGGGCTCACACACACGGTCGCTACTGTCAGCATTTAATATTCCCCGACAAAGATTTAATATTCCACGACCAAACGAATATTCCCGACAACAATGAATATTTTATAACCACTTGCTTATTTTGAAATATTTATGTATTTTACCCTTAACTATCCACATTAATCAAATCAACCCTTACTATTTCAAAATAATAAATAGAGAAAATTAAATTTCATTAATAATAAGTTGGGGTCTTACAACCTCCCTCCTTATGAAATTTCGCCTCGAAATCGACGTGACGCATTGTGTTTTCAAAAGGTGAGGATACCTCGCTTTCATTTCCGCTTTCCAATTCCCGTGTCATTTCCTCTATAAGCATGATTCCTCCACAAAACTTTAACTTGTGGTATGACCTTTTCATGCGTAGGACATGCTCCTTCCTATCCAAGATCTTGACAGTACCTCCTCATACGTTAAGTCTTCTACTATCTCGTCCTGGTTCTAACTCAATAACGTGGTTCGGGCTTTCACATATTTACGAAGTACGATATGTGAAAACACATTATGAACACGAGACATACTTTGAGGTAACGCGAGTCTATAGGCTACATTTCCTACTCGGTCAAGAATTTGAAATGGACCAATAAATCGTGGATCGAGCTTTCCTCTTCCCAAATCTTGTAACTCCTTCCATGGAGCAACTCGCAACAATACATGATCCCCTTACACTAAATTCCACGCCCTTTCGATGAAGATCCGCATAACTCTTTTGTCGATCTTGTGCCGCTTTATACGCTGTCGAATCATTTGATCTTTTCCGTAGTCATACGTATTAACTCCTCAGGTCCCAACAATGTTGCTTCACCCACCTCGTCCCAACATACCGGAGAACGACACTTTCGTCCATATAATGCTTCAAATGGAGCCACACCTATACTTCGCCTCGATAAATCGTTGTTGTAGGAGAATTCCACCAATGGTAAATACTTATCCCAACCGCCTTTGAAGTCTAGGGACACAGTAGTCTTAATAAATCTTCAAGAGTTTGAATAGTCCTTTCTCGATCTCCGTCTGCTTGAGGATGGTATGCCGAATCAAATCGTAAAACTGCGCTCATAGCTTTTTGCAAGCTAACCCAAAATCTTGAAGTAAATCTTGGGTCACGATCCAAACTATGGATACAGTGCATGCCATGCAACCTCACAATCTCATTCACGCATATACTAAGCAAGACGTTAAAGGAATAAGTCTCCGTGACGGGCAAGAAATGAGCAGACTTGGTTAATCTATCAACAATAACCCAAATAAAGATTGATGCCTTTTGAGAAACCGTTAGGAAGACCCAGAACGAAATCCATGGTAATGTGTTCCCACTTCCATTTCGGAATCTCAAGTGGTTGTAACGGACCCTTAGGTACTAGATGTCTCGCCTTTACACGCCGACAAGTTAAACACATCGAGATAAACTTTGCAATCTCTCTCTCATATTGTTCCACCAAAATGTATGTCAAGATCACGATACATTTTAGTACTTCCAGATGGATTGCAAATGGTGTATCAGTGCCTCCATCATAATCTTGTACTTCAAATCGTAGTCGTTAGGAACACAAAGTCTAGAGTGGACTCAAGTATTCCTTCTTCATCAATTCTCGCTTCCTAATAGCTCCTTCTTGTACTTTCTTCTTCATACGATCGATCTGGATAAGTGGCTCGAGCAACCTTAACTTTTTCTATTAAAGTCGGGTCTGATACGCGTATACTTGACATCATCGCACTCTCAGTTCTCTCTCAAGATATGATCTTCTACTCAACGCATACCACCACGCTTAACTTTTCCAGGATGGTATTGAATAGTGTGGTCGTAGTCTTTCAGCCAACGTCATTAGCTCGAGCCAAGAAATATTTGAGGCTTTTACGGTTATATCTCCACTTTTTCCCCATATGAGTTCTTTTTAAACGATCGGGCCGCCAACTCTAGATCATTAGAAGAAATATTTAAGTTGCTTTTATGGTCCGAATATATCTCCACTTTCTCCCCATATAGATAGTGTTAGGTTTGTAATATTCATAACGCAATCAAATTGCAAAAATAATGCTAAACGTGTAAAAATCGTAGTTTAAAAATTTACAAAACCATATACCCGGATCACCCTTTATGCATAATTATTAATTAAACGAAAAGATAAAGAATAAAATCATACCCTCAAGATCGAAGCCTCCTCGTACAAGTTCACCTCCAAATCCTTTCGCTCAACTCAATCCACCGGCTTGGTTCCTTCCTTTCGATCAACGCTAGCCACCCAAATGTTTGGCCTCTAGAGGTGATCCACCAAGGAAGAAGAAAATTCAAGAAGAAGGGTGGTTGGCTAAACCCTAGTTTTTCTATCTCTATAGAAAAGGGTGTACTCTCCAACAAATTGAATTATTACGATGTTGAAAAAGTCAACAACCCCCACCACCACATAATAAGACTCTCTTATTTATAGATGTAAGCAACCCACCTTAACAATTAAGAAATTGGGTTTTATTTAATTAATTAAATTCTTTTAATTAATTAAGCTCCCTAATCTTATTAGGATAATTAATTAAACTCCTTTAACTAATTTTCCTTCCTAATCCAATTAGGAATAAATGAGAGTACTTATATTAAATTAATTCCTAAACTCTTTTAGAAATTAAAATAATAATAATTGTAATAATATTAATAAGACTCTCTTATTAATTTATATTTAATATTTCTAAAATATTAAATAATAATATTAAGCTATTTAATTTATTCTATCACCATAGATTAAATTAAATATACTTAACATATTATTACGATTATGCCATTAACTTCTTAAATAATTATTCTTCCTTTTATGGTGTGACCTTTTAGGTTCTCCATATTAAACCTATTGTGAATAAATCAATTAGAATAATTTAATCTTATTTAAATAAATAAATTAAATAATTAATTTATTTAAATAAATAATATTTATTCTACAATAGGATAAGCCTCCCTAATGATCAACGACTTTCCGTATAATATAGATTTCAACATTAATCATTAAAGAACCTTTCGAGTAAATAGTTACCGCATAATTCAATCCTTCCACCATACAATGTCCCAATTAAATATAAGACATGGAATTATCACAAGTCTTATTTTATTTAATTATATGTATTTCGATCCTTAAATGCACAACTCCAAATAATGCAAATTAGAAACTCCTTTCTAATTTCATTCTCGCCTTGCCAAGGACTACCGGTTGTCATTTATCGAATCACATAGACATTTCTCTTTTATTGAAGTGGTAGATTCTTTATCGATCATACATTATCTCCATGTATAACTTATTATACCCAAGCATACCTTTGATATACCCTAAGGGTCTTAAGGAATAAGTCAAAGTATAACTCATCATACACAAGATACTACGATGATCTCAAGTCCAAGGATTACTTGTAGATACTACTATCACTACAGAATTCCTATCGACAGCAAATAAAACTCCATTAGGTATTCCTTAGCGAGCCAATGCTCAAAGGAACTTATTCTCTAATAAGCACCTACATACTTGCTTTAGTGTTCCACACAAATGATCACGAGATCAATCATCCTCATCCAACGAGCAAGAACGATGTACCAATCTATCCGGATTCACTAATCCCCAATTTAGTAATCCAATGATTGGGAACTATTTTAGTTTTAAGCTTTCTAAGAATTTAGATCTCATTAGAATGATCATCATCATTATTCTAAAAGCATTGCTTAAAACCTACGGGTTTATCACATATTATAAAACAAAGATCACGTAGATAATTAAAAGCCTTTAATAAATTAATACTTTTTATTAATAAATGAATAAGATTGTTACAAAGTATATGCTTTATCATCAAACATGATCGGCTTGTATGCATACTACTTTCAATCTCCCACTTGCACTAAAGCCAATCGTCATGGTATCTCATACTCTTCTTCTCTAAGTGACGATTATCCCATTGTTGGATAAGCTTTAGTTAATGGATATGTAATGTTGTTTATGAGAGTCCACTATCTCTATAGTGATTTCCCATCTTTCAATGATTCTAATAATCAAATGAAAGTGCCACAACACATGTTTAGATCCAAGATGAGACTTAGAACTATTCCTAGTTCTCAGAATGAACTTTAATCCAAACAATCAACTCATAGCCTTCATTTATAGCTATATACTTTGTCTTTATCACTAAACCAAAGAACTCTTTTCATTGCTTGAACCTTTCCAATTCATCGCACCACTATTCAAGATAACGCTTTTACCTTAAAGTGGATTTTCTCGTCATCTTGGTCTCCGTCTCAAAAACTTGAGTCTGTTAAGCCCTCTAGTTTTAATTTAGACCCACCATGAATATGATCACATCCTTAGTGCCTGCTAAGCACTTTAAGATGTTTTTCACCGACTCATAAAGAACTTCTCCATATACGACCGATCAACATCGTGTCTCGTATATTTCATCACATACATGATTGTCACTCATGCGATCTCTCTTTTCGTGAGTCTGTGGGGACTATTAAGAGAGATACACTCCATAGCTCATCGACACGAGACATCTCTTGAGTTTGCCATGCTAAACGACTTTTAGCATCAAATGAATATACGCTCGGGTTAAGTCGAGCATCCTCTTAAATCTATCTATATAGATTTATATCCCCAATTAAGATACTCTTCCCAAATCATTCATGGAGGAATGTTTAGACAACTTTATCTTTACCGATTGTAGCATTGGTATGTCATTCCTTATCCGTAGATATCAACATATAATATTAGAATGTCACGACGCCCCCATATTTGACCCTTTTGTACACACTAGAAGTCTTACCTCATCGAATGTAACTCGATCATCATCTTCTATGATGATGTACCTCATCATCATCATCCATGATGAATCCATACCTCCTAGGTATCTTCTGGTACTATTCCGCATTTATTTATCTTGGCCAGGTACAATAGGTTCATCTATAGTTCCTCTTATTCGACTTATAGTGTTTTGTGGTTCTTGAACTCTTCAAGATCTATTATCCTCCCACTAGCCCCTTCAATGATAAACACCTTTATCTTAGTAGGCAGCGTGTTTCGCAAATAAACACCTTTTGCTAAGTAGGATTATAGAACATATACCCTAAACTTACTTTAGATGTCCCACAAATCGACACTTGTGTCAAATCTTGTCCCAAGCTTATCCTTTGAAACCTTTTCACATAAGTTGGACAACCCTTATCTTAACATACTTAAGATTAGAATCCTCCCCATCCATAACTTTTATGGAGTCTTGGGGCCGGATTTTTGAGGTTACCATTTTCGTAGATATGCAGCCCATTTCTAGACATTATCCTGAAGGATACCGGAATGTTTGGTAAAATCATTATGGACCGCACTATGTCCAACAAGGTACGATTTTTCATTCGTATACATCAATCAATTATCACAGATCAAGATGTGTCCATTATGAGAAAACCATTTGAGATGATCTAGAAACTTATCAAGACAAGTATTTATTCCTCGATCTAATCAAAGAATCTTAATACTTTGTCAATTTGTTTCACTTCTCAATTCTTTGAACCTTTCAAATAATTCACACTTGTATTTCAAAGAAATACACACATTCAACTCTTTCAATGATCATCTCCTTTTCTTATACTAATTTGTTCAATATGCAAAATTATTTTCATGTAAGTCAAGTATACAAAATTTATTAAGTAATATTCCAGCTTTATACAAAACATTATTATTATAAATAGAACAACAATTGTTCTTAATTATAATACCAAAGATTTCATCATTCAACAATAAAATGGAAATAATATTTTTAACAAGAACCGAATACAATAACAACTTATCGACTTAATAGATTTGCTTCAGTAGCATTGCTAAACTATAAGTTTCTATAGCTAATGTGGCAACCTTTGCTACATTTCCCACATATGATTACTTATATTTGTTTAGCTTTCTACTGCTTGGTCCCTTCATAAATCTATATTTATGATAACCAAAGCTCAGATCCAATACCCAAGTAGAACCTCGACTTAAAGAAAATTTATTTCAATCATGAACAAAAATCAGATTTGTAACAAAACTTCACTAAGCTTCTTTGTTAGCCTCTCGCAAGATGCTTCTCAGCTTTTCCAAAGGTCCAGCTTATTGCAGTGGAAGCAAACCCTTTGCTATCCAGTATCGCTTTTGTTCTTATTATCCTTTGTTTATGCCTTTCTATTTACCTTCTTTGAATCGCTCTTCTTTCGTAAGATCCTTTGGCCCCTACCAAGAAGACTTGATCTTTCTTGGTCGAAAGTGACTCTCAACATTTTTCAACATGTTAAGCAAATCAAATGAGGTCGATATCTAGCTTGTTCATATGAAAATTCACAACAATTGTGAAAGGAGTCCGGAGTGAGTGCAAGATCAAATCTTGCTCAACTCTCCATCCATGACAAAACCAATTATCCTAATCGATCAATCAAATTGATAATGTTAAGAACTTTTGTCTCATATTATAGTGCCATCGGCCATTCTAGATCTAAGAGCTCCTTAGATATCTCGATATCTATCACCCCATTTTCCTCACCATCAACTACTTGATGTGCAGAATATAAGAGAGCATCCATAGTTTCACGCCGACGTCAAGCTCATTACTCATGGATGCGAGCATGATGCATCGAGCCAATCAGCATCATCTCGCCACTTTCTAAAAGTAGCAATGTCTTCCTCGTAGAGGCATTGTCTCGCAACCATCGCAGGATAAAGCGACATGACATAAGATAGCTTTTCAAATGAGAACTATTCTCAAATTCCTTAACCAATCCGCTTAATTCTTGGCCCCGATTAATTTAGCATCTAATATGCTTCGCAAAGGATAGTAATTTTAGACATTGTAAAATTTCAGAAATGAATTTGTAATTAACAACATTTTAACATACATTCTTTTATTAATTACCAAAATAATTTAGGTCTTGTTTTAAATTGGTATCTCCCACTATTTTCTTCAAACTATATTACCTCACTTATATAGTTCTAAAAAATCTAATTAAAGATTTGCTAGTGAGAATAAGGATCCCATTTCAAATGTATATAGCCTTGTGGTGACACAACAAACTATATATAAATAAATAGTAGACAACTTTTGTCAATTACATCAACTATGCAACTCCTTTTCTTTTTGCCTCTCTAGATTATTTTGATCAAGTGGTGGCACATCCTAATCAAAATTATCCAAGTTAAGTCCACCTAGCACTCCATATATTCAAAAAGAAAAATATCATCCTCAGGTGACACAACAAAACAATATTGTTCAATTTTCTTTATAAGCATCAAATGTGATAATTAACATCTTAAATACTTAATACTTGCTTGTGGGTGACAAACAAACTCATATTAAATATTTAATACTCTATTAATTTTATCATGCTAGAAGGCTTACGCTCGATATTCCAAATATCTTTGAACGCTTAGGACTTAATATAAAAATTGAGGGGTTTGTTATTAATTTGTCTCATCTTGTTTAAAGCATGCATTATATATATATATAAAATACGCTATTATATTAATAAACATGCGAAGCATGTTTGCATAATATATAATATATATATATATATAGTATAAGCATGCACATATATATAATACTATATTCTACCCTTGATTGATTATGGACTTTTATTCTAGTTTGTTCACTAGAGCCACCAAGTGAACCAAAAGGTCAAACCCTTAGGGGTGCAAGAAATAATATTTAAATATAACTATTACATTTAAACCCTGCTTCCATTACAAATCCAAGTCTTCAAGCGCTTTTCTCCTCGATCTCCAATTTTTCAAAATAATTCTAACTATTCCTATTACAAAACTATTTAAAATAAATAGAAACCTCGATCAAAGAATCAAGGAAAGTACATAGAGGAGATAGAATTTACATTAAGAAAAATTAGAGAAGACGAGGTACGCAGACCCCATTTAATAAAACCATACATTCACGCATCCAACTAAAATAAAATCCAATCACATCGGTCAATAAATCCATAATCAATCCCATTTATTATCATACACATCATCATACGCATCAATAAATAACATTCATCTCATGAATAATAAACATTTAATATATATATTGATATCATTTAATGGGCAAATTTAGTTAAGATAAAATCTAATTTTGAATCAAAATAAACTCCTTTATTTTAATCCAAATTTAAATCAAAATAAAACTATTTTATTTTAATTTATCCAATTTTGAATAAAATAAACTATTTTATTTTAATCAAAATCTTTAATCAAAATAAACTCCTTTATTTTAATTAATTATGGAATCCAATTCCATGTAAATAAAAAAAAAAATTATTAAAGGAAACACTTAATTTATCTTTCCTATTCAAAATAAAAACTTTTATTTTGAATAATATGAATCTTATTTCATATTTAAATAAACTCTTTATTTAAGGAAACACGGATTTCTTTCCTATTCACAAATAAACTCTTTTATTTTGAATAATATGAAATCTATTTCATATCTAAATAAACTCCTTTATTTAAGGAAAGATGGATTTACTTCCCTATTCACAAATAAACTCCTTTATTTTAGGAAAAATGAAATCCAATTTCAACTCTAATTAGTTATCATGGAATCCAATTCCAATTCTAATTAGTTAAATGAAATTCTAATTTTAAAATTAAAATAAATCTTTTATTTTAATATTAAAATAAATTTTATTTTAATATTAAAATAAACCTTTTATTTTAAGATTAAAATAAAACTTTTATTTTAATTATAAAATATTAAAATTAAATAAAACTTTATATTTTAATATTAAAATAAACCTTTTATTTTAAAATTAAAATAAACTTTATTTTAATTATATAATAATTAAGAATAATATATATATATATATATATATATATATATATATATATATATATATATATATATATATATATTATATATATATACAATCATATATATAATTCCTTTATCTCAAACTGGAACTTATTTTTTCTTTTTATCTCAAAATTTCCTTATCCATGCATCGCTCTTTCCTTTAAATTTATGATTTCTTTTTTTTTCATTAATTATACCACGTCAATACAAGGAATTTCCGTTCTTTTTAATTGTCTTAAAAAAATTCTAATTTTTTTTTTTTTATTTAAATAAATTTTATACAATAAAATTATGCCCAATTAAATTGTTCTAAACACATATCAATATACATATCAAATCAACAATTAATAATTCAGCATAAAGGTTTGGCTCGATGCCACCGTTAGGTTTGTAATATTCATGAACGCAATCAAATTGCAAAATAATGCTAAACGTGGAAAAAATCGTAGTTTAAAAATTTTACAAACCATATACCCTGATCACCCTTTATGCATAATTATTAATTAAACGAAAAGATAAAGAATAAAATCATACCCTCAAGATCGAGCTTCCTCGTACAAGTTCACCTCCAAATCCTTTCGCGCTCAACTCAATCCACCGGGTTTGGTTCCTTCCTTCGATCAACGTTAGCCACCCATATGTTTGGCCTCTGAGGTGATCCACCAAGGAAGAAGAAAATTCAAGAAGAAGGGTGGTCAAGCTAAACCCTAGTTTTTCTATCTCTATAGAAAAGGGTGTACTCTCCCAACAAATTGGAATTATTACGATGTTGTTAAAAAGTCAACAACCCCCACCACCCATAATAAGACTCTCTTATTTATAGATGTGGGCAACCCACCTTAACAATTAAGAATTGGGTTTTATTTAATTAATTAAATTCTTTTAATTAATTAAGCTCCCTAATCTTATTAGGGATAATTAATTAAACTCCTTTAATTAATTTTCCTTCCTAATCCAATTAGAATAAATGAGAGTACTTATATTAAATTAATTCCTAAACTCTTTTAGAAATTAAAATAATAATAATTGTAATAATATTAATAAGACTCTCTTATTAATTTATATTTAATATTTCTAAAATATTAAATAATAATATTAAGCTATTTAATTTATTCTATCACCATAGATTAAATTAAATATACTTAACATATTATTACGATTATGCCATTAACTTCTTAAATAATTATTCTTCCTTTTATGGTGTGACCTTTTTGGTTCTCCATATTAAACCTAATGTGAATAAATCAATTAGAATAATTTAATCTTATTTAAATAAATAAATTAAACAATTAATTTATTTAAATAAATAATATTTATTCTACAATAGGATAAGCCTCCCTAATGATCAACGACTTTCCGTATAATATAGATTTCAACATTAATCATTAAAGAACCTTTGAGTAAATAGTTACCGCATAATTCAATCCTTCCACCATACAATGTCCCAATTAAATATAAGATATGGAATTACCGTCAAGTCTTATTTTATTTAATTATATGTATTTCGATCCTTAAATGCACAACTCAAATAATGCAAATTAGAAACTCCTTTCTAATTTCATTCTCGCCACGCCAAGGACTACCGGGTTGTCATTTATCGAATCACATAGACATTTCTCTTCTTTATTGGTGGTAGATTCTTTATCGATCATACATTATCTCCATGTATAACTTATTATACCCAAGCATACCTTTGATATACCCTAAGGGTCTTAAGGAATAAGTCAAAGTATAACTCATCATACACAAGATACTATGATGATCTCAAGTCCAAGGATTACTTGACTACTATCACTACAGAATTCCTATCGACAGCAAAATAAAACTCCATTAGGTATTCCTTAGCGAGCCACGCTCAAAGGAACTTATTCTCTAATAAGCACCTACATACTTGCTTTTAGTGTTCCACACAAAATGATCATGAGATCAATCATCCTCATCCAACGAAAGAAGCAACGATGTACCAATCTATCCTGGATTCACTAATCCCCAATTTAGTAATCCAATGAATTGGGAACTATTTTAGTTTTAAGCTTTCTAAGAATTTAGATCTCATTAGAATGATCATCATCATTATTCTAAAAGCATCGCTTAAAACTACGGGTTTATCACATATTATAAAACAAAGATCACGTAGATAATTAAAAGCCTTTAATAAATTAATACTTTTATTAATAAATGAATAAGATTGTTACAAAGTATATGCTTTATCATCAAACATGATCGGCTTGTATGCATACTACTTTCAATCTCCCACTTGCACTAAAGCCAATCGTCATGGTATCTCATACTCTTCTTCTTCTGAAGTGACGATCCTCCCGCCGTTGATAAGCTTTAGTTAATGGATATGTAATGTTGTTTATGAGAGTCCACTATCTCTATAGTGATTTCCCATCTTTCAATGATTCTAATAATCAAATGAAAGTGCCACAACACATGTTTAGATCCAAGATGAGACTTAGAACTATTCCTAGTTCAGAATGAACTTTTAATCCAAACAATCAACTCTGCAGCCTTCATTTATAGCTATATACTTTGTCTTTATCACTAAACCAAAGAACTCTTCATTGTTTGAACCTTTCCAATTCATCGCACTCACTATTCAAGATAACGCTTTACCTTAAAGTGGATTTTCTCGCCATCTTGGTCTCGTCTTCGAAAACTTTAGTCCATGCTAAGCCCTCTAGTTTTAATTTGGACCCACCATGAATATGATCACATCCTTAGTGCCTGCTAAGCACTTTAAGATGTTTTTCACCGACTCATGTGAACTTCTCCGTAATACGACCGATCAACATCGTGTCTCAGATATTTCATTACATACATGATCGTCATTCACGACCTCTCTTCTTTCGTGAGTCTATGGGGACTATTAAGAGAGATACACTCCATAGCTCATCGACATGAGACATCTCTTGAGTTTGCCATGCTAAACGACTTTAGCATCAAATGAATATACGCTCCTCGGGTTAAGTCGAAAGCATCTTCTTAAATCTATCTATATAGATTTATATCCCCAATTAAGATACTCTTCCAAATCATTCATGGAGGAATGTTTAGACAACTTTATCTTTATCGATTGTAGCATTGGTATGTCATTCCTCATCCGTAGTATATCAACATATAATATTAGGAATGTCACGACGCTCCCAATCCCTTTTTACACACTAGAAAACTCTTACCTCATCGAATGTAACTCGGATCATCATCTTCTATGATGTGTACCTCATCATCATCATCCATGATGAATCCATACCTCCTAGGTATCTTCAAGACTATTCCGCATTTACGATTCTATTGTGGTACAATAGGTTTATCTATAGTTCCTCTTATTTGACTTATAATTTTTGTGGTTCTTGAACTCTTCAAGATCTATTATCCTCCCACTAGCCCCTTCAATAATAAACACATTTATCTTAGAGGCAGCGTGTTTCGCAACAAACACCTTTTGCTAAGTAGATTATAGAAACATATACCCTAAACTTACTTTTAGGATGTCCCACAAATCGACACTTGTCAAATCTTGTCCCAAGCTTATCCTTTGAAACCTTTTCACATAAGTCGACAACCCTTATCTTAACATACTTAAGATTAGGAATCCTCCTGTCCATAACTTTTATGGAGTCTTGGGGCCGGATTTTGAGGTTACCATTTTCGTAGATATGCAGCCATTTCTGTGGACATAATTCTGTAAGATACCGAATGTCGGTAAAATCATTATGGACCGCACTATGTCCAACAAGGTACGATTTTTCATTCAGATACATCAATCAATTATCACGTATCAAGATGTGTCCATTATGAGAAAACCATTTGAGATGATCTAGAAACTTATCAAGCACAAGTATTTATTCCTCGATCTAATCAAAGAATCTTAATACTTTGTCAATTTGTTTCACTTCAATTCTTTTCACCTTTCAAATAATTCATACTTGTATTTCAAAGAAAATACACACATTCAACTCTTTGAATGATCATCTCCTTTTCTTATACTAATTTGTTCAATATGCAAAATTATTTTCACGTAAGTCAAGTATACAAAATTTATTAAGTAATATTCCATTTATATAAAAACATTATTATTATAAATAGAACAACAATTGTTCTTAATTATAATACCAAAGATTTCATCATCCAACAATAAAATGGAAATAATATTTTTTAACAAGAACCGGAATACAATAACAACTTATCGACTTAATAGATTTGTCAGTAGGCATTGCTAAACTATAAGTTTCTATAGCTAATGCAAAGACCTTTGCTTCATTTCCCACACATAGATTACTTATATTTGTTTAGCTTTCTACTCGCTTGGTCCCTTCATAAATCTATATTTATGATAACCAAAGTCGGTATCCAATACCCAAGTAGAACCTCGACTTAAAGAAAAATTTATTTCAATCATGAACAAAAATCAGATTTGTAACCAAAACTTCACTAAGCTTCTTTGGTTAGCCTCTCAAGATGCTTCTCGCAGCTTTTTTCCAAAGGTCCAGGCTTATTGCAGTGGAAGCAAACCCTTTCTATCCGTGACGCTTTTGTTCTTATTATCCTTTGTTTATGCCTTTCTATTTACCTTCTTTGAATCGCTTCTTCTTTCGTAAGATCCTTTGGCCCCTACCAAGAAGACTTGATCTTTCTTGGTTGAAAGTGACTCTCAACATTTTTCAACATATGTTAAAATCAAATCAAGTCGATATCTAGCTTGTTCATATGAAAAATTCACAACAATTGTGAAAGGAGTCCCGGAGTGAGTGCAAGATCAAATCTTGCTCAACTTCCATCCATCCATGACAAACCCATTATCCTAATTGATCAATCAAATTGATAATGTTTAGGACTTTTGTCTGCATTTATAAGGCCATCAGCCATTCTAGATCTAAGAGCTCCTTAGATATCTCGATATCTATCGGTCCCACTTTCCTCACCATCAACTACTTGATGTGCAGGAATATAAGAGAGCATCCATAGTTTCATGCCGACGTCAAGCTCATACTTCATGGATGCGAAAGCATGATGCATCGAGCCAATCAGGTATCATCTTCGCCACTTTCTAAAAGTAGCAATGTCTTCCTCGTAGGCATTGTCTGCAACCATTGCAGGATAGGCGATATTAAGGACATAAGATAGCTTTTCAAATACGAGAACTATTCTCAAATTCCTTAACCAATCCGCTTAATTCTTGGCCCCATTAATTTAGCATCTAATATGCTTCGCAAGTTGATAGTAATTTAGACATTGTAAAATTCTCAGAAATGAATTTGTAATTAACAACATTTTAACATACATTCTTTTATTAATTACCAAAATAATTTAGGTCTTGTTTTAAATTGGTATCTCCCACTTTTTTTCTTCAAACTATATTACCTCACTTATATAGTTCGCAAAATCTAATTAAAGATTTGCTAGTGAGAATAAGGATCCCATTTCAAATGTATATAGCCTTGTGGTGACACAACAAACTATATATAAATAAATAAGTAGACAACTTTTTGTCAATTACATCAACTATGCAAACTCCTTTTCTTTTGCTTCTTAGATTATTTTGATCAAGTGGTGGCACATCCGAATCAAAATTATCCAAGTTAAGTCCACCTAGCACTCCATATATTCAAAAAAGAAAATATCATCCTTGTGGTGACACAACAAAACAATATTGTTCAATTTTCTTTATAAGCATCAAATGTGATAAATTAACATCTTAAATACTTAATACTTGCTTTGTGGTGACACAACAAACTCATATTAAATATTTAATACTCTATTAATTTTATCATGCTGAATACGACGCTCGATATTCCAAATATCTTTGAACGCTAGACTTAATATAAAAATTGAGGGTTTTGTTATTAATTTGTCTCATCTTGTTTAATACATTTATATATATATATAAAATACGCGTTATATTAATAAACATGCAAGCATGTTTGCATAATATATATATATATATATATAAGCATACATATTATATAGAATACTATATTCTACCCTCCGGATTGATTATGGACTTTTATTCTAGTTTGTTCTACTAGAGCCACCAAGTGAACCAAAAGGTCAAACCCTAGGGTGCAAGAAATAATATTTAAATATAACTATTACATTTAAACCCTAAGCTTTATTACAAACGGGTCTTCAAGCGCTTCCTTCTTTTTTGATCTCTAATTTTTCAAAATTAATTCTAACTATTCCTATTACAAAACTATTTTAAAATAAATAGAAACCTTGATCAAAGCAAATAAGGAAAGTACATAGGAGGAGATAGAATTTACATTAAGAAAAATTAGAGAAGACGAGGCACGCAGACCCCATTTAATAAAACCCATACATTCACGCATCCAACTAAAATAAAATCCAATCACATCGGTCAATAAATCATAATCAATCCCATTTATTATCATACACATCACATATGCATCAATAAATAACATTCATCTCATGAATAATAAACATTTAATATATATATCGATATCATTTAATGGGCAAATTTAATTAGATAAAATCTAATTTTGAATCAAAATAAACTCTTTTATTTTAATCCAAATTTAAATCAAAATAAAACTATTTTATTTTAATTTATCCAATTTTGAATAAAATAAACTATTTTATTTTAATCAAAATCATTAATCAAAATAAACTCCTTTATTTTAATTAATTATGGAATCCAATTCCATGTAAAAAAAAAAAATTATTAAAGGAAACACTTGATTTATCTTTCCTATTCACAAATAAACTCCTTTATTTTGAATAATATGAAATCTTATTTCATATTTAAATAAACTCCTTTTATTTAAGGAAACATAATTTGATTCTCTTTCCTATTCACAAATAAACTCTTTTATTTTGAATAATATGAAATCTATTTCATATCTAAATAAACTCCTTTTTTAAGGAAAGATGGATTTTCACTAAACTCCTATTTCATAAATAAACTCCTTTATTTTTTAGGAAAAATGAAATCCAATTTCAACTCCAATTAGTTATCATGGAATCCAATTCCAATTCTAATTAGTTAGCATGAAATTTAATTTTAAAATTAAAATAAATCTTTTTATTTTAATATTAAAATTTTAAGATTAAACCTTTTATTTTAAGATTAAAATAAAAAATTTTATTTTAATTATAAAAATTATTAAAATTAAAATAAAACTTTATATTTTAATATTAAAATAAACCTTTATATTTTAAAATTAAAATAAACTTTTATTTTAATTATATAATAATAAGAATAATATATATATAACTATTATATATATATATAAAAATATATATATATATATATATATAGATATAATATGCATATTTCTAATTCCTTTATCTCAAATCGAACCTCGCTTTATTTCTTTATCTCAAAATTTCCTTATCCATGCATGCTCACTAATTTTAAATGATCTCCTTTTTGCAATCATTAGCTATACCATGTCAAACCAAGGAATTTCCGTTTTTTTAATTGTCTTAAAAAATTCGGTCCTTTTTTTTTTTTTTTTTTTATTTATTAAATTTTATACAATAAAATTATGCCCAATTAAATTGTTCTAAACACATATCAATATACATATCAAATCAAAACAATTAATAATTCGATAAAGGTTTGGCTCTCGCCATCGTTAGGTTTGTAATATTCATGAACGCAATCAAATTGCAAAATAATGCTAAACGTGGAAAATCGTAGTTTAAAAATTTACAAACCATATACCCGGATCACCCTTTATGCATAATTATTAATTAAACGAAAAGATAAAGAATAAAATCATACCCTCAAGATCGAGCTTCCTCGTGTACAAGTTCACCTCCAAATCCTTTCGCTTCGCTCAACTCAATCCACCGGGTTTGGTTCCTTCCTTTGATCAACGTTAGCCACCCAAATGTTTGGCCTCTAGAGGTGATCCACCAAGGA
This sequence comes from Panax quinquefolius, assembly GCA_020205615.1. Classification (NCBI taxonomy): domain Eukaryota; kingdom Viridiplantae; phylum Streptophyta; class Magnoliopsida; order Apiales; family Araliaceae; genus Panax; species Panax quinquefolius. The sequence goes on along the minus strand of CM035162.1, from coordinate 135,833,655 downwards.
AGAAGAAAATTCAAGAAAAGGGTGGTTGGCTAAACCCTAGTTTTTCTATCTCTATAGAAAAGGTGTACTCTCCAACAAATTGAATTATTACGTATGTTGAAAAAGTCAACAACTCCCACCACCCATAATAAGACTCTCTTATTTATTGATGTGGGCAACCCTCCTTAACAATTAAGAAATTGGGTTTTATTTAATTAATTAAATTCTTTTTAATTAATTAGGCTCCCTAATCTTATTAGGGATAATTAATTAAACTCCTTTAATTAATTTTCCTTCCTAATCCAATTAGAATAAATGAGAGTACTTATATTAAATTAATTCTAAACTCTTTAGAAATTAAAATAATAATAATTGTAATAATATTAATAAGACTCTCTTATTAATTTATATTTAATATTTCTAAAATATTAAATAATAATATTAAGCTATTTAATTTATTCTATCACCATAGATTAAATTAAATATACTAAACATATTATTACGATTATGCCATTAACTTCTTAAATAATTATTCTTCCTTTTATGGTGTGACCCTTTAGGTTCTCCATATTAAAAACCTATTGTGAATAAATCAATTAGAATAATTTAATCTTATTTAAATAAATAAATTAAATAATTAATTTATTTAAATAAATAATATTTATTCTACAATAGTGATAAGCCTCCCTAACATGATCAACGACTTTCCAGATAATATAGATTTCAACATTAATCATTAAAGAACCTTTGAGTAAATAGTTACCGACAATTCAATCCTTCCACCATACAATGTCCCAATTAAATATAAGATATGGAATTATCACAAGTCTTATTTTATTTAATTATATGTATTTCGATCCTTAAATGCACAACTCCAAATAATGCAAATTAGAAACTCCTTTCTAATTTCATTCTCGCCGCCAAGGACTACTGGGTTGTTATTTATCGAATCACATAGACATTTCTCTTCTTTATTGTAAGTGGTAGATTCTTTATCGATCATACATTATCTCCATGTATAACTTATTATACCCAAGCATACCTTTGATATACCCTAAGGGTCTTAAGGAATAAGTCAAAGTATAACTCATCATACACAAGATACTATGATGATCTCAAGTCCAAGGATTACTTGACTTACTATCACTACAGAATTCCTATCGACAGCAAATAAAACTCCATTAGGTATTCCTTAGCGAGCCAATGCTCAAAGAAACTTATTCTCTAATAAGCACCTACATACTTGCTTTTTAGTGTTCCACACAAATGATCATGAGATCAATCATCCTCATCCAACGAGCAAAGAACGATGTACCAATCTATCCTGGATTCACTAATCCCCAATTTAGTAATCCAATGATTGGGAACTATTTTAGTTTTAAGCTTTCTAAGAATTTAGATCTCATTAGAATGATCATCATCATTATTCTAAAAGCATTGATTAAAACTATGGGTTTATCACATATTATAAAACAAAGATCACGTAGATAATTAAAAGCCTTTAATAAATTAATACTTTTTATTAATAAATGAATAAGATTGTTACAAAGTATATGCTTTATCATCAAACATGATCGGCTTTGTATGCATACTACTTTCAATCTCCCACTTGCACTAAAGCCAATCGTCATGGTAACTCATACTCTTCTTCTCTAAGTGACGATTATCCTGTCATTGGATAAGCTTTTAGTTAATGGATATGTAATGTTGTTTATGAGAGTCCACTATCTCTATAGTGATTTCCCATCTTTCAATGATTCTTATAATCAAATGAAAGTGCCACAACACATGTTTAGATCCAAGATGAGACTTAGAACTATTCCTAGTTCTCAGAATGAACTTTTAATCCAAACAATCAACTCATGCGCCTTCATTTATAGCTATATACTTTGTCTTTATCACTAAACCAAAGAACTTTTCATTGCTTGGAACCTTTCCAATTCATCGCACCACTATTCAAGATAACGCTTTACCTTAAAGTGGATTTTCATCATCTTGGTCTCGTCTCAAAAACTTTGAGTCCATAAGCCCTCTAGTTTTAATTTAGACCCACCATAAATATGATCACATCCTTAGTGCTTAAGCTAAGCACTTTAAGATGTTTTTCACCGATTCACAAAGAACTTCTCCGTATTACGACCGATCAACATCGTGTCTCGTATATTTCATTACATACATGATCGTCATTCATGCGACCTCTCTTTTCGTGAGTCTGTGGGGACTATTAAGAGAGATACACCCATAGCTCATCGACATGAGACATCTCTCGAGTTTGCCATGCTAAACGACTTTAGCATCAAATGAATATACGCTTCGTCGGGTTAAGTCGAGCATCTTCTTAAATCTATCTATATAGATTTATATCCCCAATTAAGATACTCTTCTAAATCATTCATGGAGGAATGTTTAGACAACTTTATCTTTACCGATTGTAGCATTGGTATGTCATTCCTTATCCGTAGTATATCAACATATAATATTAGGAATGTCACGACGCTCCCACCGACCCTTTTATTACACACTAGAAGTCTTACCTCATCGAATATAACTCGGATCATCATCTTCTATGATGTGTACCTCATCATCATCATCCATGATGAATCCATACCTCCTAGGTATCTTCAAGATTATTCCGCATTTACGATTCTTGGCCAGGGTACAATAGGTTTATTCTATAGGTTCCTCTTATTTGACTTTTATGTTTTGTGGTTCTTGAACTCTTCAAGATCTATTATCCTCCCATTAGCCCCTTCAATAATAAACACATTTATCTTGTATAAGCGTTGTTTCATAACAAAACACCTTTTGCTAAGTAGGATTATAGAACATATACCCTAAACTTACTTTAGGATGTCCCACAAATCGACACTTGTCAAATCTTGTCCCAAGCTTATCCTTTGAAACCGTTTCACATAAGTTGGACAACTCCTTAACTTAACATACTTAAGATTAGGAATCCTCCCTGTCCATAACTTTTATGGAGTCTTAGGACCGGATTTTGAGGTTACCATTTTCGTAGATATGCAGCCATTTCTAGGACATAATTCTAGAAGGATACTGGAATGTCGGTAAAATCATTATGGACCACACCATGTCCAACAAGGTACGATTTTTCATTCAGATACATCAATCAATTATCATAGATCAAGATGTGTCCATTATGAGAAAACCATTTGAGATGATCTAGAAATTTATCAGACAAGTATTTATTCCTTGATCTAATCAAAGAATCTTAATACTTTGTCAATTTGTTTCACTTCAATTCTTTGAACCTTTCAAATAATTCATACTTGTATTTCAAAGAAATACACACATTCAACTCTTTCAATGATCATCTCCTTTTCTTATACTAATTTGTTCAATATGCAAAATTATTTTCATGTAAGTCAAGTATACAAAATTTATTAAGTAATATTCCATTTATACAAAACATTATTATTATAAATAAACAACAATTGTTCTTAATTATAATACCGTAGATTTCATTGTCCAACAATAAAATGGAAATAATATTTTTTAACAAGAACCGGAATACAATAACAACTTATCGACTTAATAGATTTGTCAGTAGGCATTGCTAAACTATAAGTTTCTATAGCTAATGTGGCAACCTTTGCTACATTTCCATATATATAGAATTACTTATATTTGTTTAGCTTTCTACTGCTTTGGTCCCTTCATAAATCTATATTTATGATAACCAAAGCTCGGTATCCAATACCCAAATAGAACCTCGACTTAAAGAAAAATTTATTTCAATCATGAACAAAAAAATCAGATTGTAAACCAAACTTCACTAAGCTTTTTGTTAGCCTCTGCAAGATGCTTCTGCAGCTTTCTTTCAAAGGTCCAGTGCTTATTGTAGGGAAGCAAACTCCTTTGCTATCCGTATCGCTTTTGCTCTTATTATCCTTTGTTTATGCCTTTCTATTTACCTTTTTTGAATCGCTCTTCTTTTCGTAAGATCCTTTGGCCCCTACCAAGAAGACTTGATCTTTCTTGGTTGAAAGTGACTCAACATTTTTCAACATGTTAAGCAAATCAAATGGGCGATATCTAGCTTGTTCATATGAAAAATTCACAACAATTGTGAAAGGAGTCCGGAGTGAGTGCAAGATCAAATCTTGGCTCAACTCTCCATCCATGACAAAACCATTATCCTAATTGATCAATCAAATTGATAATGTTTAGGACTTTTGTCTGCATCTTATATAGTGCCATCGGCCATTCTAGATCTAAGAGCTCCTTAGATATCTCGATATCTATCACCCTACTTTCCTCACCATCAACTACTTGATGTGCGGAATATAAGAGAGCATCCATAGTTTCATCTTGACGCCAAGCTCAAGTACTCATGGATGCGAGCATGATGCATCGAGCCAATCGCAGTATCATCTTGCCACTTTCTAAAAGTAGCAATGTCTTCCTCAGAGGCATTATTCGCAACCATTGCAGGATAAAGGCGATTAAGACATAAGATAGCTTTTCAAACCACGAGAACTATTCTCAAATACCTTAACCAATCCGCTTAATTCGATTCCGATTAACTTAAGATCTAATATGCTTTGCAAAGGATAGTAATTTAGACATTGTAAAATTCTCAGTAAATGAATTTGTAATTAACAACATTTTAACATACATTCTTTTATTAATTACCAAAATAATTTAGGTCTTGTTTTAAATTGGTATCTCCCACTATTTTCTTCAAACTATATTACCTCACTTATATAGTTCAAAAAATCTAATTAAAGATTTGCTAAGTGAGAATAAGGATCCCATTTCAAATGTATATAGCCTTGTGGTGACACAACAAACTATATAGAAATAAATAAGTAGACAACTTTTGTCAATTACATCAACTATCTGAACTCCTTTTCTTTTGCCTCTTAGATTATTTTGATCAAGTGGTGGCACATCCGAATCAAAATTATCCAAGTTAAGTCCCACTCTAGCACTCCATATATTCAAAAAGAAAATATCATCCTTGTGGTGACACAACAAAACAATATTGTTCAATTTTCTTTATAAGCATCAAATGTGATAAATTAACATCTTAAATACTTAATACTTGCCTTGTGGTGACACAAACAAACTCATATTAAATATTTAATACTCTATTAATTTTATCATGCTAGAAGGCGACGCTCGATATTCCAAATATCTTTGAACGCTAGGACTTAATATAAAATCGAGGGTTTGTTATTAATTTGTCTCATCTTTGTTTAGCGCATTTATATATATATATAAATACGCGTCGTATATTAATAAACATGCGAAGCATGTTTGCATAATATAATATATATATATATATAGTATAGCATTTACATATAGTTAGTGAAGTTAATGGAGTAGCGATTCGAGAAAACCCTTCCACGAATCTCCGATAATAACCAAATAAGCCCAAAAGCTACGTGATTTCAAGAACCGACTTCTGCTTGTTCCCAACTTTGATTGCTTCAATCTTCACGGATCAACAGATACTCCATGTTTCGACACCACGTGCCCAAGGAATGCTACTTCCTCGCCGAACTCGCATTTCTTTAATTTAGCATATAGTTTGTTTTCACGGCCTTTTGAGTACCAAATTTCAAATGGTGCTCATGATCTTCACGACTTTTGGAATATATAAGGATGTCATCAATAAAGACAACAACAAATCGATCCAAATATTCCTCAATATTCTTGCTCATCATATCCATGAAAGTCAAGAGAGCATTAGTCATCCAAAGACATGACTAAGAATTCATAATGCCCGCATCGAGTTCTAAAGGCGCCTTTGAATATCCTCGCCTAATCTTCACCGATGATATCCGAATCGAAGATCGATTTTTGAAAAGAATTGTGCCCTTGCAATCTTGTCAAACAAGTCATCAATACGAGGTAGAGGATACCTATTCTTGATGGTGACATGGTTCAATTCCCGATAGTCAATACAAAGTCGCATACTCCGCTCTTTCTTCTTTACAAATAAAAACAGAGCACCCCAAGGAGATGTACTAGATTTAATGAAACCGATGTCCAACAATTCCTCAGTAGTTGGACCTTTAACTCCTCAAGTTCAATAGAGCCATTCGATATGGGTTTTAGAAATGGGCTTTATACAAAGTTCAAGATCAATAAAGAATTCAACTTCACGCTTAAGGGGTAGACCAGAAGTTCTTCTAGAAATACGTCGGAAAGTCAATAACAACAGGAATATTATTCAAATTTGACGTGTCTTTATTCAAATCCATAACATGGGCTAAGAAAGCTTGACATCCATTTTTAATAAACGAATAGCTTTATGATTAGATATGACGTTGATTGATTTTAATGGTTTAGTTGCTTGAATTGCATAACAAAGTCAAGTTAGGAATATGAAAACTAACAACCTTACGAAAACAATCAATTTTGGCATGATGAGTAGTTAACCAATCAATCCCTAAAATCACATCAAAAGCAAGTATCTTTAAAGAGATAAGGTCAATGTGTAAGGTGATGGTGCCAACTTGAATCAAACAAGATTTATAAACAAATGGATGTGATGAAAGTTTCTCCTAACGGAGTTTCCACAGATAGGTCAAAGTCTAATTTCTCCGAGTCAAGTTTAAACGCTGAGCACAAGCAGGAGAGATAAATGAATGAGTAGCACCCATGATCAAGTAAGGTATAAACTTCGCAAGAATTTATAAATAGCTTACCCGTGATCACCTCGTTTGGGTTCCTCGCATTTTTGACCACCACAACAAACGCCTTCCCTAACTGCTGACTTTGACTTTTTTTCGGGACAGTCTTTTGAGTCACCGTCCTCATTGAACTAGGTTTCGCTACTGCATAATCTCGAAGCGATATGTCCTTCCTTTCCACAATTATAGCATACCTTGAATCGTTGTGGCGCTTGACCGATATGTCCTCTTTTCCGCATTTGTAGAGATATACGACCGGTGGTCGTTTCTCCTCCCTTAGAACCAGCTTGTCATTTTAAGACCGCTGCCTTCATACGGTCGTTGTTAAATCTCCTTTTTAAAATCTCCTCCCCGACTCGCTTCTTCTATTTTCACGGCCATGATTACCACCAGAGTGGTTACCATTTTTATCCATCTGTTTCTTTTCTCCGCCGGTTATCATTATTCTGTTGATCGCTATCTCCGGTACGATCCTCGGTTATGGTCCTCAATTGATCGTATTTGTTATCTCGCCTAATAATTGAGCCTCACATACAATATCCGAATAGAGAAAATTTATGAGAAATGAGATATCGTCGACGCCGGGTTTCAAACCTCTCAAAAACATCCGCGTATACGCTCCTCATTCTCCACCAAATGAGGTGCAAATGATAACTCTCGCAAACTTTGCCTCGTCTCGAGACACCGCCACGTTGTTTTGTTCTAATCTGATGAACTCCACTTCCTTCATACGACGAACACTTTCGTGAAAGTATTTGTCATTAAATAATTTCTCAAATGTCTCCCAAGACATGCCGAAAAGGGTTGGATGGGTACGCTTCACGCATTCTCCCACCAAGAAGAGTCACTTTCGCCACTTTAACATAAAGGTGGCGAATGGAACCTTCGTTCTTCCGCATCCCAAGACATCGAATATCTTGGTAATTTGTTTGACCCATGTTTCCGCCATGATCGGATCGGCTTTCCCTTAAATTCGTGGTCCCAACTTTTGAATCGCTTGGTCGTGATAACCCGTGAATTGCTATCATTTCTCCTCAGATTTTGAACACGAGTCTCCTCGCCCTCGATTTTGCATGAATCGCAAAAGCTTCTAAACATCCCTCATTCATCATCTCGCCTGAAAGGGTGTTGTTCACAGGAGGAACATTGCCACTGTTGCACGCTTCTCCTCGTTGGTAGTACAGTATGCCTCCACTCAGTTTCATTTCCATTGTTAATATTCTCACGACATTCTCAAATCATCCATAAAACAAGGGTTAATTAAGGAAATCAATATATCACATAATATCCTTATATACTCGACTAACTAAAAAAATAAGCTTAGTAGGACACACTAGCAAAGGATTTACTCGCTCTCCCTCCTAGTTCTATTCCCCGATCTCCGCCAAAAGATCATATCCCTAAGCTCGATACCAAACTCATGACGCCCCAAAATAGGTATACATCACCTATTCTGAGTTGTCAATACACGGTACGTAAACAACTACAACTTTATTATTACAAATCAGAAATCGTGTGAGTTTGAATACAAATATTATCTTCTAGACAATATCTATACTCAAATAAATCCTCATCACATTTATCGATACATTATTTTACAAAAATGGTGAGGACTACTAAACAATTCTTTCTAAAACCTTCATTCCATACCCCACTGCGTCTTTCGCTTATATTCTCGCCTCCTGAGAAGAAAAATGGAACAAAAAGGAAAAGGGTGAGCTCAACTAGCCCAGTAAAGAATATTATGACTAAGATAATATACAACAAATTACCGTTGGTGAGCTCAACTAGCCCAGTAAAGAATATTATGACTAAGATAATATACAACAAATTACCGTTAGTCTTCAACAGAAAAAATCTAATAGAATACAATAGACAACAAATTTTAAATCAATATTCGCAATGAAATAATAATTCATTAGAAGAGTTAAGTAGAGAATGCAAACTACTATCTTCTATGTATGAATTTAAAAGTTCATCGCTCATCTTTTATCCCCTCGTAACATCAATCAATATACATCCGAATCAAATATTCATCTTTGCACTACAGTGCCAAAGATATTCATCAGTTAGTCATGTTCATCTAAACACTGCTCATCTTTGCACTACTACCAAAAGATATTCTTCAGAATCATTCATCTTTGCACTTTCTGAAAGCCAAAGATATTCAATAATATCATCATTTAAGACCGAGGATGATGAAAATATTTTAAAAGAAACGAATCCAAAGAAACAAAATGACAAGGATTAAGGATTAAGGATTCAGTACTTTGTTTTATCCATGTTCAAAAAATACCTCAAAAATAATCATAGTGGTGTAAAATTCAAGAATGATCAAAACATGGATACAATCAAAGCTAGTATCCGTAATAGATATTTTGACAAAAAGAAGAAATTTCATTTTTCTATGAATAATAGGTCGATATCGTGAATAAAGGTCAGATACGTGAATAAGAACTCCGACACCAAAAGATAGAAATTCTACAAAAAAACATCTTCACGCTTCATGAATAAGACTCGTAAATAGTAACTCGTGAATAAGAACTCATTAATAAGAACTCGTGAATAGTAACTCGTGAATAAGAACTCATGAATAAGAACTCCATACATGAAAAAAATTCCAAATTTGATAAAAAGTTTCAACCAATATTTCAAAGATAATGATATCAAGAAATAATATCATTTGAGAAGAAAATAACATCCCTTACCTCGAAAGATTAAGACTTCTAATGGAATACTTGATATATAGTCAAGAAGGAACTTGCACCCGCCTAACAATACTCAAAGTATACTCAAAATACTCACAAGAATACGCTCGATAATATAGAGAAAGAAAACTTCAGCTTCGTGTGATTTTCAATTCTAACCCAAAGACCCTATTTATAGAAATTGCTTAGAACACCAAAGCGTAAAATTTAATAAATTAATAATATAATTATATAAATTTTCTACGCATGCCTAGAATCTGATTTCAGCCATCAAACACATGCCACATTCTAGAAAAAGTAAGAAAAAGCGTTTTTCTAATTTAAAATAATTTAAACTTCCAAAAATCAATTATTTTGAGATTCTAACTTCAATAATTCATAATAAATAGCCCTTTTATCGTAAAATTCAAATCTACAACTTTTATAGGAAATTCAATTTCTACAACTTTACGTAAGAAAGTTTTTCCAAATTCCAAACAAAATTGACCCAAATCCATAAACCTGGACGATTTTACGTACTATAATCAAATTTCTATTAATAATTGTGTCCACCAACACACAAAATATGTGTTAAACATTTAATGCCACAAAATACTCTTCTCCTCCTCATATACTCATATATCCCACATTCATTATAAAATATCACCGTTAATATATTATTAAAATAATATATTTAAATGAATTATTTTATCGTAAAAAGATAAAATATTAATTTTCAACAATTGTCATTTAAAAAATTTCTCCATCTACATCCACATAAAATTAATATTTTCTCATCATATAAATCAATAATTAATTATTCACAAATAATATTACGTAATCACAATATTGACAACCGTGCGCCCTGTGAAAGAGGGGCTTTCCAATAAGAATTTCTCCTTACTTGGCGCCAGCAATTAGGTGACCAAACCTCTCCTTGATGTAACTTTCTAGACATTGCCAATAATGTTATCTAATAATATTATTCGGATAATATGAATTATTGCTTCGATAATGAAAAATACCGTAAATGACAATTATCAAACAACAAAGAATATAAAATATCAACGTAGCAATTATTAAATCAATAAAATAATCGAATAAGCGATTATCGTAACTATTATTGAGTAGTGCCTTCTTACGTAAGAATCAATAATTGGTGCAATACCGCAAAGCTCGTGTGTTTTTAACCACCGAGTATTTTAACAAGATAATCTGAATAACTACTAAGTTATTTTTAAACAACTTATATTTGTCGCTTTCTTCATCCAATCGCTTTTAAGCATGGGGCCCACACATGGTCATGCGTAAATGCATTTAATATTCCCTCGACAAAGATTTAATATTCCACGACCAAATGAATATTCCCCGACAACAATGAAAATTTTATAACCACTTGCTTATTTTGAAGTATTTCATGATTTTTTACCCTTTAACTATCCACATTAATCAAATCAACCCTTACTATTTCAAAATAATAAATAGAAAATTAAATTTCATTAATAATAAGTTGGGGTCTTACAAATAATGTGACATGTGTATGTGTATGAAGTTTTGCAACTTTTGATCGTATAAATTTTCATTGTCATATTATTTTATGAAAAATAGAGTTTGGTATTCCTACTAAAAAGCGTACGCATATGCATAAAGTATATATAGCTCAATGAAAAGTGAGCTTAATTTTTTATTGTGGTCCAGAGTTTCTAAAGTTTTATTGGTATCCCAAAGATCCAAATGTATCATGAAATGAGTAGAATAATGTGAACGCTTTCAACATATATAAAATCTCATGCCATAATAATATAATGAGATTTACTCTTGTTCATGAAAAAAGAGAGAGAGATTGTATACATGGGCTAATTAACATTAATATAAGTTACAAAATATATTAGAAGTATACAAAAGTTGTGACAACCCCAAAATAGGTCCATTCCATCCAACCCATTCTGAGTCGCCAAATACATGGTACAGAAAACAACTACAACTTTATTACAACAATTGTCGTAAAAATACAACAACACATATATGTCATGAGTTTGATATAAAATATATACCAATCCGTGACACTCATCCCAACCTTGATAAGACGTCACAAACGACACCTTACATAAAGGTATAGTCAAAAACCTGCTTTTAGAAATTAGAATATTTGAGAAGTGCTCAAGAAACCTTCTTCAGATACGGGAGGCCACGCGTCTAGGTTATGATAGATATCATACGGCCACGTAATTATCCTTGGTCAATCTAATAGACCCCAAAGAAAAACAAGAAGATTACTATCATATTCTTCCCAATGGTGAGTCTTCTCTTGACATATCATTATCTCCACTGCCTCTAAAAATGAAAATTATACTTCAAACAAACACCAAGATTATATAGTTAGTGCTCAGAATATACTCTCAAGAAGTGGATGAGCACAACCCTGCCTTTTATGATGACACGAGGTTGTATGTCATTAGACATCTTATATGATAAAGGGCAAAACACCTTCCCAATGTTGGGTTCGTCTCACCCTAGTTGATTCACCAAATATAACTACTAAATGATGACCACCGCTCTATTCCCTATTACCCCGCCTTTCGACCCCAATTACACTCTTATTACCCTAAAGGAATTATGAAATAGAAGGGTGAGCACAACTAGCACAGTAAGAATATCATGACTAAAGATAATTAAATTATCAATAGCCTTCATCAATAATAAATCGTAGATTTAGAACATATGGTAGATGATAAAATTTCAACCATAGTCATAGCAATGAACGAGCAATCCATTAGAAGAGTCAAATAGACCATAAAGTCTATTATCTTCTATGTTAAAAATCCACCAACAATGTTTTATCCCCGTAACATCAATCAACAGCTTCGGTCCACAATCATATGAATAACTCATAATCATAATTGTGATTCTAAATTTCTCTTCGCATCCAGACGAAGATAATTTTCATCACATGTCTTTTCCCTGAACATCAAAGATCATGGTTATACCAAATCACAGCCCTATTTATAATCATACTAATAATTTCATCTTTGCACTACGAGCCAAAGATATTCATCAATGCACCATCTTTGCACTACAGTCAAAGATATTCAATAATAGTCATCTTTGCACTACTACGCCAAAGATATTCATCAACAATTCATCTTTGCACTACAAGCCAAAGATATTCCTCAACTGTTCATATTTACAATGAGCCCAAATATATTCATCAATGCTCATATTTGCACTACAGTCAAATATATTAATATCTCAAAAAATATATAATCATTTCGTAATTTATATAAACAATTATAACCATGTTGATCATTTCACCTTTGCACTTAAGCTAAAGATATTCAATTATAAATTCAATGGTCACGATCATACCAGCTTAATAATTCAACTTTGCACCATCGCCAAAGAGAACCCATAAATATGATCATACCAAAAATCTACCCATTTTACACTCAAGTCAAAAGAAATATCATCATTAGGGTTATAAAAATGTTATATATGATAATAAAAATAATATGATCAACATATAGTTTTAATCTCAAGAGTAATATTCATAACTCAACTATAATTTGGTCAGAAAAAGAAACTAATTTTGTCGTGAATAGTAACCCATGAATAGTAACTTCGTGAATAGTAACTCATGAATAGTAACTCGTGAATAGTAACTCGACACAAAAAGGTAGAAATTCTACAATAAAATCCATACCAATATTTCGGTATAATGATATTGAAATAACATTTCTTAAACAATTTATTTTAATTGTTTACACTTTACTAAATAATGCATTTAATCATTCTAAAATGCCAAACTCATAAGATTTCATCACCAATAACCAAAACCCTCATAAAAAATCTGCATATAACTCATGTATGATTCTTAAGCCATAAAATCATATTTTCCAATTTTCTTACTTCACATAACATATTTAATTCTTTTACTCATAACTAGACTGCTTTTTTATGAAAAATAACAAATCGGTTCCAAAAATATTTCTTTTCTGGGATTTAGCGTAATATAGTCCCATATTGAATATATATTTTCTCGAAATTTTAAAATTCATTTACTATTTTTATATAAACCAAATCGCTTAATATTTAGACATTTATCATAAATTGTACTTTTATCCAAAATTCGAAATTCACAGTAGTACACTCGATATTATATGATGTACTCCTAATAAAAATTTTATCAATTTTGGAGTTAACCACAAGGAGTTATAAAAGGTTACTTTTAAAATAGTATTTTCCCGTAAAATTCATAACTCTTAATCTATACATCTAAAAATCGCCATTTTTGGACACAATCAATAAAACTCATCAAATTATCATTTCAAATTTTTCCAGAATTTTCTGAGGGTCGGAAGAAGTACGAACTGAAAAACATAATAACTCTTAAAATCCCTTACCTCAAAATAACCGTATTTACATTGAATTTCTGGATATAGTCGATGTAAACTTGCACCGTATAACAACACTCAAAGTATACTCACAAGAATACGCTCGATAATATAGAGAAAAAAAAACTTGTTTCTGTTGTGATTTTCAATTCTAACTTAGCCCTCTATTTATAGGAAAATGTTAGAACGCCATAGGAGACTAAATAATAAAATAATATTATTATTAATTACAATTCCTATGCATGCTTTGAATTTTTGGGCAGCTATGTTGGAAGAATTCAGCAGCCCATGTGTGTATTCCACCAACCAAAAGTGGCCCCCCCATAAAATTAATAAAAATTATTTTATTTTTTTGAAACTTCAACAATTCATAGAAAAAAACCCGGTTATCAGAAAAATACGAATTTTATGTCCATTTTGCCTGAAATCGAATTCTCTACAACTTTGTAGCTTTGAGTTTTTCCAAATTCCAAACCAAAAATATCCGAAATCCACAAACGGATGATTTTTAATATTTCCCTTCCGACAAAATACTGATAAAACATCTCAGCATTATTTCCTTCAATTATATCTACATAAAATAAATATATTCATCAATTATATCTACATCAAATAAATATTTTCTTATCATATAAATTAATAATTAATTATTCATAAATATTATTACAGAATCACAATTATGACAACCAGGCCGTTCCCAGGAAAGAGGGGGCTTTCCAATAAGGATTTCTCCTTACTGGCGCGCAATTAGGTGACCAAACCTCTCCTTGAGAGAACTTTTTAGACATTGCCAATAATGTTATCTAATAATATTATTCAAATAATATGAATTATTGATCTGATAATGGAAAATACCGTGCAGTGACAATTATTGAAACAATAATAATATAAACTATCAACGCAACAATTATTGAATCAATAAAATAAAATATTAAACAAGAATTCATCGAATAATTATCGAGTAGTGTCTTTTCACGTAAGAATCAATAATTTCAAAATATCGCGTAATACCGCTGAGTGCTACTACGCAATAACACGACATCAGATGTATTTTAACCAACGGGTATTCCAACAAATGTTAATTAATTGAACCATTACGCCGTTATTTATAAAAACTTAAATTTGTCGCTTTTATTCATCCGACAGCTTATCCGTTATGGGGCCTGAATGGTCAAGCTGTTGTAAATGCGAATATTCTTCGACAGAAAAAATATTTCACGACCAAACGAATATTCCCCGACAATTGAATATTTTATAACCACTTGCGTATTTTGAAAAAAAATCATATCTCACCCTTAACTTTAAACTTTTAACAATTTATTTATTTACTGAATTGTAATTATAAGAAAAATTGAATACTTTTATTTCATAAAATTCGGGGTCTTACAAAAGTCTATCACAGTCTTGATAAAAAATTTATAAAAGTCTGTTACTTATTTCACGGAGTCTATAAAAGTCATTTAAAAAAAGTCTTTAAAGTCTGTAAAAGACATTAAAATCCCACAAATTCTACAAAAGTATGTCACTTAAAAAAAGTTTTTAAAAATCTTAATTGAATACACCCTCCTTAACTAGCTTAAGCTTAGTATTTAATTAATTAAAATAACTATTTTTATATAATATGTTATTTATAAAAATATAAAAATAATTAATTGTATAATTATTTAAATTTTATTAACTCGATTAAAACTCGTATTGAGTCTTGACTCGAGTTTGACTCACTTAAAAACTGAGTTGAACAACATATTTATTCTCATTTAAAAACTCGATTCAGTTGAGCTCGTATTTTTTCGACTCATTTACTTCATATATATATATATATATATATATATATAAAGAAAATAAGTTGAAGAATTCCTCTCAATAATTTAATTAGAGGGTTGAACAATTATAAAAAAATTAATTCGAAAGAATACCATTGATAAATTTGGTACTTTAAGACTAAAAATATACTATATATGAAATTTTGAAAGGACACTTTTATAGTTAACCGAAATGAGATTTTATTATTTTAAAATTTAAATAAATTACGTCAATTTTATATTTGAAAATATTTATTTGATTTTTAAAATTAATATTGATCTTATTTTTTTTGTAAAGCTATTAATTGTATATATGTAGAGTATAACTTTTGGTTATTTCAAATTCAATTATACCTAATAATTGATTTTTAAAATAATCAAAATTTTGGTTAGGGGTGGATATTTTACAAGTAAATTTTTTAAGTGAGATACCCCCAATTTGTAAGTTTTATTTTTTTGGAGGAAGGGATGAGAAATTTTCTAACAAAAAATTTAGGAAGAACTTTCATTTCCCTTCCTAAACAAAACTTACAAACACAACCATAGGGATGGATATGTTCACTTTTAAACATAAATAGCAAAATTATAAAATGTCTCATACGTTAGGGCAACAAATAGTAATTAACCCCAAGAAATTTGTTCATAAATCATAATGATATAGTCCTCATCAGAAATCCACACGACGCCGTCCAGTTTCATAACCCTTTCCCTCCCCAATCACTCCAATTTTTTCACTTCCATATGAGAAAGGAGAAAGCTCAGTCTCAGTTCATCACTTCACCTTCCCTCCATTGATGCTTAATTGAAGGAAAATTTCATCCGGTAATAGTATTTATTCATATTTCATTTACTTCTTTATTTTTTATGTGTTTATCTTTCTAGCAAATGGTTATAACCCTATATTCATATACAGAAAAATGGCTGGGATTTTGAAGGCGCCCGGTGCTTTTACCATCACTCCTCACAAAGTATCTGTGTGTATTCTGCTGCAAGTGTATGCACCGCCGGCTCAGATATCGTTGCCGTTCCCTTTCACTTCTGTTTCAAAACACAATCGCCTTGGTGTGTTTTTATTGGCACTGATAAAGGTACTCATTTTCTTCATCATTGTTAATTAATTTCACGCTCTAGGTAAGTTTATTTTTGATACATGTATTTTTTATTTTAAAAAGAATTGTGGGTGAACCACATATATTTTGTGTCTTGTGATTGTTTTCTTTCGTTATTTTTGTTGCGTTGTTTTTCTTTGTTAAAGCTTTTCTTTTCTACTTGTATATGGCGCCATAATGGGTTTTTGTGTCTAAAAGTCCTATTTTCTTGTTGGTCGTCTTCCAGTCTTGTGATGACATATTGGAGCCAACTTTGGATGAACTTATTACTGAATTGAGGGAAACTGGAGTGTGTGTGAATCAGTGGTTAACCGATCATTTAACTAGCAGGCTATCATCATTATCATCACCGGATGACTTGTTTAACTTTTTCAGTGATTTGCGAGGTGAGTTGACTATTATCTTTGTCTTTGTTTTTATGTTTTCTCCATCTTTTAAGCACCATTTAATCATCAGTATATATAACTTATTTGGGAAATACTTCTCATCAGAAATAAAATTTGATGTGATTTTGGTTAGGCATCCTCGGAGGCCCTGATACAAGCATCGTTGATGATGACCAAATTAATTTGGATCCCAGCAGCAACCTTGGAATCTATCTTCGCCGTTGCTTGCTTGCATTCAACATAATGTCATTTGAGGTATCTGTGTTATCCATTTGTTTGATTGTTAGCATTGTCATATCATACTAATTCTAATTTGTGGTTCCTGATGGTTTGGTAATGCTGTTACCTGACTTGATTCATATTCTTTTGAACCACCCGAAATTTCTTCACAACTTCAGTTTTACCCTTAACATGTATCTCTGTGTCCCTATTATTACATATTATGATGTGAACCATAAAAATTAGTGAAAGACAGAGAAGCAAAGAACAAATTCAAACTTATAGTTATTACAGCGGAACATAAAGTTGTTGCTATGCGGTTGATTTTTGAAATGAAGGAAAATTTGAATTGTTTTTGCCTCTACGGAACATGTTTATGGTCCACCTAATTTTACCCATTATTTTTTCCTTGTCTTCTGCTGGCTTCATTAGACTTCTAGGTTTCTGACTTGCATCCATTGATGTGCCCATTTTTTGTTCTCTTATTATACCTGGAATATTTTATTCAGATTTTTCCATTTATGCATTGGTAGATGTATTTTGTGATTGAAAAATTTGATACTTGCGAATTAAAAAAGGAAAAACAACATAATTTTTTAATTTTATTTGGTTGTGCAGGGTGTTTGTCATCTTTTAACAAATATAGGGACATACTATAAAGAAGCCTTCTCTACTTGTCCTCCTTCTGAGTTGCCTTGTTCAGATGATTTCAATAATGCTCCGGATGCATTAGAATATGAAAACATGGATTTAGAAAATTTTGTATTAGAGAAAGTTAGTGAAGAAATCGAATCAAGAAAGAGATCCCAAGAAAGAGTTTCATTTCATAATCATGCACCCAAAGCACTTTTTGGATTGGTTGAAGGTACAACTATTGGAGTGTCATTATTTTGTACACAAGAGTATTCTTTGATTGCTTGAAACTGCATATAGATTGCTGGTAGATGTTTATTTCTTCATTTAAAGTAATACATTGAAGTTGGTTGGTTCACCTTCATTATATTACAACTGTATCCATCATTCAAAGCTAGGAAAGTAAAATTTCAGATTTATAGAATTGTCAAAACTTCTATTTGGCTTGGATAGTTTAATACCATTTTAGAGTTGGGTTTGGAAAATAATTTTTTTGTTGCTCGCATCACCATACATACAAGAAGCTTAGTCCAGACTCCAGACATCATACACGGTGTAATATATGCTCCGAATATGTTTAAATTGATCGATTGATCATAAAATGAAATTCTTTGTGGTTGTTGAATCATAAGAGCCATGAAGGTTATGTTATATGTTGGTTCCATTCCTGATACTATATTTTGTGCATTTATTTTTTGATAGTTGAAAGCAAGTCAATTGGTGGGCACTTGCAATTGTTTACTAAAATATGAGGGTGAGAGAGGTGGTTGAATAGGCTAAAATTGTTGATTCTCTTTTTGCCTCTTACCTTCATTAGTTATTGTGTAGAGCAGTATTGGGAACTTGATACGACTCATTTGTGTTACCAAGATACTTGGTTTGGTTTAACCTTCCGTAGATCACACTTCGCTCCTGCTCCAAGGATTGTTTATCTTGACGGCTTTTAGTTAACTGTATGAGTACTACATTCATAACCAAAGGTTAATCATATATTATGATCTTTCTCTCTCATTTACACACACTTCTTTGTGGCATTTACTTGAAAGGAAATGTTGGAAGGGAAAGGGAATTTTAAGATAGTTTAGTGAGGTCAATTTCATCCTTGGAGCCATTATTTTACAGCAATATAGCCACCGCTTAATCACGCTTACATAACCATGTCATGCAATGTCAACCACCACCACATAAGTTGTTACCATATTGTCAGTATTACCATGGAGCCATCATACCGTACCACAGATATCATTTATTTCACATACTAAATCATTGTGATCACAAATCCTCAAAGTTAATCCTACATAAATCTATGTAAATGGTGGTCTTTTCAAAATTTGAAAATTAGCTGCTTCATTTCGAAATTCCTTATGTATTTTAAAAACTTTTATGTATTCTGCATCCTATCACACTATTAAAGGTCTATTTGGATTTCTTTTTACGGCTTTGCCTTACCTGCATTTTGTCTCTGCACAAATATAATTTTATCTTGTAATTTTATTTATTTTTCTTTTTTATGAGCTTGTGGATTGTCAGTTCTGCCACAAGGCCAACAAGTTTTACAAATTGGGTTTGTTGTTGACAGAGATTTTGCAGTTTTGTCTACTGAAGTTGGATTCTCATGGTTTGATAAAGGCTTAGCTTGTAGTAAGAAACTATTTGAATTGTTCGTATTCTTCTTCTTTTTGAGCCTCGGGACCTTGGTGCGACTTATGTCGCTCTTCTCTTTGATGTACGTCCACATTATTAATGCTCTTGATCTATATCATTTCTGTATTTAAAAGTAGAGGTAAACAACTAAACGTCTAAATTTAGAAGTTTAACAACATTTCTGTCTCCATTATTGTCATTATGGATAATGATAGTTTTCCTGCTTTGAATGCAAATGATGAGTACTGTTTAAATTTCCTGCTATGATGCAAATGATTCTGTCATGTTTACTGCATACCAAATTACCAGCCACACTATCTGATTCCTAAACCTTTTATCTGCTGCTTGACTCTTCTCACTTTTAAAAAAATAGTCTTTGTTTCAATTTGAGCTTCAAGTCCTAGGTGATATGGATGTTTCCAGTGTTTCAGCTTGCTTCACGCTTCTTTTGGATTTTCAAAGATCAGGTGGAAGAGTTGCAATTTTTATTGTTGATAGAGTAACTTACACGTGCAGATATCAATGTTTCTGCTGAACCAAAACTCAAACATGTTGATAAACCTAAAGATTGTAGCCCATTTACTCCAAATGATAAATCAGAAGGTGTCGACCCTATTGGTGGGGTTTACTTGCGTACAAATTGGCAGATACAAGGATACTTACTGGAGCAAGCTGATCAAATTGAAAAGTAGGTAATTTGTTGGGTTTTCATGGAAAAATAAATAAATTTAAGCTTCAATTGTTTTTGTTATGATTATTTGTGACTGTATTAAAACCAAGAATTTCTATTGCGTCACTGTCAGGCATGGCAGCTCTTTTTCTTTGAATGCTTTTGAATCCATTTTAAAGCAGCTACAGAAACTGGCACCAGAGTTGCACCGTGTAAGTTAATGGGTTTACCCATGAAAAAGTAACTTTTTTATGCAGGTTGTTATTTCATAGTATTTTAGTGGAGGGAAAAAGGGTTTAACTTGAAACTATGACTGTTCTTCGTTTTTTGTTTTGTATTATAATGCAGGTTCACTTCTTGCGATATTTGAATAGCCTCTATCACGATGACTATCCTGTTGCATTGGAGAATCTTCACCGTTATTTTGATTATAGGTATGCTTTTTTTTTTTAGTTTTTTAGTACAAGTGTCAAGTATGCTATTTGCTGTGCTTTTGCATCAGTAACCAATTATTGCTTTCACATCATTACATGTTTAGCTGTCATGTTTATATAACTTTGATTGATCCTCTGACTACATTTATGTGGGTATCCACATAAATGAATATGAGTTGGAATCCCACTTCTTCCAAACTACTTTCCTAACTAAACTCTTTTCATCTAAACATTACATAGTTCACATAGCACCGAAAATCAACAAAAGAGTGCCCTAGGCCTTTCACACTACTTGCACTGTGCTTGCACAATGGAAAGGGCCACCGGTTTATCTCTCCAACGAATCAAATTGGCCAAAGGTGTGCGTTCATGAGCCCATGCTAAAGTTTCAATCAATTCTTGCCAATAGCCATGCCAGGAAATTAAGAACATAAATCCAGTAGCCCAAACAAGATGAAGTAGAGCCACTTTGAGGTTTACAAAGAAATTTCAAGAGTTACGAAGGAAGCTTTGAGCTCATATTGGTTATAGGTTGAGAACGAGAAGTATATGATTGACGGTCTTTGTAGACCGTCTTTTTAGCCCGCTGCACAAGCAGCAGTTGTTGACAAGGATTTTGCCCACCTTTTCTTCACACTTTGAATTGCTGAACCAACTTCCGAATTTGGTGAGTCATAGAAAGAAAGAAAACATACGAGTGACTTTCCTTCTCCAAATTACACTCCAAGGGAGTTGGATGAAAGAACTCCTTTGATACTAGGATTTGATGAAAATATCCAATGACGTGTGAACCTTCATATGGTCACAAGGGATGCTAAATCATGAATATATCTCATTATTATCACTCATCCACTTCAAAATTGTTTTTGTAAACCAATACTGGTTTTTGAATCAAAGGTTCAACTCTTTCTAAGACTTTTTGTCTGAAAGCCTTAGAAGATACATCTTATAAAAAATTAGCTTGTAATATTGACCACTCATTTGTTAGAAATGGGCTAATCAGATAAATTGTGGTAGTAAAGTGCAGGGATTGAAGGATGCGACCTTGTTCCCCCTTCCTCATCTGGCTGCAATAGCTTTGGAAGATATGAAATTGCTTTATTATGTTTGGGGATGATGCATTTTCACTTTGGGTATCCAAAGCAAGCTTTGGAGGTAAGCATGTGAAGTCCTCCTGTGCTCTTCTTCCCACAGTGGCTATTTTTCTCTCAAGTACTTCACTGAACCAAATCACTGATTACTTTCGATTAAATTTTGTTACTTGTTATAATGAGTCGCTTTACTTAATTTTCAGGTTTTAACTGAAGCAGTTCGGGTTTCTCAACAGGTATCCGTTTTAGATTAGCATTTTCACTGTATATACAGTTGAATCTTAGGTGCTGTTTGAGAATTTCCATAATCAATTTTTTTTCCAAGTCTGGTCAACTATTCATTTGATCCACAAAAAAAGTAACACCAATTTAGATGTGAAAAATAGGCTTGTTTTGGGATTTGCCAAGAAGGGTCCTAATGACCTCCATATTGGGCTTTCATATCTCCATTTTTTCTTTTTTCCACACCATTCTCTTCTGGATTGTTTGCTTACTATGTGAGTAAATATTATAACAGGGCAAATTCTAGTATTGGATAGAAGCAATCTAACAAAGCTGAGCCATGATAATGATATTAGTATTAATATTTTTATTGAAAGGCAAGAAGTGTTGAATTGAAGCATTTCTCATCCGTCTCTTGTTCTTTTTACATGTGAACATTTTGGAGTAGTTCTGATCTATCTCTCCCATTTGCATTTTTTTTTGTATATTTAAATGTATTATGTTGAATGTTGATGACCAACTACTAACTACTACATCTGTCCTCCAAATGATGTCCAAAATTACACAGTAAACTCAAATTAAGGTTGTCAAATTAGAAGAGAGAGTATAATTTATTCCAATTATACCATTTAGTTTTGACCCCGCACAAGTACCATAATTAACTTGGCAGTTGAGCATTTGTATGGGGATATGTTCACTTTGGGGTAAATTAGTTAATTATACAATATTTTGTATTCCTTTAGTGGTCAAAATTATAGTGTACTTTTTGGACATCCTTTGGAGATAAAAGGTTATATTTTGCAAAATAAATTTTTGTCATTTATGAAAAGATTTCTCTCTCCAAAAATTGATTATGAGAGATATTTGAGTGATAAATATTAGAGAATCCATGTCTATTACACTCTATATAACTTGGATCTCTGTATAAACTTCTGCAAGCAAAGTGTAATGTTTGATGTGTGATATGATGTATCACTATTTTGGAGGATGGTAGCCTCCTTTTATGTCCCTCGGGGTAGCAACTTATTGTTTACCCCACCTTCTCTCTTAGTTGATTATTATTTAATTTTAATTAATTTTTTGGTAACCTACCTTTTGTTCAGGTTAGCAACTTATTGTTTACCCCACCTTCTCTCTTAGTTGATTATTATTTAATTGTTATTATTTTTTGGTAACCTACCTTTTTAACCGATTTTTACAAGAACTTTTTTCATGATGTGAATCATTCTTTTTTTATTATTATTCTTAAAGTATTGCTTTGAATTGCAGCACGGCGATGACACTTGTCTTGCTTACACATTAGCAGCCATTTGCAACCTGTTGTCTGAAATAGGTATCTCAAACACAACTGGGATTATTGGATCATCATACTCACCTGTGACCAGTATTGGCACTTCATTATCCATTCAGGAACAATTATTTGTGCTCTTGAGAAGGTCACTAAAAAGAGCCGAGTCTTTAAAGTTAAAGCGGCTTGTGGCTTCCAATCATCTTGCAATGGCCAAATTTGATTTAACGGTAAGAATTGGGTTAACTAGTTCAACATAGCCTTTTCTTTTCATGAACATGTTATTTGCTTGTATCTCATGGACCATGGTGAGAGTATTTCTGTTCACTTTCTTAAGTTTGAGCAATTTTTTGTTGAATAGTCTAATTACAACATAATCCTAATAGCAACATTACTAAGTAAATTTTTTTTTCCTAAACTTAGCATTGAACATATAAAATTTCCTCAAGTGAGAATCATACTCTAGTTATCTACCTGCATCTCAATGTGAATGAAAGGATATTTATATCAAAGGTAATTGTTTACATGTTAAGTTGTGATCTTTTTTTTATTAGCTTGGATAAGCTTTAGTTCGTGTATCACTTCACAAGTTGACATATTGGAAAGTTTTTTTTGGATAAGAGAAATTGATTTATTAGAAAAATGGAGGCTTAGCTACTACAAGGTGTAAAGCCCTCCAAACACATTGAAGATCTAGTAACGTGCCTTGAAAGCCACCTACTGCTATGGAGGACCAATTGGAAGAAAGAAGGTGACGCGGCAATAGTTGACCGTCGTGTTGCCGTCTCGCCAAGTCGTTAAAAATGTGCAATTTATACATTATTTATTGGCTTAAATATAATTTGCTATAGTTTAGGTCATATTTTACTTTGGTGATCCACATTTCAATTTTGTCAATTAGTCAATTAGATGATTGAACTATTAATTTTTTTTAATTCCAACAAATTGAGCCTATCACGTCAGAAATTGCTGACGTGGCTATTTGGGTGGGTTATTAGTCAGCTGAGTTGTAATGAAAAAATAGTATTTTATTTATTGATTAAACAATTTTGATATAATGGAGGGTAAAATGGTCACCATACTAAACATATTTTGATTTGGATGGGAGTTTTTGGTTGTTCTGTGTTCACCACGAAGAGATGGCTGGAGGCTGATGTTGGTTTGTGGTGGTGCTGAGCCTTCTCCATCTTCGCCTTTTGGCTTCGATTGCGGTAGATGGCTTGTTCTTGTCGGATCTGATTTTCTGGGTCTGGGCTAAGTTTTATTTCCATTTTAGTTGTTCGGGCTTGTTGTTTGTTCATCTGTTCGGCTGATTTGGGTTGTCCCTCTTCCCATTGGTTCTCTGTTCTTTGAGGTTATTTGGGTTTGTGGTAGTCATTTCTATTAATTGATCTTCTATTTTGTTAAATGTTCATCTTTTAAGGTCAATTTTTGGTGGTTCTGTTTTGGGACTATTGTAATTAGTCTTAGCTTTTTATCATTGTTGTCAAGTCGTCGACGGCGTCAAGTCGACCGGAAAAAGCAAGGCATCCTACCGACTTGGTGGCAGAGCACATAGTCGACCGCTCAGGCGTCGCCTTGGACGACTTGGACGCCGCCAGATTTACTTTGACGACTAACTAAAGAAAGCGGGCGACTTTCCAAAGCGGGTTTGACCCGACCCTATTCAAAAACCTAAACTCCTAATCGATCTCCTCGTTCTTTTTCCTTCTTCGACAATCGATCGACAGTTCCTTTTCCTTCTTCGACGCTTCGAGAAGGAGAAATCAAACGAGAGGAGAACTTCGATGTTGATACGAGAGGAGAACTTCCAAAGAGGAGGGACTGCAAAGAATCGAACCTTTTCCTTCTTATTATCATTCGCTCGATACTCGACGACAAACCCATTTCCTTCGACGAATTGCTCGAGTCGCCGCTCGTTTTTTCCTTCTTCGACGCCCTTTTCCTTCGACGACGCTTCGAGAATCGAGAGGAGAAACGAGACCGCTGCTGCTCGTCCTTTTCCTTCTTCTTGCTCGTTTCTTGTTGTTTTAGCATTTCCAAAGGGTGAAGATCAATGACTTATCAACATTTTTAAGGTATGCAAGCTCTTATTTGTTCTATACATTTTCTTCACCGCCTTCTTCGCCACGATCATATTCTTTGCTAATTTTTGACTTCGTGTTGTGTTGTGTTGTGTCGACTTCACGATCACTGTTGTTTGATTTTTTGTTTACTCACGATCGCTTTTGTTTGGTTTTGTTTACTCACTCACGGCTATTTGCATTGCTTGATTGCAAACAGAATTAAAAAAAATTAATACGTCTTGTTTGTTACTTGTTTACATCATGTAATACGACTTCAAGTTGTTTACTTGTTTTGTTATTACAATTTATAAATTACAATGTCTTGTTTGTTTGTTTAATCAGATTTTGTAGAATCAGAGATAGTTAAACGGCGGAAAGTTCAGAGTCGAGGGTTATGATCCAACTAAGGATCCTAAATGAAAGGCCAAGTCTAAAGATCCGGGGTGAAAATATGATTTTGGCGTAATCGAAAGCGATAAAAATCTTGTGCAATGCATTCTCTCAGGGAAAAAGGTTCATGGAGAAATCAAGAGATTTAAACAACATCTTACCGGTGGGTATGGGATGTGTCCAAGTGTCCTCGAACTACAACAAAAAAATTCAAATGAGATGATCACAATAATGGGTAACAAAAGGAATAAGCCAATTCAATTTGATTTACCACGACGAAGTAGAAGAAATTCACCATCTAATATTCCAAACAATGCTTCCAATGCTTCTAATGCTTCCTCTACAATTTGCTCCAAGTTCTGGGACCGCATCTAAAAGGATGAAGAGTGTATTTCAATTCCTGCCGTAATCACAAACAAAGACCATTGAAACTCATTTTAGAAAATCTCCTCAAGAAGTCATGGACGAAAGGCATCGAAAAGGTCCTAGCCAAACTATTTTGGAGAATCGCCTAAGGACACCGGAAGAGAAAGAGAAAGTCGATATGCATGTTGCCAACTTTTTTATGAGTCCGCATCCTTTTTAATGCAAAGAAATCGAAGAAGTTATGAGGTGACGGCAGAGGCTATCAAGCAATATGGGTCGGGTTACAAGCCTCCTTCATATCACGAGTCGAGGGTTCCTTTTTAGCGAAGGCCAAGACTAAAATGTATGAACCGAAAGAGAAACACAAAACTTCTTGGAAGCAAGATGCACAAATTGCGAGTCTTATGTCGACGGATGGATGGATAGAAGAGGCGGACACTTTGATAAATTTTCTTGCTAATAAATCCCGCAGGTACTTACTTTTTGGGATCACCATGCCTCTCGCTTTCAATCTCGTGGATGCAAACATGTTGACAGAGCTACTTGATGGGAAGATAAAAGAGATCGAAATGAGAGTATGTTGTGCAAGTGGTGACGACGACAATGCCACCAATTATAAGGCAAAGCAGGTCGTATGTCATGGAGAGGAGACCGACCTTGTTCTCGATACCACGTCCGCCCATCGCTTGCACTTGATGTTAGAGGACATAGTAATATGAAGCAATTTAAGTCTACAATCGTGAAGGGCGGAAAAATAACTGGATTCATTTACGATACGGTCGCTTTCGAGGCAATGAGGACCAAATCAAATGGGAGGGACCTTGTGAGATCGGAGTCACCCGATTTGCTACATCATTTACGACTTTTTCAAAGCTTGGTAAAGCACAAGGATGCTTTGAGACACTTGTTCATCATCGGACAAATTCGAGGTCACAAGTACATAAAGGCGGAAACAAGTGTATGATATAATTATTTCTTCCACTTTTTGGCACAACGTAGAAGATCAGATTAGAGCCTCACAACCATTACTTGTAGTCTTGAGGATCAGGATTCTGATGAGAGGCCACCGCCTTTAGAGATTCTTGTTGCGATGGAATATGCAAAGAAAAGATCAAAGATGTTTTTAACAACAAACAAAGGTCAGATAAGAAAGTGATCGACATCATTGAGCGAAGATGGGCACGCCAAATGGAGTAGAAGTTATACGGGCAAGATTGCTTCTCAATCCGGAAAGTATTTTGACATCAAAGAAGAAGAAGAATCTAATTTGCTTACTTACAAATCACAGAAGAACTTCAATGATGTTCTTTCAAAATGGTTCCCACCAAGTTTTGGCGATAAGATAAGCGACTTAGCCGATGTTCATGAATCTTCTCGTGATGACTTTTCTAAAGACATGGCGATTAGGCAATGAAAGACAAAAATCCTAGTAAGCATATTACATTAACTAAAAAAATTTCTTTTAAGTTTAATAATTAAGACTATATTTGATTTTTTTTTAATTTTTTACATCTAATGTAGTTGATTGGTGGAATGCTTTTGGCGGTTGTCTTATTGAGCTTACAAAGTTTGCAAAGCGAATCCTCGGCCTTTGTTGTTCTTCTTCCTGTGAGAACGCAATCGAGCACTTTCGAGTTTGTAAGTATTTAGTACATAACTAAATGTATCAATATTTTATATATTCTTTTTGCTTAATATTTTTTAAACAAAAATTTCATATTCATACGAAGAAGAGAAATAGGTTGGAGCATCAACGGTTAAATGATTTGGTGCATGTCCAATACAATCGCCGAATTGTTGATAGGTTCCAAAGGAGGTGCGAACGTGGAAGAAACTTCGATCCATTAGTCCTAGATGACTTTGATTGGGGTAATGAGTGGATAGTGCCCGAACAAGATATAGTTCATGATGGAGATGATCTTACGTGGGATTATGTTGATAGAGTCATTGTTGGTGCATCCGATGCCGCCGAGGGACGAATCTTCCTCGTAGGGCCGGTCTATTCTACTCACCACAGCGGGTAATGCTTCAACTTCAAGAGTCTATGATTGTGAATGAAACTGATTCTGATGTTGGAGAAGAGGAGGGCCTTCCTAATGATGATGAGGATGTTGATGATGATTATGGCCGAAGAGTAACTACTGTTTCGAGTGATGATGCCACTGCTGGGAGAGATGATGATGATTTGATCTTTTGATGATTTTGTTTGATAGCTTGTTTTTGTCAATGTCACAATGAACATGTCTTTATCTTATAAAGGATGGTTGTCTAATTTTATGATATGATATCATGATTATATGCTTGTATATACCTTTATCTTAACAATACTTGTTTACTTGTTTTATCATAAATTATTGAATTCTTAGTATTGAAATTTATGGTATTCTATATATACAATGTTAAAATGGGAAGAAACCAAACATAAATTTAAGAATTATATCAATTAAACTAAATATTACAAATGTATCACCATTTATATAATTTGAAGTCAGGTAGTTGTACAAGTTCAAAAATTACAACCTGTAGTAAAATTATCATTTCGACTTGATCTTGTTCGCTTCTTTGTGATTTGATATACTACAACCTCAGCATTATGAATATGGTAAATCATTAGAAATATCAATATATAAATATTTATATAAATGTTAAATATATATAATTTTATTCAGATAAAATTTACATTGTAAACGACTTGTCGACTTGTGGATTAACTAGTCCAAGCGCTTCGTCGCCTAAGCGCTTAAGCTCCCGGCTGTCGACTCGCCTCGACTTGTCGCCTTGATAACTATGCTTTTTATGATTATTTCTTTGTTCAATTCAGTTTATCTCTATTTGTTCATGGGTGCTTTTGATATGGACGCTTTATGATTGTGTGACGATATCCTTGGTGGGCCGCCGATTCACCGGTGGTTCTTCTAGTTATGGGTCCTATTTTATTGCAAATCAGTTCGTGTTCCTGGTGGATCCCTACTGTGTTCATCGTCGGATCGATTGGGGATCCATGCTGGTGTTTATGTTCCGGTGTTCTCGCCGGTGATATTCTGATGTACCCGATCGATTATTGTTACCGGCATATTTGTGTTTTATTGATTCTGAAATTAAATGGTTTATCAAACTCAGATCTGAAATTCTTGGAAGTGGATTCTTTACACAATCTTTCGTTATCATCATTGAGAAACTTTGATTTTTTGAGACCTAGGGTTTATCGATCGATCGGAGTTTTGGGGTTTTTGCGGAGTGGGGGAATTTATGGCGATCGATGGATTGGAAGAGATTTGTCAAAGAATTTGTTTTGTTTCAATGTAGAATAAAAGTTGTTTTACCAAATTTACCCTTGATTAAACAATTTAAATGAACAAAATGATGAAAATATTGATTTTTAAATACACATCAGCTAGACATGACCCCACAGGGGGTCACGTCAGCAATTTCTGACGTGTCAACTTAATTTGGACAAAAGTGGAAAAAATTAATAGTTTACTCTTCTAATTGACGAAATTGGAAGGTGAATCACCGAAGTGGAATATGACATTTAGTTTAGGGTAGTAAATTATATTTAAGCCTTATTTATTTTATTTCAAAAATGTATTGAAAAATAAAATTGCATATACATTAAAAGTCGAAACATAATAACTAACTCCATGGAATACAATTAAAAACACAATTATATGAATACATCACAGTCAAAATTCAAAAATAAATAATTGATATTAAAATCTAGTCGAACAAGTTAACAAACACCACGTAAAAAATAAAGAGTCAACCAAGGCATCACCCATCACACACTACAAGTCTAATAAGTAAAAAATCACACGACATAACAAGTTCATGAGTTATGATGAGTCATAAGTAAAATATGACTTAATCGCTTACCTTGGATCAGCTACTAAGGCGTGAGCGTTGGCAACTCGACGTCCAAGGTGTCGCCTGCATCAGGACACCTAGGCGTTGCCTAGGCGACGACATGACAACTATGGTGCAAATAACCAAATGTGCCATGGAAGATGCATCAAAATTGAATTATAATTATAAGTGGACTAACTTTATTGTCTAGCTATACCTAACAAATTATATTGTTAGAGCAAATGCTACACCAACTATTTATTCATTCAATTAACATACTTACCGGATACTATGTATAAATCTCACTCTCTCTCTCTCCGTATGTGTTTATTTGTTTACATAGTGTATATCGGTTATATGGCAGCATCTCCATGTCTATATTATTTGAATAAAGTTGATAGTTAAATGTAACTGATAAAAAGATTACTGGTGACAGCACTGATTAAGAACTTTTTGACATAGATTATGTCTTAACTCCTCTTGGGTATAAATGACTTGTCATTAATATAAGACTTCAACAAGGTCCTGTCTTGGGTTGCTAGAAGAGGCTGGATGAAACCTTCGAGAACCTTTATGTATTATTAATGCATATTAACCCACTTTAGCTTACGTGAGTCAAGTTCAACCTACCTCAGGTTTGGCTCATTTTATTGTAGAGCTAAAAAATCCAGCCTTGTGGGTCTTGCGATATAGTTCAGGTTGCTCCTGTGTGATACATGTCAAGGATGATTTACTTCTACAATCCCATATGATGTGCTTTTAGATTGTTACGCCTCTACTGATGGTGTTTTATTGTCTATATTACTTTCTGCACTGTTGATTGTGGCACAAAAACTTGTAAGAGTGAAAGTTATACATAATTGTGTACAAACCATATGTGTGATATCATGTTTCCCATTTTTTCTTCCCACAACTTTAATCCTCCACTTTCGTTCTATTAAAGAAAACTGAAATTGCTCTTTGATCTTTTGCAGCATGTTCAAAGACCTTTACTATCATTTGGTCCTAAGGCTTCCATGAAGCTTAAAACTTGCCCAGTCAATGTTTGCAAGGTAAATTCATGTTTGTTAACATTGCTTTAAAACTTCACATAGTTCTAGGTTTTATTGACTATTTCTCTGTTTGTTGTTAATACTATGTATTTTCTGCAATGAGTATTGCAGGAATTGAGATTTAGTTCTCGTTTGATCAGTGAATTTGACACTGAAAGTTCACTAATCACTACCAACGGTGCTTGGAGTACTGCATGGCTTAAGAATTTGAAAAAACCAATGGGTTCATTAGTTTTCAATCAAGAAATTGGATCTGGAATCATTGGTGATAGTTTCCAATTCTGTGCACAACCTAGTTCTGTTCCCACGTCTGTAAAGCAGTTAGTAGGTTCTTCATACCTGGTTCGTGCCACTGCTTGGGAGACATATGGCAGGTGAATTTTGGAATGTGTGGCATTGTTTTGGATAAAGGAATGTCTAGTCTATATTCTATAATACTTGTCATAAGTTAGGCTGGTTTAAATTTTTTGTTGTATCCTAATATTTTATAGTAGAAATTGATTAACAAGTTTGATATTACCTTGTGAAAAGCGAATCAACTGTTAAAATCAAGAAAATAAATAATTGGTCTACTAGAGTAAGTTTACCTGAAAGCATTGTTGTCATGGCGTCGTCTAGGCGACGACTATGCATCCTAGCGTTGGAGCCAACGCCTTGGACGCCGAGCCGCTAAGGCTCAGGCATTGGTAGCGGACCCAAACAGAGTAAAGACTGCGTTAGTTATTATATTTTGGGTTTTAGTGTATATAAAATTTTATTGTGTAATATACTTTTAAAATAAAATAAATAATGTATAAATTGCACATTGTTAACAACTTGTTGCCATACGGACGCCATGACGATCACTTTATCGCTTAGGCGTCCTAGCGGTCAACTATTGCCGCGTCCCACCTTGGCACCGTAACAACTATGCCTAAAAGGTAAAAGACTACTCTGACCACTCTGACCACTCTGGTCATGTGTTATCCCCAAAAAAAAGTGTAGTAGATAGAGAGCAGTAAATGATGCTTCATAAATGATTCTAGTTTTCGTTGAAGGTATTTCATTCAAGCTGAAAAGTTTGATCCTAGGAAGCCATAAAGTGGGGGTCCGAAGATGTGTCATGTGTCATGGTGAATGTGAAGTAAACAAATTCTTATAAAGTAGTTTTAACATGTAGGCTTTGGTGGTGGGAATGCTGGTGAATATATATTTTTTCCTTTTTGATTTGATTCTAATGTTTCAAATGCAATTTTGGATTCAATCAGTGTTCTAAAAATCGGCCTAGGCGGGGGCATGGCGCCGCGTCTAAGGCCAAATCGGTGAAAAAAGCGCCCCAACCAATTAGGCGGCGCCTAGGCGGGAAAGGCGGGGCCTAGGTGGGAAAGGCGGGCCTAGGCGGAGTTTTTTTTTTTAAAATTACTACCAAAACCAAATCTTGATATATTTATTTTTCTAATGATTTACCGTATTCTTAATGCAAGTTGTAGCATATCAAATCACAACAAGAAGTAAACAAAATCAAGTCAAAATGGATAATTTTATTATAGTTGTAATTTTTTGAACTTGTACCAACTTGAAATTATATAAATGATGATACATTTGTAATATTTTGTTTAATTCAATATAATTTTTAAATTTATGTTTAGTTTCTTAAGTTTTAATATTAAATTTAATTCTTAAAATTTAAAATTTTATTATTTAATACCAATTTTGTTTATGAATAAAACTAATACGTCCAAAGATATGTTAGTCATACTTAGTATATGGTATTTGTCATTTTGTGTAAGTCCTCAATTTTAAAAATTACACAAATTAAAATAATTTCATAATTAATAATATCAAATGTCTCATTCAATAAACTTCACACTAATTTTTAAAAATAACATTTATTTAAATTTTTGAGAGAGAAGAAGTACGTATATAATTATATATATGAAGATATCAAGATACTACTTACTAGTTACTACTTACTAGTAACACTAATTCTATAATTTAATTATTTCAAGCAATGGATCTTACTACTTAAGTGCAATTACTATTAATTCTATAATTTAATTATTATCTTTATTATAGATTATTTTGTTTTATATTATTGTTTTGTTAGAATAATGTAAGATAAAATATTAAAATTGTCTTAAAATAAAAAAATCCCGCCTAGGCCCCTCTTGGCCGGCCGCCTCCCGCCTAGCGCCTTTTAAAACATTGGATCCAATAGCTAAAATTGCTTGCAAAGTTACAACTGTGGACGTATGGTTTTTGATATGGAAGTTGAATGTTAGCAAATCTTGCTTGTTACTTATTTAGAGTCATTTGCTTGATACAACTTTGTTCATCTTTTTATTGAATTGGGTATGTTGTTCTTACCTCGGGATGTGATTCGTAAACCTAATATTGGCTTTTACTTATCCTCAATTGGTTGCTGAACTAAGAATAAGGTTAACCAGGATAACAACTATACGTTTTCAAGATACCACTATTTCTAGATGTTTCTTTTGGCTCCTGTTTAATTAATAAGGTTGTTACCGTTCATATTTTATGCTAATCATATTGACCTGATGTTATGAAACTGCTTACTAAATTTGCAAGTCTTGTAATGGATGCATTGTATTCTCTTTTCTCCATTTGCAGTGCTCCTCTTGCTCGAATATCTGCTCTGGTTTTTGCAACTTGCTTTTCTGAATCATCAAGGTAATTATGAGCTTATATGTCACCAGATTTAAATAGGGTTCTGCTTATAGAGACCTTTTATTTGAGGTGTATTTGTTGTCCATGTATGCGACTTCTTTGACCCCATTTACATTTTGTTAACTTCGACAGTTCAGCTGATGTTGCATTGGCATACACTAAGCTTATCCAACATTTAGCAGTTTTTAAAGGGTACAAAGGTCAGTATACTCTTTGTTGACTCATTTTTGTCGCAATGATAACTGCAAAATTCAGAATTAGTATACTTGGTGTTTGTAGCCTGAAATCATGTGGGTTAATACTTATTAAACAAATTTGTAATATAGTTGTTATCTATGAAGCACCGACATGGAGACGTAAGGTTCACATTAAATTAGTACTATTCATATATCAGTCAAATTAGGAGTAGAAAGATTCAAATTGATAGGCTCAAAGAATCCCTTTTTTAACGTCATGCATTACATATTCCAAAATTCACCCTTAAACTCAATATTAAAGAAATGTACATTGGTAGGAGTAGCTTACAATAAAGCACTTCTATTGGTAGGACCAGTGGTTTATAGTTGAGCATTTTTATTGGTACAGAGTGTTTATTGAAATTAGTTCCAGTTCATTTATTTTTAACTTCACTTTACAAATATATTCGTCAATCTTAATGTTTTACGGTTAAATATAGAAGTTTGAGAAGCAGTAATCTTTAGCTTCTCCCTTGACCACAGTTGCATCACAGAGTGCTTTTATACCACACCACTTGATGAACATGCTCAAATTATACCTAACACACTATTTTCGTAATTTTGAAGTTATTGATAATTTATGGCAAAAATTAATGAATACTGTAGTTGGCACGTTGTACTGTTTACATCATTAAACTTTTAATTATTCAAATTATCCCAGTAAACTAATTATTATTTTGAAATTGGGTCATTCCGTTAAAAAAATTAAATGGACGTTAATTTTTTATCGGCAAAAATAATTAATTACCCACTATAGTTGGCACATTTTACTGATTACACCATTAAACTTTTAGTTTTTTAAATTACCCAGTAAACTAATTATTATTTTGAAATTGGATCATTCCGTTTTAAAAAATTAAACATACGTTAATTTCTTATCTACGTGGCTTTGAAAAGGAAATACAAAAATCAAAAATATTACTTATGTGGCAAAAAAAAAACTTAAAAGTGGAAAAAAAAATCAAAATATTTTGGGTATTCGGATCTCATATGTTTATCAATAGAAGAAACTTACTCGCGGATGAAAACAATGCATCAGCAGCAGAAATGAAAGCGCGATAAGTGACAACATCCACCTCTTACATCTGCCTCTGAATTATCTCCGCATCCACCACCCGTAAAAACTCACTCCTATCAAATCATAAATATAATCTCAACAAAATCAATTTAACCAAATATTACTACCATATGTGTGTGTGTGTGTGTGTATATATATATATATATATATACATAGATATAGAGACAGATTGGAGAAGGGGTGAACCTTGTGGAGGCGATCGAGAGTGAAGAAGAGAAGTTCGGAGACATAAGGCTGTTTAGAATCTGAGGCGAGAGGGACTAAACCTATTGCAATACTATTTACTTCATTTGTTGTTATTGTTGGGGATTCGGACTTCATTGTTATATCTAATGCTGAACTTTGAAGCTCAAATCAATGTTTTGGGTACTCGGATCTTGGAATTTTCAGAAATTTTAGAGAGAATATACGCATATTTATTTAATTTGGAAAAAGGGGGCGAAAGAAAGAGATAGGAGGAAAGAATAGAGAGAATAAATGAAATTTATATTTTTTCTTTTTTCTTTTCACATCGACGTAGGATAAAAACCGAAACAATTTAACAGTCGTGAGGCAAAGATAACAGAATGACCCAATTCCAAAATAATAATTAGTTTACTGGGGTAATTTAAAAAATTAAAATTTTAATGGTATAATCAGTAAAAACGTGCCAATTACAATAGGTAATTAGTTAGTTTTGTCGATAAAAAATTAACGTCTATTTAAATTTTTTAACGGAATGACCCAATTCCAAAATAATAATTAGTATACTGGGGTAATTTGAAAAATTAAAAATTCAATGGTGTAATCAGTAAAACATTTTAACTACAGTAGGTAATTCATTAGTTTTGCCGATAATTTATGTATGCCGAAGGTCATAATTTAACATCATTATCATAGACTCCACACTATACAAGAGACATGATAGATAACCCTCATCAATTGCCTAATATCCCCAATAGGAAAGTTCTTTCTTCCTCCCTAACAGGAAGGACTCGTTAATCACTCTTAAGTTAGTTTTATAATTTTCAAATATGATCTTATATGATTTATTACTTATGCAGAAGCTTTTGCTGCTCTTAAAATAGCAGAAGTGACGTTTTTATCTGTCTCGAAGTCTCGAATTCTGCTACTTAAACTGCAGTTGCTCCATGAGCGTGCGTTACATAAGTAAGGCTATTTATCGTGAAAACAACATAGAAAACATCCACTTCCTTAGACTTTACATTTTATGTTTAACATGAGCTGGCTATCTTGTAGGGGGAACTTGAAACTTGCTCAACAATTATGTGATGAGCTTGGAGTTTTGGCATCTTCTGTAACTGGTGTGGATATGGAGCTGAAGACAGAAGCAAGCCTTCGACATGCTCGGACATTACTTGCTGCAAACCAATTCAGTGAGGTCATTAATTTTCCTTTTTCTAAACTTTCTGAGCGTTGCCAATCTTTTCCATTTTCCTGAAGATCAAGTAGCATCTTATGCAGAACTCTTTATGGTAGTAACTGAACAATGGTGCTACCCGTTGTTTTGTCTTATACTCCCTCTTAGTGTCTTACATATTACTTTAATGTGTCAGAGATGATAGAGTGAAACCTGAACACACAAATACACATTTATATATATAGTGCTAAAGACATTTGAAGAAAGGATACTAATGGTTGAATATATGCACAAGTAATCCCGTTAGAGGGGGTGTTCTTGATGTCAAAATAACAGTCTCTGCTTACAAGGGTCCTGCAATACTGAATTATATTCCCTTATAGATATTTTCCTCCGCCGCTAGCACTCTTGGTCAACTGGAGACAGCTTCGACATCCATCTCCAGTAGTGCACCTTTTATGACTTGTCTCCCAAGCAAAGAGAAGCCCCAGTCAGCCTGCCAAGAGCTCAGCTGTTGTGTTGTGCAGGCTCCCAAAATATAGGAATTGGCCGATATCCCGTCATCCAATATCTTAGTTTTTGAGTGAGACTATGATATGAAGGGGTACCCCTTTGCAATGTTCTAAAAGGCGCTAGACGGGAGGAGGGCGGCCGAGGGGGGCCTAGCGCCTAGGGGGCCTAGGCGGGATTTTTTATTTTAAGCCAATTTTAATATTTTATCTTACATTTATCCAAACAAAACAATAATATAAAGAAAAACAATCTATAATAAAGATAATAAAGGCCTTTGCTTAAAGTTCAAACACATCCATATTGCTAATGTCAAAGTTCAAACACAAACATGCAATTGTTCAAAATATTAGTTTTATTCATAAACAAGATTGTTATTAAATAATAAAATTTAAAATTTCAAGAATTTAATTCAATATTAAAACTTAAGAAACTAAACATAAATTTAAGAATTATATTGAATTAAACTAAATATTACAAATGTATCATTTATATAATTTGAAGTTGGTACAAGTTTAAAAAATTACAACTATAATAAAATTATCCATTTTGACTTGATATTGTTCACTTCTTGTTGTGATTTGATA
This sequence comes from Panax quinquefolius, assembly GCA_020205615.1. NCBI lineage: Eukaryota > Viridiplantae > Streptophyta > Magnoliopsida > Apiales > Araliaceae > Panax > Panax quinquefolius. The sequence goes on along the minus strand of CM035162.1, from coordinate 135,796,280 downwards.
TGCTACTGTAACGCCTCGGAAAATCGAACCTTTTGTAAATACTTTTAATAATGAATAAAATAATATTATTTGTTATTATTATGTGTTAGTAAGATGAACGTCGTTCTATAACCTAGAAACGTCGGAACATCATAGTATTTTAACTACGTGAAGGAATTAAAGTGTTTAAATTTTCAAGACGAAAATAAAAGCTTTCCGAGAAATTTTCCGAAAAACACTATTCATCGTTTTCCGCTCGGGAATTATTTTTGAATTTCCGAGAAATACATAACGTTATAATATTGAGGTGAGATGGATTATGTAATAATAATTCAAGTATGGAAAACGCAATATTTCGCATGTGGACTTAAATTTAAAAACGTTAAGGATTAAAGACAAAATGAAATGGAATTGTGGATCTTGTAGGAAGTACAAGTCCAATGAGAATTAAGGGGCAAGCCCAAGTTGTGGTAATGTTTAGCCCAAGTGTTGGTTAATATGAAGCCCAAAGCTTAAGTTAAACAAACTAAATCCAAGCCCACAAGAATAAGCTATGAAATTAAAGTAAGCCCAAAGCTATGATCCATTGGATAATTAGGATCCATGGGACAACCCATGGGTGAACTTGGTGATCAAGACCTTTATGTGCTGGCCAAGTATTTGATGTAGGGAGCAACTATACTTGGGATTTAAGGAAGGAATAGTAAGGAGGTTTGTTAAGGAGGTGGGAGGTCTTGATGACCCATTTTCCCTAACCTTGGATTAGACCTTGCAAACGGGCCGGGCTGTCGGCGGGCCGGGCCAAAAAGGCCCGGATTTTGGTGGGCTGGAATTAAGCGGCCCGTGGCCCAGGTTGGACCGGCCCGGCCCGCGGGCTTTTTTTTTTTTAAAAAACTGTAAATCACAAAGATTAAACAAAAAAATACAATCTAAGTTGCTTTTACAATTTACATACAATAATACAATTATACAAATCACAGAATTACAGAAATAAGCTCCAAATATAGAATTACAAATTCAAACCAAGACTATTCATTTGACATGTCACCATCAACAGAATTACAGAAATAAATAAGCTCCAAATGCATACTTGCAATCCATCTGCTAGTGAAAGAATGGCTTGACATCCTGTGCAAAAAGATTCATAAATGTATCATTATATATGAACCATCTTATAATTGATTCATAAATTCTTCTTTTTTCTAAAAAAGTGAGTGGATGCTATTTAACAAGACATTCAATTCAATATAACTAGACCATCAGTAGTTAACATCATCTGCTTCATGGGCTTCAATTTTTACAAGTTACAACCTGCAGATAAAACCTATTAGAATGCCTGAACCAAAAGCACCTTTTTTTCATATTGATTCCAAATTGAACTTTCTTCCCTTCGTTTTCTCTTCGAACTGTCAATTGGTTGTGTCAAATTGTTCGCGCTTTCAACTCCCCCATCAATCAAATCAATTGTTACACAATCCATAAGAACTCTACAAACAAAAAACCAAAACCAAATCTATGAGTCTATGACATCCAAAAATCAATAAATCATATTAGAAATCAATAAAAATTTCCAGGAAAAGTTTTTCAGAAATCTAGTTTCACTCCAGTGATAAATCCACATAGAAAGGGGGGAAAGGCTGTCTAACTTTCATTTCAATAGGAAATTTATACATATAATGTCTTCTGTCAAGCCTTGATGGAGCTTGACTAATTCAATTTTCGGAAGAAAATAAATAGATTAAAGTTGAGGTGAGATAGGCAAGAACAGGACAGAAAAAATTGAAAAATAAGACAGAGATAGCCTCAAAAGAGTGATCTCTAGATTCGATTCATTTCATATGCATGACTTCTCATAGAGCTAAATACAAGATATATAAAGGATTATCTAAGGCCAAGGGTGATACAGATACTTTGGAAAAGAACACAAAGCTCTCTACCCACTAACTGCCATGATGCAGTTGCATGGCCTGCTCTTCTAGAAGCTAATAACAAACTGAGTGTTCTAATATATTCCCATTTTGGAGGTCATTTCATTTATAAAGTGATCATAAGAATCATAGAAAAGTTAAAGGTAAATTCAGGAAAAATGCATCTTCCAATCTCAAACATCACCAAGTTCGTATTATATATACAAAGAACAATGATAAGAAAGCAGTGTAATTTCACAAAATGTGCAGCTTCCTAAATACAGTATCAAACATTATTTTTCTTCTTTCAAAAAAAATGAAAAAATATTCTAGTCCTCGTATAGTATACAGCATGAGATTGAGAACATCATATTACTACACGTTAGTACAAAATATCATATTTAGTAGAGAAGGGCACAAGCAACAACTAACATAAATGGATGGAACTTACCGTCTTCAAACAATAGTTACAATATAGAGCCGAAATAAAGAAGAAAACAAAAACATATCAACAAAATTGTAGTTTACTTTTATATAATGACCAGAAAAATCATATAAAGGATAAAACTACAACACTGTGATATATTATAGTAACTCAAACCTTCTACCTGTATTCAACATTGAGATATATTAATATTATATATAGAGAGAAATTTCCCAGATTCCAGAGAGAAATTGGTCTCACAGAATGAGAATGTGGATTCTGGACGAAGAGAAGAAGCTTCACAGTCGGCGTGGTCGATCGATCGAACTATTGAAGTTTCGTGTCGTCGTCGTCTCTGTCTCGGTCGTCGTTGTCTCTTTGTCTCAGTCTCTTAGACTCTCAAAGTCTAAATTTTAGATCTAGATCTAGGAAAAGTTTATGCCTTAGCCAAGTCACATAGCCACTGCCGTCTGCCACTAAGCCAATTAGCCAGATAAGATTAAGATAGGTTTTTTAAAAGGACCAAGGGTTTGGGCGCCCATGCAAGGGTATTCATCAATAGGGCTAAAATTGGGCCGGGCCAAAAAGGCCCAGATTTTAGTGTGCTGAAAAAATAAAGCCCATAGCCCAATTTTTTACGAGCTGGCCCGGTCCACGGGCCTGGGCCAATTTTGCCAGGTCTACCTTGGATGCTCTATAAATAGCAAACTCACAATTTATTATTTACTTGTTCAAATTATCCAACAACTCTCCTTTACAAAACAACTTAAGTGTTAGAGAGAATAAGCACAAATAAATCAAACTTCCATTGTTAGATTTCCAAGAAGAAGAAGTTAGTCATCAAAGGTAAATGATCTTATCTCTTCTATCTCTACCATTGTAGGGTGATAAGAGAAGTGTAACTTAATGAACATGTATGTTACGAACTCATAAAGATTGGATAATCAATGGAATTAAGCCGAATAAGTAAGGAATAAGCAATTCAAACCTAAATAAGTTATGAACTTATGAAGAACATGGATGAACTTGTCATATGATTACTTTAAGAAGTTAGTATGATTGATAAGATGTAAGAATGTTGCTTAAGAGTATTAACAACAGTTTTCCTAATTAACTCTCTATCCCCAATTTTGAAGAATGCATCAACAAATCATTATCCAACAGTTTTCTTATCCTTATTTGACTCTCTATTTTAATCCCTATATAAGATTTTATTCCCCAAAGTGAGGGAGTCAAAAGACCATTCTCTATATATACAAAATGACATTTTACACCTTCATTTAAGTGGACAACTCATCAATCATACACATCTTGACATTTTTTTACTACTTTATTTTCAAATTATAAACTTAATATTGACTTATTTTTTAAAAATTAATTTCAAACGTATTCAAATTTAAAACTGATATAAATTTATTTAATTTATGTCAATATAATTATAAATATTATAAAAATAATAATTATTATAAAATTATTATTTTCAAAATTTAAATGAATCATTTTAAATTTAAAATATCACAAATTAACTTTTTAAAAGTTAATTTTAATCTTATGCACATTTTCAACTACAATCCATTCAATACTTACTTCATAAATTAATTAAAATTTAAAATAAAATAAAAATTATTTTACAGTAAAATATAATTGATAAATTATACTCTCTTTTATAAATTATAAGATTATTATTAATTTGATATTTTGACTATTGGAAATTTTAACTTTTAACTTTTAAATTTCATTATTTAAGGAATCAATATAAGGAACATGTTGGGTACATAGTGAAAAAATTGAATCTCTATTTTGCAAATGACCCAATAACACTACAGAGTAGGGATAAAGATAAGGAAACTATTGTGAATGCTCTAAAGGACTTGAATCAATAATAAGTCTTAAGGGATGAAATCTTGTAAGTAATAATTTGTAAAGTTATGAATTATGAGGAATAAGCCATAACCAAACTTAAAGATAAGTTGTTGTAAAGTTATGAATTATGAGATGTCTAGTTAGTGAAATTAATCCAATTGGAATGATGAACAAATCGTTAGTAACGAAGTTTTTTTAATTCACACGATCGATTTATAATCGTCAATTCGTGAAATTCTCGGAATGGAAGTCGGATTTTGTGTTTGAACTCGGAAACGTTAGTTGTTGATGGAGACAAGTCTTATTTGGCATTATAGAGTTGCGGACTCGAAAATGATCGGATTCCGACTTGAAACGAAGAAACGAGCGCTGAACGTTCACAAACGTTTATCGTTTTCGTTAAAAATGGACTAACAGGTGAATTTTTAGTTAACGAAGTCAAATAGTTAAAATTCTTGCATGAACACATAGAGTATGTGATTTGTGAACCGTAAGTTCTTGAACAAGCCAATTCGAACTTATAACGAAGAAGTTACGAGCCCGGGAGTTTCACAAAATTTCAAAATCAGAAAATTTTCTCGGTGCATGTAGTCAAGCGCCACTTAGCCCAAGGCGAAATAGCCCACGCCACAGTCACCGAAGCTTGGAAAGCAAAGCTATGACCATCGAGAGAGTCGGCCACAAATACGACCAGAACGAAAGGACTCTGACTGCATAATATGCCGAGTCCGCCTTTAGTCTCTAATAGGAAATAAGCAATACAAGACAGAAGAAATCAAGCGCCACAAATACCACCCTTAGCCCTTAGGATCTAGATAATAAAAAAAGTTTATATGTGGAGCATGAGTAGTAAATGATAAACAATTAACTAAGGATCTTAATATAACATTGTTAAGACATATTTAAACCTTAAGTATGATCACTTAGGGTTGAAGTAAGTCAATTGCATATAAAAGTAAGAACGACATAACGGAAAGCCGGAACCAATAATAACAAATCTAATATGCAATTAGATTGAGAAGAAGGGTAAGATTCTTTAGGAACCATGTATGTATTCCTGACTTAATGTGTTATGTGATATCATCTACTGTAGAGACTTAAGGACTTAAAGTGCACGTGTTATAACTATAGCAGACGCTAAAGATAAGTATTTTAACCCTTGTTCCAGTTCAATCTAGACAATCTTTGTGATTCATGTATTCTTACGCATGAGTTAATGTCTGATGAAGTCAACACCAATTCTTTCGGCTAGACTTACGATATGTTGGATTCTTATAATCTATCAAAGTATTGACAATGATTTACCAAACTAATATTGGTGTGGTTTTCAAAAGGAGACTGAGTATGCTAAATTGTTTTGTCAAAACGACAGCACGTGAGGTTGCCACAACTTAAACGCATACACGCTTAATTAATGTAGTGTCGATCAACATAGAGTACTATAGTCGATCACCTGACGTGTTCGTAAGCTATCTTGGGACTTACTTGACTTAGTGCTTGGATGTCCTTTTCAAAGTACTTATGAAATGCTCATGGTTTTTGGACCTAATTGATGTTTTAATTGAATATTGTTATTGTAAAACGTTTTGAATGAAAAGAAGTGCTATTTTGAATTATTGATAGTACTTCATAATTATTGTTCAGTTATTGAAGATATACGATTCCTATGTTTCAAGCATGCTAGTTTTATTAGAATTGTTGTACTTGCTGAGCTAGTTAGGCTCACTCTTGCTTGAACCATATGAATGCAATTAAGATCGAATCTGAATTCTGATGGATCCTAAGAAGGATAAAGGGAAGGATAAGACGAACCCGTAGATTACTTATGTAATAGTATAGGTTTGTAATGATAATATTTGATATTATGTCAAGGACAAATGTAACAGTTATAAAGAACCTGGGGAATGTTAATACTAATTTGAATATATATAAGACATTCGTTCTTTTGCGGCATTTCAATTGAATGTTTGTGTGAATTGTAGCACCGTGTAGCACCATCTGTCGAGTTGGAAGATACCCGGATTTGGGGGCGTCACAGCTACAACATGTATTATGAATATAGTAAATCATTAAAAAAATAAATATATCAAGATCTGGTTTGAGTAGTTATTAAAATAAAAAAAATCTCTCCGCTTAGATCCCACCTAATCCCCGCCTAATTTGCTGGAGGAATTTTTTTGCCGCCTTGGTCCTAGGTGAGGTGCCAGGGAGGCCTAGCGCCTAGGCGGGGCGTCAGGGGGGCCTAGCGCCTAGGCGCGACCTAGGCGGGGCCTAGGCGGACTTAGGCGGGAATTTTTAGAACACTGCCCCTTTGCCCCGCTTTGTTAGGCCTCCTTCTCTCCCTCTCAGGTATAGTCGACTGGCTTCGCTCCTATCCTTTTTCAATAATCAAACTTGGATTTAGTAATGAATTGATCAAGAAGGTATCTCTACTAGTGCAAGATGAAGCCCCTTAGAATCCTTCAAGTCATTCACCACTTGCTTGAATGAGCTCTCCCATGCCAGCCTGGTTTCATATTCATGGAGCTACAATCTGTATTCCACTTGACCGTCTCTAGTGGACGGAGTGGAGCTTCCATAAGTCTATCTTTGTGGTTCCAACCATATTAAAGATTTGACTGGCTTCGCTCCTATCCTTTTTCAATAATCAAACTTGGATTTAGTAATGAATTGATCAAGAAGGTATCTCTACTAGTGCAAGATGAAGCCCCTTAGAATCCTTCAAGTCATTCACCACTTGCTTGAATGAGCTCTCCCATGCCAGCCTGGTTTCATATTCATGGAGCTACAATCTGTATTCCACTTGACCGTCTCTAGTGGACGGAGTGGAGCTTCCATAAGTCTATCTTTGTGGTTCCAACCATATTAAAGATTTGACTTGTCACGAGCCCTATGCATTCATATATCCATTTCCAGTTGTTACCATTCTGATTGTTCTCCTCCTAGTTTTTTCTACATAAGCTGATCTTGTGGAAAATGTACCATCCAGAGCTGTATTCATAGAGACCACATCCTGGGCTTCTCGAATGAAATTTACTGATGGGGGTTGCTTTTGGCTTTGATTTTGACTTGTTCTACTAAATACAGTTTGTGTTTGAGAATGAGGATTATCGTTTGGGATATGATAATTGTGTCTTCTACCCACCCGGTGAAAGTTAAAATTTTGTATTCATCTTCATTTACATATATTTGTAGGATAAATATAGTCTTCTGCTCAACTGGATGAAAATTACTCACTCCGTTACAAAATTAGAGATATATTTTGACTTTTTAGAGTCGATTTACGAAATATTAAAATTAAAAATGATATAAATTCGCTTAAATTTTGAAATATATAAATATGGTAGGTAGTACTAAGGAATAGTTAGCATGGAGTTAATTTTGGTCAATTGACCAATACAGTGTCGACACACGCAAGCGGGAAGTGATCTTTCTTTGCGTGTCAGCACTGTATTTGGTCAATTGACCTATTTACCATGTAGTTAACTTCATTGTATTGGTCAATTGACCTACTTACCATGAAAATGAAGTTAACTTCATGGTAACCGGATCCGTAGTACCCCTTTTAGCTATTTTACCATAGTTATTGTTGTATGTACTAAAATAAAATAAATTTGTATCAACTTTGAATTTTATGATTTTGCAAATTGACCTAAAACAGTTAAAATGTGTGTCAAATTCTGGAATGGAGGGGAGTTATTCTTAACTTTGTTAAACTGGATGCAGAATCTGACATTAGCATGGATATGAAATATTAGGTGTGCACTCTAATTTTTTTCAAGTTCTGAAAGCCATGTGCTGTTTACTCCTTTTCTGATGCATGATTAACTTTACAGGCAGCAGCAGTTGCACACTCCCTCTTCTGCATGTGTTACAAATTCAATCTCCAGGTTGAGAATGCAACGGTTCTTCTCTTGCTTGCAGAGATCCATAAGGTAAAAAATGCTTATAAATTATGCTCTTTGTAGGTTTTACTGGAGAACCTACACTAGCTTTCTTGTTAGTCAACCAGTACAACAGTTGTGACTGCAACTGTAGATGGGTCATAGTGTCAATTTAGGCCAACATACAATGGTAGTTTATATAGATATCCTGGTAAATTTCAAACTTAAACAGTTAAACTGTTTTTAAATTTAATTTCCTGAATATGTTACCTCTTTTGTGCTGGTTATTCTTTTTAATTGAAAATTTTGTACAAATTTCATTGAACTGAATTCCCAATATAAACATCATATGCACATTTTTTTTATGCATTGGAGCTGTAACCGACCCCTCCCCAAGTTTAATTGCTTAGTTTTTGTTGAATAATTGTAATTGTAATTTTTGTTTTTTTTGTTTTTGTTTTAATAGAGATCAGGCAATGCTGTTTTAGGAATTCCTTATGCGTTGGCGAGCCTTTCATTTTGCCAGTTGTTTAACTTGGATCTTCTCAAAGCCTCAGCTACTCTGACACTGGCTGAGCTGTGGCTTTCGCTTGGATCAAATCATGCCAAAAGGGCTTTAACCCTCATACATGGTGCTCTTCCAATCATTCTTGGTCATGGTGGTCTGGAGCTTAGAGGTCGAGCCTATATTGCAGAAGCAAAATGTTACCTATCAGATCCAAGCTTTCCAGGTACTTTAATATTCCATCCCCTTCACTATCAAAACACTTCTAACCGAATCTGTTAGGATTTTAAGTTCTTTCAAACGCTTGCAGAGGCCGATCTAACAAGATGCATAATAAAAACTAAAAAAGTTACCCACAATAAAGGATGAAATGAAGAGCAAGACAACACAAGCAATCAACAATTTAACGTTGTTCGACTAAACTTACTAAATCCACGGAGAGAATCAACTTCACTAAGAACTTGCGGTACAAATTAATGACTATGCATTTGTATTTGCCACACAAATCCAAACCCAATCCCAATCCCCTTTGAAGATCCCTAGACTCTTTCTCACTCACTGGGGTTTTCTAGGTGCTCTCTATGTATTAAAGGAAAGAAAATTCAAGAAGAAAAGAGGACTTATTGAGAAAAACAAAATTGCATACACAAGAAAACCAGATTCATTAATGAAAACCAAATTCGATCACACAAGAAGTTCTGGCTATTGCAATATAAACTCAAATCAACGCAATTCAACTCAACTATGCCTTTTATCCCAACTAGTTGTGGTAAGCTGCAAATGAATCACATATGACTATTGCAATTTTAAAAAAATAAATAAATTAACAATTAGCAATATAATACGTCAACTTAATTTTATTTGGGAAAAAGGTTTGTTCCAATAAGTGGAACTACAATAGAACATGGTATTACCTGTATCTTGAAATGCAGTATGATAGGAAAAACTTATATTGGAAGACTATTTTTGATATAGCTTGAACATGATGAGGTAATTCTAAATATCAAAATAGCATACATCTAGGAAATACATGATTACATAAAATGTGTCAAATGCAGAAAGCTCTTAATTTCTTTTTGAAGCTGATTTCAAGTTATTCTAGCAAAAACATTTTGGACCAAGTGTATTCAAAGCAAGTTCGATATGTGCCAAGTCTCTTTTCTTAATCTCTCCTAAAAACCCTAATTTTCAGCACCATAAAGGACAAAAATAACAAAAAATAAATAGTAATTGGATTGCAACTGCACATGGAATTCGTTGTTTTTAGTTAGCCTTCTATCATATGCTTTTTCTTCCATATTTCTCTCCAGTTTTTGATGATTTGGAGGCTGTACTGGATCCTTTAAGGCAAGCTTCTGAAGAGTTTGAAGTTTTGGAGGTTAGTTTATTTCCAAAACCCTAAACCCTTAAAAAGATAATAAGAAAAAGGCATCTAACCCTTAGATCATTGTTATTTATGGTCATTGCTGGTGCACAGTATCATGAATTGGCGGCGGAAGCTTTCTACTTGATGGCCATTGTATTTGACAAGCTGGAGCAGTTGGAGGAAAGAGAGGAAGCTGCAGCTTCATTCAAGAAACACATTCTTGCCCTTGAAAATCCAATAGATAAGGAAGACTCTCTCTTCAATATGTTGTAAAGAATATCTTTTTCAATGACCAAGTTTGTTAGAGCTGCCGTTATACTTCGTATGATATATATTACTACTCCCTACGTTCCAAAATTAGAGAGATATATTTATAAAACGACTTTTAAGCATAATTTTATATTCGCATATGTACCCTTTAATATAAACCAAGAATTTATTGTAGTGGTGTGACACTAGAAAATAATAGTAAAAATGTAATGTCAAATTATGAACTTTTCATTCTACTCTATAGTTCTAAAATAGACGTTTATCTCTAACTTTTGGAACGTACTTAAAAAAGATTACACGTCTAATTTTAGAACGGATGGAGTAATATTACACAGTAAAAATACTGTTTTTTTTATTATTATTGATAGTATTTTTAAGGATTGATATAGTATAAGATTCGAGAAGGAACAAGTGTGATGATGTTGGGTATCCCTTAAATGTGGTATCAAGTTGGTTTCTCTCCTTTAGGGAAACCATTAAGCCTTGATTTACACGTTGGGATATTTTTTGTAAGAAAATGTTCAGTCATAATTATGAAAATATGATGATATATTATCGTATGTATATGTGGTTTTTTTATATGTATTTTTGATATTTTTACATGATTCATTCTCATATGAAAGGGGATTCACTGTATGCTCATGTGATAAAAAATGATCTGAAAATGTAAAAATATCAGTTTCTTTAAAAGATTACTTGATAAATTTCACTACACATGTACTAATAATGCCTTTGCGAAGGCCTAAGGAGCTTGATATTCAAAATTATTTTGGGCTTTAATGAGCTTGTTTCTTTGTGAGAGATATTTCTCCCAATGTTTTTTTTTAAAGTTACACAAGTGGCCCCCACTCCCACGTGTTATTTTTTTAAAACATGGGTCCTATTTGTGAAACTATCAAGACGAGTGAAAATTGAAAAAATAATACTACTATCACATAATATAATGCTCACATACTTATTGTATGGGATGATATCCATGAATTTGTTATTGACATGGCTCACTTAACTCAACAACAAATTTATGGGTGTCACTCATGCAGTATGTGAGTGATACGTGATACTTTTATGTGATAGTTGTATTATTAGTGAAAATATCCAAAAAGATATATAATATCAAAAAGAAACTGATAAATACACAACAGAAAAAGCTAATAATTTGACTATCATTTATGATTATGAGTTTAGATTGTGCATTAGATGTATAGACTTGCATTAATATTACTACACTACTAATGTATTAGATCATAAATATTGCATTGCATTAATATTTACACATGTAAGTATGTGTAATTAAAATTGGTTGTAGTTGAGGGCTATTTTAAGTAAAAGCATGATAGTTCTCAAAAAATGTAACACCATCATGATATCAACACATAAGTTGGAGTTTAAATTTCAATAAGCACATTTCTCAACTGCACATAAAGACCAATAGGAAAGATTAAGGACTTAGACCACATAATACATGTAATCATTGTCATACATGTTGATCAGATACAGTTAGCATGAAGTTTATTTTTTAGTAAGTTGGTCAATTGACCAGTAAAATACTGACACACATAGAGTCTCGCCTGCGTGTCAGTACTCTACTGGCCAATTGATCAATTTACCCAAAAACGAACTTCATGCTAACCACTTTTATGTTGATCAAATATCTGAAAATTTTCTGACAAATAAGAAATCAAAGATTTTATCAATGTTTGTAGATTACTTTTTATTTCCTTGTTTTCTTTTATAAATATAAAATAAAACATATTGTTCATGTCATCCAACATATCACGTCACGTACAAGTTTAAAATGAAATAAATTTTGTTATTAATAAATAATTATATTAATTAAAATTAAATAAATTCACATTAATTTTAATATGCGGTCGTTTGACCCAAAATTAATGTATATCTAATTTTGATACATATGTAGTATAACTATGTGATAGCCCGTGCAATGCACGGGCTAATTTGAATAGCGGATCAAATTGTATAATGTGTTAAAATTACGATGAAAAAAATATTTTATTTTTTATAATAAGTTATTTTCATATAAACTTTTTAATACATTTTTACATGACAAATCACTTGCATTTGTAAATATATTGAATAATGAATTTAATAATTTATCGAACATTCATATCAAAAATGACCAAAAGCACACAATCCATGTACCAACTCATAGCCTTCAATTTCATATTAAGTAATGAGTTCAATCAATATTAGAGAAAACAATTGAAGAGAGATTCATACATTGAACATCCCCTCAAGCTTGCTAGTAAATTAACTGCCATAATTGCTTAAAATTCTGCAGGTGCACAGAGAATAAACTACCATTATACACACCTGAAGATTTTTATAACTAATTTATACTTAACACATGAAATTTCAAATACCAAGTACGCACCAAAATTCTCTTAAAACAATAAAGCATACAACACCCAATGTAACAGTCACCACAATGTACGGCAAACCCATCTTTAATCTACAAAAAGAAAAACCAAGAAACATTTTATTTATGCTAAACAATGACACAGAGATGTCAATCAAGGCGAGTAACATCCCGAGAAATGTACAAATGAAGCATTCACCAACAAACATGGGGTTAAAATCAAAGACAAGAAGGGTCATTTAAGGTGATACCAATGGACACTTGCCTTAAAAAACAAAAAAAGCATTATTGGAAAGACAAAAGGATGCACCGAAAAATAAAATTTTACTACATCGCAAAGAAGTGTGGGAAGATGGAACAATCTCTTCGATTTGTGTGTGTATTTTCTCACACAAACAAATAATACGTGAGAACATCGGTTAACTTACAATAGAAGATCAAAAGTTAAAATACCTCAAACTAAACAACTTGAACTAAGATTTAACAATTGTCCACTATCAATAGATATGCCCTGCACCGAGTTAACATAATTAAATACATAATTATCCATGCTAATAGTAAATCAGCAAATAATACATAATTAAATACATGCCCTTACAATAAACTGATTATTAGCTAACCTTCCAGTTAACAATATTACACCCGTGCTCATCATGGTCACAATATATCTCCAAATATGAAGTGCAATCTGCCAATTTCTTAGTGAGAGAAATCGATAAAAAATCACTTCATAAAAACTATGAACAATACAACATTAAACCAACAAACTTAACTGAATTAAAGGGATTTTTTTATTTAAATATATATTTTTTATTTTTCATAATGTAAATAACAGTTCTACAACATAATAAGTCTCAAAAGTTTCAATTTTTCCAACACTTTTCTCAAAACAAAACACACTTATTGATGATAAACTTTCCTCCAAATTCTCCATAAATTTATCATCCGAACTTAAAGTAGAAACACTTAAAGCTGCAGATTAAATAGAATCCAGAAGTTTATAAACTCCCCATTTGGGCAATTGATTCCCTTCCTTCAAATTTCTCACAATTTCCATCCCTTCCCGATCATTATCTACCTCCCTTCCTCTTCCGACCGAAAGACTTGCACTTTTGCAATCAGCATGAATATCCCGACGAATTTTTAATGGATATAGGGTCCCACATAGCAACACTACGCCTGAAATCAGGTCTGAACAATTTCTGACACACCACCGTTCATATTTCTCCAAAGCTAATAGAAATTTCTTCTCTGACTTAGGATACTTTTTAGAATTTTTGTTTATCAAGTTTCTCCTTCTTCCTCCTTATGTGAAGTCTAAAATTCAATTGTTTTACCTCAATGAAAGGTCCCTTTTGCTTGCCTATTCATTTCTTCAAATTCGCTATTATGCTCCATTGATCTCTTTGAAAATTGATTTCCATTATCCATAATTCCCCTTTGTTCCCGTTGAGAAAAGATACCAACTTTGATATTTCACCCTCATAAAAACCCAAAAATAATCCATAAGATCTATCCTTTCCATTCCCTCCTTTCATATTAGTTGGAAACTGTGCAAAAGAAAGTTATTACCCCAAGTCAATCAAGTGTCAGCAACACAAATCTTAATGAGATGCGTGCAACTCTGAGAAAGCAAATTGTGGAAGCAATTTCCTCTAAATTCATTTGGAGAACCAAAGTACAGTGACATTTAAGTATTATCATTTCATGGTTAAAGTTTTGAATATTCAAATTAATCTACATTCGAGGATTTAGAGATGCTTGGGAGTCATGCTCTCACCAGAATGTATGCAGAGAAATTAACAGGTAATACTCATTAAACAACACAAATTGCAATAAATATAGGGAAATATATATATATATATATATATATATATATATATATATATATATATATATAACCCCATATATTTCCTTCCTTATAGTATACTCCTCACAACAACTACTAAACTCTTTTCTTTCTACAATTCAAACAATAATCAAACTATAGATCAAAAATCCATACTATTTTATATTTATATTAACTACTTGATATAAACTTTAATAAAACTCATTCTTACCTCTAATTTGCAGGCCAAGTCTAAGCTTAATGATGCTTTAATGTAGTTTGATGCCAGAATAGTCTTTAATTCATTCACACTTCATATCATTCAAGTCATTTTCCCACATAAAGAACACTACGCTGGCAAAATCGTCCGAACAATTTCTGACACACCACCGTTCATATTTCTCCAAACCTAATAGAAATTTCTTCTCTGACTTAGAATACTTTTTAGAATTTTTGTTTATCAAGTTTCTCCTTCTTCCTCCTTATGTGAAGTCTAAAATTCAATTGTTTTACCTCAATGAAAGGCCCCTTTTACTTGCCTATTCATTTCTTCAAATTCGCTATTATGCTCCATTGATCTCCTTGAAAATTGATTTCCATTATCCATAATTCCCCTTTGTTCCCGTTGAGAAAGATACCAACTTTAATATTTCACCCTCATAAAAACCCAAAAATAATCCATAAGATCTATCCTTTCCATTCCCTCCTTTCATATTAGTTGGAAATTGTGCAAAGAAAGTTATTACCCCAAGTCAATCAAGTGTCAAAGAACACAAATCTTAATGAGATGCGTGCTGACTACGAAAAAAAATTGTGGAAGCAATTTCCTCTAAATTCATTTGGAGAACCAAAATACAATGACATTTAAGTATTATCATTTCATGGTTAAAGTTTTGAATATTCAAATTAATCTACATTCGAGGATTTAGAGATGCTTGGGAGTCATGCTCTCACTTTAGAATGTATCAGAGAAATTAATGTGTAATACTATTTAAACAACACAAATTGCAATAAATAAAGGGAAATATATATATATATATATATATATATATATATATATATAACCCCATATATTTCCTTCCTTATAGTATACTCCTCAAACAACTACTAAATTCTTTTCTTTCTACAATTCAAACAATAATCAAACTATAGATCAAAAATCCATACTATTTTATATTTATATTAACTACTTGATATAAACTTTAATAAAACTCATTCTTACCTCTAATTTGCAGCCAAGTCTAAGCTTAATGATGCTTTAATGTAGTTTGATGCCAGGAATAGTCTTTAATTCATTCACACTTCATATCATTCAAGTCATTTTCCCACATAGCAACACTTCTTGGCCTAAATCAGTCTCGAAAATTTCGACACACCACTGCTTCATATTTCTCCAAACCTAATAGAAATTTCTTCTCTGACATAGGATACTTATTAGAATTTTTGTTTATCAAGTTTCTCCTTCTTCCTCCTTATGTGAAGTCTAAAATTCAATTGTTTTACCTCATTGAAAGGCCCCTTTTGCTTGCCTATTCATTTCTTTAAATTCGCTATTATGCTCCATTGATCTCTTTGAAAATTGATTTCCATTATCCATAATTCCCCTTTGTTCCCGTTGAGAAAATATACCAACTTTAATATTTCACCCTCATAAAAACCCAAAAATAATCCATAAGATCTATCCTTTCCATTCCCTCCTTTCATATTAGTTGGAAACTGTGCAAAAGAAAGTTATTACCCCAAGTCAATCAAGTGTCAGCAACACAAATCTTAATGAGATGCGTGCAACTCTGAGAAAGCAAATTGTGGAAGCAATTTCCTCTAAATTCATTTGGAGAACCAAAATGCAAAGTGACATTTAAGTATTATCATTTCATGGTTAAAGTTTTGAATATTCAAATTAATCTACATTCGAGGATTTAGAGATACTTGGGAGTCATGCTCTCACCAGAATGTATGCAGAGAAATTAACAGGTAATACTCATTAAACAACACAAATTGCAATAAATAAAGGGAAATATATATATATATATATATATATATATATATCTAACCCCATATATTTCCTTCCTTATAGTATACTCCTCACAACAACTACTAAACTCTTTTCTTTCTACAATTCAAACAATAATCAAACTATTGATCAAAAATCCATACTATTTCATATTTATATTAACTACTTGATATAAACTTTAATAAAACTCATTCTTACCTCTAATTTGCAGCCAAGTCTAAGCTTAATGATGCTTTAATGTAGTTTGATGCCAGGAATAGTCTTTAATTCATTCACACTTCATATCATTCAAGTCATTTTCCCACATAGCAACACTACGCCGGAAATCAGGTCTGAACAATTTCTGACACACCACCGTTCATATTTCTCCAAACCTAATAGAAATTTCTTTTCTGACTTAGGATACGTTTTAGAATTTTTGTTTATCAAGTTTCTCCTTCTTCCTCCTTATGTGAAGTCTAAAATTCAATTGTTTTACCTCAATGAAAGGTCCTTTTGCTTTTTATTTATTTCTTCAAATTCGCTATTATACTCCATTCGATCTCTTTGAAAATTGATTTCCATTATCCATAATTCCCTTTGTTCCTAGTTGAGAAAAGATACCAACTTTGATATTTCACCCTCATAAAAACCCAAAATAATCCATAAGATCTATCCTTTCCATTCCTCCTTTTCATATTAGTTGAAACTGCAAAAGAAAGTTATTACCCCAAGTCAATCAAGTGTCGAAGAACACAAATCTTAATGAGATGTCGCGACTCTAGAAAGCAAATTGTGGAATCAATTTCCTCTAAATTCATTTGGAGAACCAAAGTATGCAGGACATTTAAGTATTATCATTTCATGGTTAAAGTTTTGAATATTCAAATTAATCCACATTCGAGGATTTAGAGATGCTTGGGAGTCATGCTCACCGTAATGTATCTGCAGAGAAATTAATGGTGTAATACTCATTAAACAACACAAATTGCAAGAAATAAAGGAAATATATATATATATATATATATATATATATATATATATAACCCCATATATTTCCTTTCTTATAGTATACTCCTCACAACAACTACTAAACTCTTTTCTTTCTACAATTCAAACAATAATCAAACTATAGATCAAAAATCCATACTATTTTATATTTATATTAACTACTTGATATAAACTTTAATAAAACTCATTCTTACCTCTAATTTGCAGCCAAGTCTAAGCTTAATGATGCTTTAATGTAGTTTGATGCCAGGAATAGTCTTTAATTCATTCACACTTCATATCATTCAAGTCATTTTCCCACATAGCAACACTACGCCGGAAATCAGGTCTGAACAATTTCTGACACACCACCGTTCATATTTCTCCAATGCTAATAGAAATTTCTTCTCTGACTTAGAATACTTTTTAGAATTTTTGTTTATCAAGTTTCTCCTTCTTCCTCCTTATGTGAAGTCTAAAATTCAATTGTTTTACCTCAATGAAAGGTCCTTTTGTTTTTTATTCATTTCTTCAAATTCGCTATTATACTCCATCGATCTCTTTGAAAATTGAATTCCATTATCCATAATTCCCCTTTGTTCCCGTTGAGAAAAGATACCAACTTTAATATTTCACCCTCATAAAAACCCAAAAATAATCCATAAGATCTATCCTTTCCATTCCCTCCTTTCATATTAGTTGGAAATTGTGCAAAAGAAAGTTATTACCCCAAGTCAATCAAGTGTCAACAACACAAATCTTAAGGAGATGCGTGCAACTCGAGAAAAGTAAATTGTGGAAGCAATTTCCTCTAAATTCATTTGGAGAACCAAAGTACAGTGACATTTAAGTATTATCATTTCATGGTTAAAGTTTTGAATATTAAATTAATCCACATTCGAGGATTTAGAGATGTTTGGAGTCATGCTCACCGGTAATGTATGCAGAGAAATTAATGTGTAATACTCATTAAACAACACAAATTACAATAAATAAAGGGATATATATATATATATATATATATATATATATATATATATATATATATAACCCCATATATTTCCTTCCTTATAGTATACTCCTCACAACAACTACTAAACTCTTTTCTTTCTACAATTCAAACAATAATCAAACTATAGATCAAAAATCCATACTATTTTATATTTATATTAACTACTTGATATAAACTTTAATAAAACTCATTCTTACCTCTAATTTGCAAATTGAAGTCTAAGCTTAATGATGTTTTAATGTAGTTTGATGCCGGAATAGTCTTTAATTCATTCACACTTCATATCATTCAAGTCATTTTCCCACATAGCAACACTACGCCGGAAATCAGGTCTGAACAATTTCTGACACACCACCGTTCATATTTCTCCAATGCTAATAGAAATTTCTTCTCTGACTTAGGATACTTTTTAGAATTTTTGTTTATCAAGTTTCTCCTTCTTCCTCCTTATGTGAAGTCTAAAATTCAATTGTTTTACCTCAATGAAAGGTCCTTTTGCTTTTATTCATTTCTTCAAATTCGCTATTATGCTCCATCGATCTCTTTGAAAATTGATTTCCATTATCCATAATTCCCTTTGTTCCAGTTGAGAAAAGATACCAACTTTAATATTTCACCCTCATAAAAACCCAAAATAATCCATAAGATCTATCCTTTCCATTCCCTCCTTTCATATTAGTTGGAAATCAGCAAAAGAAAGTTATTAACCTGAGTCAATCAAGTGTCAAGAACACAAATCTTAAGGAGATGCGTAACTACGAGAAAGCAAATTGTGGAAGCAATTTCTCTAAATTCATTTGGAGAACCAAAGTACAGTGACATTTAAGTATTATCATTTCATGGTTAAAGTTTTGAATATTCAAATTAATCCACATTCGAGGATTTAGAGATGTTTGGGAGTCATGCTCTCACCAGAATGTATGCAGAGAAATTAACATGTAATACTCATTAAACAACACAAATTACAATAAATATATATATATATATATATATTTATATATATAACCCCATATATTTCCTTCCTTATAGTATACACCTCACAACAACTACTAAACTCTTTTCTTTCTACAATTCAAACAATAATCAAACTATAGATCAAAAATCCATACTATTTTATATTTATATTAACTACTTGATATAAACTTTAATAAAACTCATTCTTACCTCTAATTTGCAGCCAAGTCTAAGCTTAATGATGCTTTAATGTAGTTTGATGCCAGGAATAGTCTTTAATTCATTCACACTTCATATCATTCAAGTCATTTTCCCACATAGCAACACTACGCCGGAAATCAGGTCTGAACAATTTCTGACACACCACCGTTCATATTTCTCCAAAGCTAATAGAAATTTCTTCTCTGACTTAGGATACTTTTTAGAATTTTTGTTTATCAAGTTTCTCCTTCTTCCTCCTTATGTGAAGTCTAAAATTCAATTGTTTTACCTCAATGAAAGGTCCCTTTTGCTTGCCTATTCATTTCTTCAAATTCGCTATTATGCTCCATTGATCTCTTTGAAAATTGATTTCCATTATCCATAATTCCCTTTGTTCTCGTTGAGAAAGATACCAACTTTAATATTTCACCCTCATAAAAACCCAAAATAATCCATAAGATCTATCCTTTCCATTCCTCCTTTCATATTAATTGAAATCGTACGAAAAGAAAGTTATTACCCCAAGTTAATCAAGTGTCAAAGAACACAAATCTTAATGAGATCGTGTAACTCTAAGAAAGCAAATTGTGGAAGCAATTTCTCTAAATTCATTTGGAGAACCAAAGTACAAGTTGACATTTAAGTATTATCATTTCATGGTTAAAGTTTTGAATATTCAAATTAATCCACATTCGAGGATTTAGAGATGCTTGGGAGTCTTGCTCTCACCGTAATGTATCTGAGAGAAATTAACAGGTAATACTCATTAAACAACACAAATTGCAATAAATAACGGAAATATATATATATATATATATATATATATATATATATATATAACCCCAATATATTTCCTTCCTTATAGTATACTCCTCACAACAACTACTAAACTCTTTTCTTTCTACAATTCAAACAATAATCAAACTATAGATCAAAAATCCATACTATTTTATATTTATATTAACTACTTGATATAAACTTTAATAAAACTCATTCTTACCTCTAATTTGCGTACCAAGTCTAAGCTTAATGATGTTTTAATGTAGTTTGATGCCAGGAATAGTCTTTAATTCATTCACACTTCATATCATTCAAGTCATTTTCCCACATAGCAACACTACGCCGGAAATCAGGTCTGAACAATTTCTGACACACCACCGTTCATATTTCTCCAAACCTAATAGAAATTTCTTCTCTGACTTAGGATACTTTTTAGAATTTTTGTTTATCAAGTTTCTCCTTCTTCCTCCTTATGTGAAGTCTAAAATTCAATTGTTTTACCTCAATGAAAGGTCCCTTTTGTTTGCCTATTTATTTCTTCAAATTCGCTATTATACTCCATTGATCTCTTTGAAAATTGATTTCCATTATCCATAATTCCCCTTTGTTCCCGTTGAGAAAAGATACCAACTTTAATATTTCACCCTCATAAAAACCCAAAATAATCCATAAGATCTATCCTTTCCATTCCTCCTTTCATATTAGTTGAAAGCGTGCAAAAGAAAGTTATTACCCCAAGTCAATCAAGTGTCAAGAACACAAGTCTTAAGGAGATGCGTCTGACTCTGAGAAAGCAAATTGTGGAAGCAATTTCCTCTAAATTCATTTGGAGAACCAAAAATCACGTTGACATTTAAGTATTATCATTTCATGGTTAAAGTTTTGAATATTCAAATTAATCCACATTCGAGGATTTAGAGATGCTTGGGAGTCATGCTCTCACCAGAATGTATGCAGAGAAATTAACAGGTAATACTCATTAAACAACACAAATTGCAATAAATAACGGGATATATATATATATATATATATATATATATATATATATAACCCCATATATTTCCTTCCTTATAGTATACTCCTCACAACAACTACTAAACTCTTTTCTTTCTACAATTCAAACAATAATCAAACTATAGATCAAAAATCCATACTATTTTATATTTATATTAACTACTTGATATAAACTTTAATAAAACTCATTCTTACCTCTAATTTGCAGCCAAGTCTAAGCTTAATGATGCTTTAATGTAGTTTGATGCCAGAAATAGTCTTTAATTCATTCACACTTCATATCATTCAAGTCATTTTCCCACATAGCAACACTATGCCGGAAATCAGGTCTGAACAATTTCTGACACACCACCGTTCATATTTCTCCAAAGCTAATAGAAATTTCTTCTCTGACTTAGGATACTTTTTAGAATTTTTGTTTATCAAGTTTCTCCTTCTTCCTCCTTATGTGAAGTCTAAAATTCAATTGTTTTACCTCAATGAAAGGCCCCTTTTGCTTGCCTATTCATTTCTTCAAATTCGCTATTATGCTCCATTGATCTCTTTGAAAATTGATTTCCATTATCCATAATTCCCCTTTGTTCCCGTTGAGAAAAGATACCAACTTTGATATTTCACCCTTATAAAAACCCAAAAATAATCCATAAGATCTATCCTTTCCATTCCCTCCTTTCATATTAGTTGGAAACTGTGCAAAAGAAAGTTATTACCCCAAGTCAATCAAGTGTCAGCAACACAAATCTTAATGAGATGCGTGCAACTCTGAGAAAGCAAATTGTGGAATCAATTTCCTCTAAATTCATTTGGAGAACCAAAGTACAGTGACATTTAAGTATTATCATTTCATGGTTAAAGTTTTGAATATTCAAATTAATCTACATTCGAGGATTTAGAGATGCTTGGGAGTCATGCTCTCACCAGAATGTATGCAGAGAAATTAACTGGTAATACTCATTAAACAACACAAATTGCAATAAATAAAGGGAATTATATATATATATATATATATATATATATATATATATCTAACCCCATATATTTCCTTCCTTATAGTATACTCCTCACAACAACTACTAAACTCTTTTCTTTCTACAATTCAAACAATAATCAAACTATTGATCAAAATCCATACTATTTCATATTTATATTAACTACTTGATATAAACTTTAATAAAACTCATTCTTACCTCTAATTTGCGTACCAAGTCTAAGCTTAATGATGCTTTAATGTAGTTTGATGCCGGGAATAGTCTTTAATTCATTCACACTTCATATCATTCAAGTCATTTTCCCACATAAACACTACTTGTAGGAAATCGTGTCCAAACAATTTCGACACACCACTGCTTCATATTTCTCCAAAGCTAATAGAAATTTCTTCTCGACTTAGGATACTTTTTAGAATTTTTGTTTATCAAGTTTCTCCTTCTTCCTCCTTATGTGAAGTCTAAAATTCAATTGTTTTACCTCAATGAAAGGTCCTTTTAACTTTTTATTTAATGACCCCAAAATAGGTTCATTCCATCCAACCCATTCAAGTGCCAAATATATATGTACGAAAAACAACTACAACTTTATTACTGACAATTGCAATGCAACAAACAACAACACATGTCTTTGTGAGTTTGGATACAAATATATACTCAAGCCTTGTACGTCACATGACACCTTACATAAAGGTATAGTCAAAAATCATTTTAGAAATTAGAATCTTTGGGAAGTGCTCGAGGAAACCTTCATACATGGGAGGCCATGCTTTTTAGGTTAGGGTAGTTATCATATAGTACGAAATTATCCTTGGTTGACCCAATAAACCCCAAAGAAAAAGCGAGAAGATTACTATCATATTCTTCCCAATGGTGAGTCTTCTCTTGACGTATCATTATCTCCATGTCTCTAATTGGGTATTATACTCCAAACAAACACGAAGATTATATAGGTAGTGCTTGTAAATATACTTTCGGAGTGGATGAGCACAACCATGTCTTATGATAACGCGAGGTTGTATGTCATTAGACATCTTGTATGATAGTGACAAAACACCATTCCAAGTTAAATTCACCTCACCCTCAACATCTATAGACCACCACTCTATTCCTCATCATCTCGCTCGAACTACACTTTTATTACGAAAGGAATTGTGAAACAAAGGGTGAGCACAACTAGCTCGATAAAGAATATTATGACTAAAGATAAATAAATTATCAATAGTCTTCATCCGATGTCAATCGAGATTTAGAAACATATGGTAGATGATAAAACTTTTTCAACCATAGTTGCGGCGGAATGAAGCGATCCATTAGAAGAGTCAAATAGACTATAAAATTACATTGTCTTCTCCATGTTAAAAATCACCAACAATGTTTTATCCCCGTAACATCAATCAACAATTCACATCCACAATCACGTATTACTACTCATAATCGTATTGTAGTTCTAAATTCCTTTCTCATCCAATTTACAAAGATAATTTTCATCACTTGTCTTTACACGAAACATCAAAGATCATGGTTATACCAAATCACGGTTCTGCTCATAATCATACTAATAAATTCATCTTTGCACCACGGGCGAAGATATTCATCAACAGTTCATCTTTACTACACTCGAGTGCTAAAGATATTCATGACGAACCGGGTCATCTTTGCATTCTGAGCGAAAGATATTCATCAATAATTCATCTTTTTCACTACGGGCAAAGATATTCAACAACAGGTCATCTTTGCATTCTGACGAAAAGATATTCATCGATAATTCATCTTTGCACTTCTGAAGCTAAGATATTCATCAACAAGTCATCTTTGCACTTCTGAGCAAAAGATATTCATCGATAATTCATCTTTGCACCATCTTTGCTAAAGATATTCATCGAGTTAATTAAGTATTCATTTAAACACACATTCATCTTTGCACTACTGGGCGAAGATATTCTTGAAATCATTAATCTTTGCATTGGTTTTATCCACGTCCAAAAATACCTCAAAAATAATCATAGTGGTGTAAAATTCAAGAATGATCAAAACATGGATACAATCAAAGCTAGTATCCGGAATAGATATTTTAAGCGAAAAGAAAAATTTTTATTTTTTAAATTGAATAGTCTTAGATATCGTGAATAGTGTAGTATCGTGAATAGTGTCGATTATCGTGAATAGTAACTCAGAACACTTAAAGATAGAAATTCCACAAAAACATTTTCACGCTTAATGAATAGTACTCGTGAATAGTAACTTCGTGAATAGTAACTCATGAATAGTAACTTTCGTGAATAGTAACTCATGAATAGTAACCCCGACATGAAAAAGTTCCAAATTTGATAAAAACTTCAAATCAACATTTCAAAGATAATGATATTGAAGAAATAATATCATTACAAAAAAATAATATCCCTTACTATCCTTTACCTCGAAAAGAAAGACTTACGACGGGATATCGGATATAATGTTTGAAGGAAACTTGCACGCGATGAATATCAACTCACCAAGTATCTAAATACTCACAAATTACCCTCAATAATCTAGAGAGAAAGAAAACTTGTTTACGGTGTGATTTTCAATTCTAACTTAGCCTCTATTTATAGGAAAATGTTAGCACGCAGAAGCCGAACTTAACACCTGCCCGATGGCTTTTACCACTACTATTCCCACCACAGCACATTTGAAAATTCAATTGAGCACATTTCTCACCAACCAAAAGTGGGGCCCACCAATTCTAGAATTTTCCACCAAAATCATTTATAACCTAATTTTTGAATCAGTCACATCTTAAAATTCATAACAAATTATACGTTCATTTTTAACGGTTCAAAATTTGTGGACATATACTCAACTTATGTATGTATAACATATCCAAAAATTACAACGATCCAACGGTCGGATCAAAATTTATAACTCACGTAATATAGTTTGAAGAACACTGATTTTTGGGACTATTAGTCCTTGGACCGATTTCATTCAAAATTTCACCACGAAATATCTACAAAAGAATTTTTGGGTGATTCAAATTTCAGATTAGCTTACTTCTAGGGCTTTCTTTTGATATATGGCTCATCTCTTAACTCATTATACACAAAGAGTTATGGATTTTACAAAATCAAGTAATAAACTAATTTTTCTCGAAAATCCCATATTTTGTTCTCCATTTAGAAATCTTGATAAAACACCTCATCATTAATTCCTTCACTTATAACCACATAAATAAATCCATCATTTATATCCACATCAAATAAATATTTTCTTATCATATGAATCAATAATTAATTATTCACAAATAATATTACGAATCACATTTATAATAACCGGTAGTTCCGGAGGAAGGGGGCTTTAGATAAGGATTTCTCCTTCTTGGCGCGCAATTAGGTGACCAAACCTCTCCTTGTGAACTTTCTAGACATTGCCAATAATGCTATCTAATAATATTATTCAAATAATATGAATTATTGATCGATAATGGAGATAATGCGATGACAATTATTGAACAACAATAATATAAAATATCAACGCATCAATTATTGAATCAATAAAATAAAATATTGAGCAATAATTCACGTAACAATTATTGAGTAGTGCCTTCTTACGTAAGGATCAATAATTCAACAATATTATGCAATCTGGTGTCTTCTTTAACATGACCATGCGTATTCTTGTATTTTAACCAACGGGTATTCAACGATCTTTAATTGTAACAACTACGTAGTTATTTTTAACCAACTTATATTTGTCGTTTTCTTCATCCAATCGCTTTCAGTTATGGGGCCCACACATTGCATTTACGCTGGTCGCATACGAATATTCCCAAACGGAAAGAATATTCCACGACCAAACGAATATTCCCAAACAATAATAGATACTTTATACCCCTACTTGTATTTTGAAAAAAATTCATATATCACCTTAACTTTAACTTTTATCAATTTAACCAATTCTTGAATAGAAAAATTGAATACTTTTATTTCATAAAATTAGGGGTCTTACACTATTCATTTCTTCAAATTATTTATTATGCTCCATTGATCTCTTTGAAAATTGATTTCCATTATCCATAATTCCCCTTTGTTCCCGTTGAGAAAAGATACCAACTTTAATATTTCACCCTCATAAAAATCCAAAAATAATCCATAAGATCTATCCTTTCCATTCCCTCCTTTCATATTAGTTGGAAACTGTGCAAAAGAAAGTTATTACCCCAAGTCAATCAAGTGTCAACCTGAAATCTTAATGAGATGCGTGCAACTCTGAGAAAGCAAATTGTGGAAGCAATTTCCTCTAAATTCATTTGGAGAACCAAAGTATAGTGACATTTAAGTATTATCATTTCATGGTTAAAGTTTTGAATATTCAAATTAATCTACATTCGAGGATTTAGAGATGCTTGGGAGTCATGCTCTCACCAGAATGTATGCAGAGAAATTAACAGGTAATACTCATTTAACAACACAAATTACAATAAATAAAGGGATATATATATATATATATATATAACCCCATATATTTCCTTCCTTATAGTATACTCCTCACAACAACTACTAAACTCTTTTCTTTCTACAATTCAAACAATAATCAAACTACAGATCAAAAATCCATACTATTTTATATTTATATTAACTACTTGATATAAACTTTAATAAAACTCATTCTTACCTCTAATTTGCAGCCAAGTCTAAGCTTAATGATGCTTTAATGTAGTTTGATACCAGGAATAGTCTTCAATTCATTCACACTTCATATCATTCAAGTCATTTTCCCACATAGCAACACTACGCCGGAAATCAGGTCTGAACAATTTCTGACACACCACAGTTCATATTTTTCCAAAGCTAATAGAAATTTCTTCTCTGACTTAGAATACTTTTTAGAATTTTTGTTTATCAAGTTTCTCCTTCTTCCTCCTTATGTGAAGTCTAAAATTCAATTGTTTTACCTCAATGAAAGGCCCCTTTTGCTTGCCTATTCATTTCTTCAAATTCGCCATTATGCTCCATTGATCTCTTTGAAAATTGATTTTCATTATCCATAATTCCCCTTTGTTCCCGTTGAGAAAAGATACCAACTTTAATATTTCACCCTCATAAAAACCCAAAAATAATCCATAAGATCTATCCTTTCCATTCCCTCCTTTCATATTAGTAGGAAACTGTGCAAAAGAAAGTTATTACCCCAAGTCAATCAAGTGTCAGCAACACAAATCTTAATGAGATGCGTGCAACTCTGAGAAAGCAAATTGTGGAAGCAATTTCCTCTAAATTCATTTGGAGAACCAAAGTACAGTGACATTTAAGTATTATCATTTCATGGTTAAAGTTTTGAATATTCAAATTAATCTACATTCGAGAATTTAGAGAAAAAACAAATATCAATAATCATTTTCTTTATCATTTCATGGTTAAAGTATTATCATTTCATGGTTAAAGTTTTTCTAATTGAGCGAGTGAACTCTTAATTGATTTTGAAATTGATTGAGTTGGAGAGGCTGTGCTATATTTATATATAAGGATTGATTAGCGCAGGTAAAATAATTTTAGTTATTTTTGTTACCTTATTTGAAACCTTATTGGTTTAATTAAAAATAAATAAAGTTTTAAGATTTATGTGTAAGAAGGTCTAAAATTAGTTGTTTTCTCTTGATGGTAAGGTATAATTTTAGAATTTTACAATATATTCAAAAATATACACATGGAAAATTAGAAACTGAGAAAAAGGAACACAGGAGAAGTCAGATACAGGGCTTGCGGCTCGATCGCCAAAGAATAAAAAAAAAAGCCTCAGATTCATGGATTACGGCGTATTGACGGAGACAATGATTTAGGGCTTTTCTATGAGGTTTGAAAATCAGTATTTCTAAATCCTAATAATAGTTTGTTGCTTCTGCACGATTGTTTGTTCTTGGCTGCGATTATGTATTTTTTTTAAAATTAATAGTTTTATTTACTTTTGTAATTACGATGTGAAGTATATACTCGACTAGTGTCATGAATAATTTTTTCTTATAGGCCGAGCTAACTCTTGGGTGTGTTGTTGTTGCTGTTGTCGTTCACTTTAAGCATATCTTGAAAGGCAATTCGGATATCATGAATTGGATAATGGGTTTTAATAGGTGACATCAAAATCACAATGCTTAATAGATTAGTTTGAGCAATTCAACTTCTCTATTTGGTATATCAGTATACATTATTTTATATATATATATATATATATATATATAGAGAGAGAGAGAGAGAGAGAGAGAGAGAATTGGCACTACTGTTCATCCCTAATTTTTCAGGGAGGAAGGTGATATATTGGTTTCATTTAATAATATTTTTCCTAAATTGCCTATTTATATTTAAAATACTCAAGTATACAATAAGGCAAAAAGGGATGTGAGAGACCACATATTATTGGGTGAGTTATCGCACAAAAAAAGACGTCATTTTGTGTATTTATATATAAAAATTATAAGTCTACTATCACATAAAAATCGCTCACATACACTCACATGCATATTGGTATGGCCCACATGTGCATATTGGTATGGTCCACGTGCAGTGTAAGTCATGTGGGCCATACCAATATGCATGTGAGTGTATGTGAGCGGTTTTTATGTGATAGTAGCATTACTCATATAAAAAATACATTCCCTTCCATGTTGTGTACAAAAGAATTTTTTGTAATTTTTTAAAACGGTGTTATTTTGTGGGAAAGATCACGCAGAAACGTGAGGTATGTCTCACTTTTTCCGTGCACTCATAAATAAAATCATATTTAAGGAAAATAAATTAGACGTCAGCAACAAGATTGGCTTAACTCGTTAACAAGGTATTAGCCTGATGATTATGATTAAGACTCAAGACTTTTAGATCTTGATTCTCAGTGTTATTTTGTGAGTTTGTTATTCTTCCTTATTATGACGCTTTATTAATTCCTTTGTGAGGGTAGTGATTCTTGTAATAATCTCCCCATTAGAGTGAGCTTTACTACTATTATAAATTTGGATGAATATTGACGTTGATAATGAAATTTATTGTACTTGTAATGATATCCTTCCAACCTGGGTTAAAGAAACAGAAACTGATCGATATATAGTGTCATTTAGTTTTGTCTGGTTGGATTGCATGAGTAATTATGATATGATGGGAAAAATAGGAAAGACTGTACTTATCAATAAATAAAGAAGAGGGGGGAAACGCATTAGTTAACAAAAAGAGAACTCGTTCATTTATATATGTTTTGCATCACCTGAGTTGACTACTCAGTTTTCATTTATTTTTTCTTGCAAGACGCAAGTCTAGAGCTTTAAATTTAAATCCAGAGTCTCACAGTTGGCCATTTCATTGTCATCATTGCGTTTGTTGGAGGCCTTAGGTATTGCAGCATCGGATATGATTTCCTTTTCATAGTACGACCTTGTTGAATAGGTTCCCCCTTCTACCAAATCATTGAATTCAGTTGGAGGAGAAAGATTCAGATCTAGAGGCAATGAGTTCGAATTGGGTTGACTGCCATGCAAAATAGAAGGACCCTCACCACCCAGTTGCGGTGGAAGCAAAACAGCAACACCTGGAGGACCCGGAGGACAAAATGACTGAAGATAGAGGCGCTTACGATGCGAAATGGGGTCCCTGACACAGAGTCTCCTTTCCTCCTTCCGCTCAGCCCGATGAGCATTTTGATAACCCCCTAAGGCTTGAGCAGAGGGAAAGGTTTTGAAGCAAAACGTGCAAGTGTATTCCCAGCAGTTTCTTGCAAGTTGAGTCGACCAGTTTCCCATATCCACATTAGGGCTAGGTTGATAACTCGAACTTTCAGCATACTTTTCCCTGTCCTGCATGATGAAATTTTCAAGAAAAAAATGAACAAGAAAAAGAGAAGATGTGTAGGCCAAGAACATCATAGTGAGGGGAGGAAAACAAAAGATAGATGGGGATTGTAAACAAGAAACAAGACTTATATATAGTATGCGAGATATCTATGAGTTTGAATTTTGGCAAGTACTTAAAACAAGGGATTAGGTTGAAGTTATTAAAGGTTCTTGTTTTGACTCGTGAGATGTCTTTGCTAACTCTCCATGCAGGTACCTAGTTAGCATAGATCTTACGCGGAAATAATGCGGATTATTTATTATTGGATAGGAGATGTACATACATAGTTTTGTAGCAAAGGTGTGCGCAAAAGGAATTTAAGATTATTACAGATAAAAACAACACTTAGAGATAATATTTGAGAACTTAACTTGCTTTGGATGATTGTAATCAATCAAAAAGTTGGATATACTACTGCCTTCGCGTACCTCTTTAATATCAGATCTTAATAAATGCGAGATTAAATCAAATCTAAAACATAATATGCAATAGCAAATGTGAGTACCTACTGTGTCATAATAATCTTTTAGAAAATTTTGATAACTGTAGTCAAATATTTTTATGAGAGAATGCATATTGAATTTAATTTTAGAAATTTTACTGTGAACTTTATCAAATTGCATTTAACGCAGGACATCAGATTTTTTCAGTTGGGAGTTGTATTAATTAAATTTTGTATAAATACATGCGTAAGAAGTACGCTCAAGCGACTAATTAGTAGAATCAATTAAAGATTGTTAAAATGCATTTAATGTATGGTCCTGCTAATTTATCCAAAAGTCACTTGTTAAGCATTTATTTGTTAGAAATTTTGTCCTGGAACTCGCTACTGCAAAACTGTGGAAGAAAGGATTATCCCGGACCTACACCGAGTTATGGTAATGACGGTGATTTTAAAATCTCGCAGAACAAGATCTGGGGACTGATTTGTCGATGGCCTTTCAAATTAATCATTTGTTGGGCCATCGGAGGATGGAAAATGTTTAGTCTCATTAATCCATTTACAGATTACTCTCTGGCATTTTCAATTCGGGTTTCTTTATCTCCTCTCTCTTATATACTGCTCTTATTTCAGGATGGTTTTTGTTTGTATTATAGGAGAAAATTGAGGGTTCAAGTGAAAGTGATTAAAAATAACTTCCCATCTCTGTAAGGCACTTCACAGTTCATTTTCTTCTCATTTATTATCTCTGCACTGAATGTTTTGTATTGTAGTTCTGTAGTTTTGTTTTTGTTCTTGAAATACTTCACTTGTTTGTAGAGTTAAGGTTTGAGACTTTCTGAAAAGTAACCATGTCCTAGCATCTAGAAACTGAAGAAGTTAGGAGTAGTTGGCTATACTACAACAGGTCACAAAAGAAAAATGGTATATGACACTAAATGGTACTATCATGCACTAAATCCCATTACATGAAAGTGAAATTACATATTGTAAGTTATCTTAATTTATTGCTGAAAACAAGTGCATATACATGTACTAATTACAAATTGGGGATAATCAGCAAAGCTGCCTAATTAGACATGAAATGCAACTATGAAGAAAGTAACAGATGCAGGGCGAGTTAGCCTAATTTTCCACAAATTATATATGTTTTGTGACTTTCGTCCTGTTTATAAAGGTGATAGTTATGCATAACTTCTCACAACTCCACAAACGATGCATTTAACCGTTTAAACTTGTTAGAAATTTAGAAGTTTTTTAAACTCAAAAACTGAAATGGTCAGCTTTGGATATACATTCAATTGATAACTTTTTAATTGATAGTAACTGAATTTTTGTGCATGATCTATCCTTGATATTCTAGATTTGTTTGAATCTCATAGATTGCTATGGACAACCAATTAATTTTATGAGTTGCTATAGAAACAATATTTGATTTCACTTTAAATAAGTTTTCCTTCAAGAAATTACCTTTCCAGATTCATAAAACTTAGATCATAATAGATTAAGACTCGTATCGACAATCATCTTTTTTGAGAAGTACAACAACTTCAGTTGGGGATTTAGTACTCTAGTTATACTAATTGCTATTCTGGATAGAGCTGCATATTTTATTATAAAAATTAGATTTTCTGGGAATGTCAAGTTTGACACCATCCCTTTCTTGCTTAAAATTTTACCATTACATCAATTCATATTCTGAGAATTTATTCGGTTCATTTATCCTCCTCTGAGAAACGTATCTGGACTTTAGATCCAACTGGTTTCTTTTCTTGTAAGAGTTACTTCTCTTTTTTGACTCGGTCTATTGTTCCTAATCCTGACTTAGTATATTTGGAAAGCTAAGTTCCATTCCAAAGTCAAGAATTTTGTGCGGTCTCTAGTTTTACAAAAATTGAATACTAATGATCTATATCAAAATCACAAGCCTTACAAAGTTATATCCGGACATTTGTTTTATGTGCAGGCAGAGTAATGAGACTTGTGCTCATTTATTTTTGTAATGTTTTGTTGCTTGAGGTTTGTGGAGCTCTCTTTGGAGTGTTAGGAGAGGAGTGGGCATGTCCTGCTTTAGTGAAAGATATGTTGCTAATTTATTTTTGAGGATTTGGAAAAAAGAGGGATGCCAAAATTTTATAGAAGTGTGACTTTTTTTTCTATTTTATGGGGAATTTGGAATGAGCATAATGTTAAACTGTTTAGAGGAAGTTACTCTTTTTTTGTGTTGTTGAATGATGGGATTATTTTTCTTTCTTCTCTTCTGGCTTCTTCTATGGGGGCCTTTAGAGGTATCTATCTGACTGATTTATGTAAAAATTTGAGGGTTGCACTTGTTTAAGTGTTCTTTCTTTATTTTTGTTTTTTACTCCGTTGATGGTGGACTTCTTGTTTCTCTTTTTATTGTATCCTTTCTTTTCGAATAATAAAATTTCTTCTTTTATCAAAAAATTAATTAAAATTAATGATATCCTTTTTTCGGCCTTTGTCCTTGTTCTTTTATTTCATTCCCTTAACTTTGTTGATCACCCCCCCTTCCCTTCCCTTCCCCTCATATATAATAGAGTTTGGTTCTGTAAGTGTATTTTTGCAGTTGTCCTAATGTTGACTATGGAATTTGATTTTATGAGATTTGGTTACTTATTGAGCCCCGATTAAGATAGAGGGCCTAATTTGTCGAAGGAAAATGAAGAATGGAAAAAAAGGTTCGACTGATTTGGAGCTTAAATTAAATTTAGTTAAGTAAAAGATGATTATTGAAGCATATATATATATATATTACAAAGTTGGTTACTAATGGACTGCTTGTTTGGATGTAGAATATTTGCAATGAAAAAAATACTAAAATACTGTATGACTTCTGCGGGAAACAATTACTTTCTAATTTCTTGTGTTGTTTGCTCAAAACACAAAGAAGAAAATATATATCGAGTGAACAAGAAAGGTAATACCTTTCCAGGAAAGTAAAACCGAATTTGTGTTCATTAATAAGTGAAAATTGTAGAATCTATCTGAATAGACTGAATCTTGGAAGAGGTTGTGCCTGAATCTGAATCTTTTGTTCGGAAACTCAAAATAAATAATATAAAAAAAAGAAAGTAAAACTCCATTAAAAATGATCAAAACAAGATAGATATTGAATGGGTTGTTAAAACTTCATAATTCGGATTCTTCAATATTATTAGGAGTGGTAGTAGAGGATAGAAGGAGGCAGTTGGGAAACATGATTTAGCATGCATAATAACTAAAGGGTAGAAATACAAAATACTACGGAAATGGAAATGGAAATGGAGGAGGGATAAAGAATACCTCTCCTTGACAGGCCCAAAAAGCTTGTAGTAGTCTGGGAACCCTTGTAGTCTTGCATTTTCACGGACAGTTAGCACTCTGTCCTGCTTTGGATGAAGGATAACCTAGAAAAGCAAGCAAGTATGTAAGTAAGTAAGTGGCCAAAGTCTGAGCTTCAATCTTGTCTTGGTTTAAAAACCTACCTGGTTATGAGGCTCAGCTCTTGTTACTATAGTTGTAACAATTTCATCCATGGCTAAGCGACCAAATGGCCTGCATTTTTTGTTAGACAACATTCCTATATTACAACAACTTAATAATAATAAACAATATCACATAATACATAAATGTCATTGTCGATGAGCCACGAACAAATGTCATTGCATAATCTGGGACCTAATTCATTTATTGAAAATTGGTTAGGAACCATTGTTAGTTAGTAACACCAAAACCATTAATAGCTTAAATCAAAATACAATACCAGAGGTTTCCCAGAAGGGAGCAGCACTCGGGGAACTGATTTGTCCCATTCTACCTTGTTATTTGAACCAACCAAAACACCAGGCAGATCCCTGAAGTTTGCTCCCTAGGATATCAAACACTATAACAATCAAAAACTCTGAAATTCCTCAATTTCTATATTAAAACTATATACAAAAAAGTTCAATCTAACCTTTTCTTTGGGGATTTGGCAAACTCTTGCATAATCATCATCATTCAGTTTCAGTGGCAGATGATCATAAACCATTTTTTTCTGTGATCCATTCTGCCCAGTACCTATGCAATTAAATAAATCTGCATATACATGTGGCTGATTTTCAGTGACAATTTTTACCATGCTCTTACCACAATATCCTAGGTTAAAACAATGGGTTTATCTTACAATGTGACAGCATTAGCCTTTTCAAGAATCACCACAGACCATATGTGGCTATTTGTCTATTTGACCATTTACCTTTCGAACAAAATTTGATGATAGTATTAATATTGAATGAAAGCTAGATTAACTATCAGAACAAGGAGTCTCATGTTAGGACACACAAATTTGAGAAAAACGAGACTCTCATACTAGATGGGTGGCTTATGATATAGTTAGAATGTTCAAACCGAAGGATCTCAGCTTAAAACTTGTAGCAAGTTAGCATGGTACAAATGTACAATAAATAGAGAAGTCCTTGGCATAAAATTTTCTATTCGTATAGAGATAAATGATTAAACTTTTAAAAAGATGTTGTAATTGTAAAAATGAAGCTACAAAAAGAGGCATATTTGATATTCATGTACAGATCTCAATTGAGAGATGATTAAACTTTCAAACAAAGAGTTGTAACTGTAAAATGAAGGTACAAAAAAAGTATAAAGTGCACCTTGCTTTCCTAGTCTTATGAACTTCTGATAATTAGTACGAGGAGCACTGTGTCAATATAGATCTTATAGCGACGGTTTTCACCGTCGCTATACACCTATAGCGACATTTTTGATGTGAAAATAACAAAAAGTGTTGTGAATTTAACAATTTCCTAAACATTACTATTAAGCTCCACTAAATACCAAGATCGCAAAATTATCCTATAGGTAATAGATGTAAAGGGCTCTTTTCCAACTTGCAGGTCTGCTCACTGTCTCTCCCAACAATAATTTCCTGTATGAGAATTAACAAAAACTGTGTATAACACAAATAGCCCAATCAAACTGTAAAATCAAACATAATTTGTACCTTAAATTCATTAGTTACAACCCCTCTTCCAACAACCTCGTGTGTAGGCAAAGGAAATTGAGGCAAATTCTGGAACACAAAAGAAACATTCAAAGAGATAATTATGATACGTTGGTAATATACGTATTAGAGAATTAACAAAAACTTGCCTCCATTGAATTAGCACCCCAAAGGAAAACTCGCAGTCGGCATTGAGGAACTCCATACGAGCCTGCAGCCATTATTCCTAAACGTGCTTGATAGTTCATAGAAATTAGGCGCCCAATGGCATAACAAACCAAAACTCCACCAGCAAATTTGGCTATATCGACAACATTCTCCATCAATATATATCTTGGCTTAAGATATTCAACAATATCCATAAATACCACAAGTTGGTGGTTCTTTGGATCCTTCAAAGGATCATCTTTGTTTCTAAAACGATTAAAACCACTAATTCCTTGACAAGGGGGACCTCCGCATATGAAATCTACATCACCCTAAATAAGCATAGAGCAAAAACACAATGGGATATGCATAAGCAAAATGGTAGCTGGAAAGAAAAGGTGTACAAGATAAATATAAAAGCCTAAAAACTTACAGGGAGAGGCAATATCTTTGCTTTGTACCCTCTAGATACAAAGTCCTTCAGACTCTCTTCACAATCTCTATTATAGGAAAGAAACATATAAGAATACTCCTTTGTAGATTGATCAAGCATATAAGTCAAATAAATTACAAGAAACTGTAATAATTGATACCTTAAACCATTGATGGGCTCCCATGTATCCTCACTTGGCCCATAGCTCTTCCAACGCACCTAAAAGTTAAAAAGATCAAAAATAATACAACAATAAATGGCAAGGAAGCCAAAGAAATAGATAAGAAAAAGGAAAAAAAATTCAAATAGTAATGCAATAAATAAAAACAAGCTCTCTTTTTTTGCCGGATACTGAAATCAAGTTGGTTTATATATAAAATGTGCAAAAATCAGACATATTTGAAAATAAAGTTTGCAAGGAGGAGAAAGTACTATCTTTCCAGAGAAATCTATGTAGCCAGCATTGATGTTACAATTTATAAAGAACTGAATGTTCTAAACTAGTTTTCAAAATTATCCAACAACGTTTCGACTTTAGTTAAGAAACTTCCTCCATGAGAAATTTGTATATTTACTTATTTAGCTACCATAAATCCTAACAAAGCAATAACAAAACTACCATGTAGGTTAAGCTAGTTTCAGCTTTGTAAATGACCAAAAAAATGAGGGAAGAAAATTATAGATTGATTAATAGAATTGCTTATTAAATTGAGATCAAGGCACTACAAACTCAAGTTTAGCACATAATCTCACAAACTTGCAACAATGATTTACACCATAAACATAATGGAAAACTTAATTTCTGCTGATTTTATAGGCATGTGGGTAAGATGAACTTTTCCTTGGACAAATTTATGTGATACTCAATGGGATCACCGGCCTATTTGCTTTTAGGGATGAAAAGAACACCCGCAATGTAATCAAAGGTTGAAAGAGATTAATTCCCTGTCTTTTCCCATTAATCTTTGACAATTATATATACATGTACATCGATTTCTTCGGCCTACAATTCGGCAACTATGAGATATTCTAGCCGGTACATTTGCTAAACTAGCCGGTACATTTGCTAAACATTTGCTAACAATATTTGACTAATATCTAAACTTAGCATAATTAAAGGATTACAATATACCATAATATATTTTCATATATTCTAACACGCCCATGCATCATATCGGGAGGTTCACGAACGCTAAGATCGGATCTGAAATCATCAAATAATATGCGTGGTAGCCCTTTAGTAAAGATATCCGCTATTTGATAATGCGAAGGTATACGTAAAAACTTGGACTTCGCTTTTAGCAACTTTTTTCTGGACAAAATGAATATCCATTTCAATGTGTTTGGTCCGTCCGTTGATGTTGAATCGATTCACGGATAAGTAGATGGCACTAACATTGTCACAATATACCAAAGTAGCAAGACGAGAAATGGGACAATGTAATTCAACAAGTAGATTATGGCCAGAAGATGTCGAAACCACATCGGCAACGCCTCAGATTCGCTTCAGATTGATCGAGACAAAGTAGGTTGTCGTTTTGACGACTAAGAGATGAGATTGTCACCTAAGAACACACAAGAACTGAAGTAGCTGCCTAAGTATCTGGGCAACCACCCCAAATCGCATCGATTATCACGAGAGAAGAGTGTGTGTAGAGACCGATATAAATGAAGGCCGTCAGATAACGTGCCCTTCACATAACGCATAATAAGCTTCTGTATGCCTACGTGTGCTCTGCTTAGGATCACGTATATAAACATACACGCTTTGGGCGGATAGAAATATCCGTCCGGTAAAGGTGAGATATTGTAATGCACCAAAGAAGACTACGATACTTAAGCCTGGATCATCGTAACGTAAGGAGAATCGAAGCGCCACTCAATTTCGACTTAGTGTCGATGGGAGTGTGGCTTGGACTACGATTGTCATTCCAAATTCTTTCAACTATATCAAAAAAGATATTGTTTTTATGATAAAAATAGACCATTAAGCGTGTCTATACAATCAAAGAATACCCAAGAAAAACTTAGTGGATCGAGATCCTTCATAGCAAATTCATCACTTAGCTTAGTCATAAAACACTTACGAAGTCGGGTCAAGATGTAGTCAAAATAATATCATCAACGTATAATAATATGTATCTTGAGTGTGATGACCATTGTTGTATATGAAAAGAGAATGGTCACACTTATCGTGCGAGAGAATCCTAACGTCGCCACAAAATCGGCCAATCGATATACCAAGCTCGAGGGGCTTATTTTAGGTCGTAAAGAGATTTTTAAGCAAACATACATGATGTGGATGAACTTTGTCGCGAAAACCCAATCGGTTGATGCATATAGATCGCCTATGTAGATGTCCATGTAAGAATGCATTTTGACATCTAATTGATGAATCGACCAAGACTTCAAATCATGCGAGATCGAGCACGCAGACGAATAATAGCCGGTTTGACAACGGGACTAAACATTTCATCACAATCAATGCCTCGCTGCTGCGTTTTCCATCACCTACAAAGCGCGGGCTTTACGCCTCTCGAATGAACCATCGATTTACGTTTATGATGAAAAAAATCACATGTAGGCGGATAACATTCACATTAAGAGGCCGAGGTACTAATTCCCATGTTCCATTGCTAATAAGAGCATTAAATTCATCCAACATTGCGGTTTTCCAATTCGGTCACGTAAAGCATCGATAGGTGGCTGAGGAAGAGGGATATCGGGCGATTGTGTTGTGATGAGGCCGAGAAGTATTTTGAGTTGGGTTTGTATATGCCGCCTCTTTAAGCGCGAGTTGTCATGGAATGAGAAGTGGTGCCGATAGGAGGAGGATTTTGTGAAAGTGTAGTGGCGGTCGGTGGTGAAGGCGTTTGTGGCGTAGGGGATGATGCGCAGGGAGGCGATGTGAAGCAAGGAAGAAGCGGCGTGTGGAATTTGTTGAAGCACGAGAGTAATGCAATTTGTATTTGAGGTGGGGAGTTGGGAATGTCGTGGGAGGGTCGATTGGGTTGTCGAGACGGAGTTAGGCTAGGAAATTGTAAGTGGTGTGGTTATGGAGTCGGGTCCAATAGTTCATAGTCGATGGGGGGAGGAGGTTTGGTTTTGAAAAAGGAAATTCATGTTCATCAATTTCACATGCCGACTAATTATAATTTTACCACTGATGGATCGAAGCACTTAGACCCACGATGGTTTGGTATTTGGCAAGATAAACGCATCTTAGAAGCGCGCTTTGTAATTTGTGTATAGTGGGGAGGAAAAAAAGGGTAACATAAGCAACCAAAGACCCTAAGTGACGAAAAAGATGGGGTCACATTGATAAAGAATTTGAGTAGAGACCGAAATCCTAGAACTTTAGTTGGTAATATGTTTAGAAGATACGTTGCCATTTCAAGTGCATGATGCCAAAGGAGAGGGCATCGGGCGTGAGCTAGTAACGCTCGATGATGTTGTTAATAGATTTTATATGTCGTTCCGCTTTTGCCATTTTGTTGTGATGTATAGGGACATGATAAACGATACATCATGTCGTGGGTATCAAAGAAGCTTTGTAAAGTGTTATTGACGTATTCAAGACTACCATTATCACATTGAAAAGTCTTGATATTACGCATGCAAATTGAGTTTGGAATGAATGAGTGAAAAGAAATGAAAAGGTGTTTGACTTGTGATTTCTTTGCAAATTGTTAAAGTCCATAGAAATTTGCTATAATTATCAAGAAATAAAACATAATAACAATGGCCCAAAGAGCTAACAACTGGGAAGTCCAAATATCACCGTGAATAATATCGAATGGAGAAGCGATTAACAACATGACTTGGAAAAAGGAAGTTTGAATGTTTCCTAATCGACAGGAAGAGCAAAAAAATAGTACAAGCTTTATTGTAATCGATAAAATTTTTTGCTATGAAGGATCGTAAGACAAATTATCCGGGTGTCCAGACGATTATGCCAAAGACCGTATGATAGTTTTGAAAAATTTGAAGGATTGACGGAGGAACCACTTGGGCGTGTGGAAATAGAGGATAAAGGTCACCGGTACTGTTACATCTCATTAGTTTGGCTCCCCATCAGAAATCAAGCACGTAAAAAACCAAACGGGTCAAAGTTAATGAAAGCGGAGTTATCGGTGGTAAATTTTCGGACCGATATGAGGTTTTTAATTAGTTTTGGAGCATCAAAACATCGGGTAGAAAAAAGGGGTGGGTAAGGCGCTTTAATAAGATTGCGTGACCAAGAATGGGTATCTGATGACCACTACCGACTACAATGTTGTTATTTTTAATGCTCAAGTAACATAGGAGGAGAGTGTACCTTGTCCGCCGTCATATGAGAAGTGGCACCACAGTGTCCATATAGAAATTTCCATCAGGAGCAGGGTAGGAGAAAGCGTGCATAGCGGCTTCGATATCAGTTGGTGTGTATGCTGGGATGGATGAGAAGCGATGAATACTGAGTAGAGCACCTGTAATACCGGGGTCCCGGAGGGCGTGGAACCGACCACTAGTGGGTCGTGGAGTCCAAGCAAAGCGGGATATGGGCACGGTGGCAAGGCAGCTTTGCTCACGCAAGCCAGCTTGCCAGATGCCCAAGTCGCCCAATTAAACGCACCATCGTGATAGTCGTTGTTGTGGAGTCGATTGTGGGCCAGATCCCCGTCCTTTACCATTCTTCTTCGAAGCATTTTTATTATTTTTATTACCCTTAGGGCCTGAATGTGAGGCTTGGGTAGATTTTTGAGAAGCATCGGTACTCGTGATAAGGCGCGTTAGGTGCGACTCAAAAACACCTTCTTTTGACAAGTGGTTCTTGATAGTTCGTTCTGCAAGTTTCAAGCGAGAGCGACAACTCTCAAAGGAGGGCAACGGTTCCTGATTTTGTATGATATCTCATCAGACTGCATAAGCTTCGGAAGGCTCATTTGTAAGTTTGAGTACCGCACGATTGTTTGAGATGGGTGCGTCAACATCGCAAGTCTATCCGCAAGAGATTTAATTTTTTACATGAGCTATCAATGGAGGTAAAATTTTCAAACACGAGATCCGAAAGTTCCTCTTCAAGGTGGGTTGACGCGACACTTTATTGTCTTGGAACATGACTCTGGCGAGCCCACGCTCCTCGAGCGGTGTCATCCTTTAAGAGAATGGCGTGTAGAAGTTCGGTGGAAATAGACGTGTAAATCCAATCAAGAACTACCGATGATCAAGACGCTTCCATAGAGAAGGTTCGCGACCTTAGAAGCGGCTAGTATGTCGCCTCCTGTAATAAGTCCTGGGGGGTCGATGTGGGATATAAATCGTGAATTTTGACATGAACCGTGAATAAAGCCACCCGTGAATGGTACAAATCGTCCGCCTCAATGTAATAGGTATGAGGGATTTAACATTGGTGATAGAGAGGCGGGGATGATATGTGGGGTTGGCTTTGTCGCCGGTTGCCATCGCAGCAGAAGAGGTTGTTTTGAGAGAGAGAGAGGATCGAGATTTGCTCTGATACCATGAAAGAGATTAATTCCCTGTCTTTTCCCATTAATCTTTGACAATTATATATACATGTACATCGATTTCTTCTACTTACAATTCGTAAACTATGAGATATTCTAGCTTTACATTTGCTAAACTAGCCGATATACATTTGCTAAACATTTGCTAACAATATTTGACTAATATCTAAACTTAGCATAATTAAAGGATTACAATATACCAGAATATATTTTCATATATTCTAACAAAGGTTGTCAACCTTTGTTACATGAAC
Organism: Panax quinquefolius; assembly: GCA_020205615.1. Lineage (NCBI taxonomy): Eukaryota > Viridiplantae > Streptophyta > Magnoliopsida > Apiales > Araliaceae > Panax > Panax quinquefolius. The sequence goes on along the minus strand of CM035162.1, from coordinate 135,754,312 downwards.
TTATACAAGTCAAAGACTCAAATTATTTAATCACGCTGCTGAACTTTGCAAAGTTTGATTATTTAAAGAAAAAAAATCTTGTCTTGGAAAGTTGGATGTAGTTTGTTATAATTTCAATTAAGGAAATTCCATGTAAAGTACTCCAACTTATGCAGTAAATATCATGAACGGGAAACTTGATCATATCTAATTGATAATTAGAATTTCGAGAAGTTAATTAATTAGCAAAAAAAAAAATTAGAGGCATCCAATATTCCATTTTTCATAAATCACCTAAATTATTAAAATACCTTAAAATATAATCCACGTTTCTTGATTTTATTTGGATCACCATAACAAACAGATAGTAGCTTCCCCACTTCAAATTCATCAGAATTAACCGCAGACACATCAGAGCCATCTTCATCATCATCAACATGTGAGTTTTTAGGTTCCAAATTGAGATCTTCAGACAGATGAGAACCCAACAATTGAAACTCTTTACAGAGCTTTTCCCACTCCTTCAATAAAGACAAAAAATCTTCTGCTGCTTCATTCCTCACCTATAAGATCAGTTTAAAATTTCACAGTAAAATGAGGATGTTGGATTATTGAAAGATTAGAAAAGTTAATAAAAAGTATATACTACCTCAGTTTCAGGGTGATTTTTCTTTAAGCTTTCACATGCAAAAGGATTTAAGTCAACTGCCCATCTCTATGTAGTCGAAGAAAAAGTGACAGAGGTTCAGCAAAATGAAATATTGACTTTGCATGAAATTTAAAAGAATGGCTTAGAAATGTGAAAATGAAATAGGTACTAAGCAATTAACTTACAGTTGTGAGATTCAGCCCGGACATAGATGCACCAAAGCAAAGTCCAGTAGACATAGCTCCACATCCAGAATATAAATCCAGTAAGGTCATATTTGAATCTTGAAATCTGCATACGTCAGAAGACTTTCCCACATCCATATTCATGTTCTCTACTGCACCAGTTATACTAGTCGCACTTGAGACAGTGGATGATGACCCATCATTATCTTCCTTCAGATTCCCTATAGTTTTGTTTGCAAATAGGAACTGAGTAAAATACATATATTCTTATCAAATTCGTCATTAACTTTATTTTTGTTACATAGAGAGAGCTACAATGTCTTTCAAAGGTAAAGGGTTTAACCTGTACGTATAGTCGTAAATGTAAAAAAATCCTCTGAATATCCCATATCGCAATAAAGATCAGCACACGAGATTTTCTCCCCTTTAAGAGCCGAATCAACCTGATTACAAATGAAAAAAAATTAACCCAAAAAAGTAGTAACCTCTAACAGATATCTAAAACTATTAAAGTAAGAAATTATGTTTATGACAAGAAATTCATACCTTTGGAGAAAGCTGGACAATTTTAACTTTCGAGACAATGCTATATAATGGGTTGTCATCTCTTACACCCGAGAAAAATACTCGTCTTTTATCAATAAGATGAGCTTGGCCTTTAATCATCTACAAACATCATAATTTAGAAGGTTAGTAAATGATATAAAAATTGATTTTATCATATTCATTCAATGCATAAGCAATGTTATAAATTATCTCACCGTGTCCTCAGCTCTGAAATACCATTGAGCAGTAAAATATAATTCTTTATCCATAGTTTCAAATATCTCTATGATCTTGGCAATATAATTGGTTTCTCCCTCTTCAGCCTGATATATTAAAAAGGAATATAACTTTAACTGATAACTGGACAAACAATATCATGATGCTAAAAATAAACAAGTTGTAGCAAATAATTTACTGTAATAAACAATGTGAAACTTTCTGCCCAAGTAAAGTTACACTTGAAAATATCCAGATTCTTCAGTTAAAAACAAGCACTTGATTATTTAACATGATGGAACTTCAAATGCAACCTAGTAAATCTATACGCATGAGAAAGTAGTGTACAGAACAGAAGAAAACTTTTAACAGAAAATTCTCCAATAGTATACTTTTGTATCAATAAGAAGAAATAGAGAGCATTGAAACTGTACAAAATGCCCCGAATTGAAGCACTTACTGGCCCAAGTAATCAGCAAATTGGTCACAATATTGCTTACAAAACCATGGCATGAAGTTACTTGCGATTCAATCTATTGAGCTTGTAAGACAATATGCTCCCATTCTTTCAATGTGGGAATAGGGTCTCACACCTTTGCTATATTCATAGACAGATTTTCTGATCATCCCTTTCAAAGTCTAAAGCATGATTAAAAGCTAAGCTCTTTTTGTATAAGTATGATATAATTTTGAGGATATGATTGATTGTTCATGTGATGAATACTTGTTGACACAGTCATAAAACTAAAATGAGACAAAGAAAACAAAGCAAACAACAAAGATCAATTAATTACCAAGGAAAATTAAGGGTGTTGGTATGGACCCTGTTCTTATAATCAGAATCAAAAAATCAAAGACATTATTTTACATGAAAAACTAGAGCCGAACTACATACACACCCTCCATCCTACCCATTCAAAACTCAACTTCTAAAGAGGAAAAGTGAAATATAAAATTACTCATACTCCTCTGTTCAACAAAAAATGATTCTAGTTAATTTCTGAAATCCTAAAATTCAAATTGTGATGTGGTTTTATTTTAATTTTCAAAAGTGAACGCGAAAATGGTGACAGTGCATTCATATATAGACATAAAACGGAAAACAGAATATTGTTTTATATGTATATATAAGGAGAGCTCACTTTAACGTAAGCATCATCATGAAGATCATAAACAATGCCATCAACAACTGCTTGAGCATAATGACGCCTGGCTTTCAAAACCCCCGTTTCACCGGATTCTCTTCTAAATTAAACAATAAAACTAGTGAACACAAAAAGGAAAAAACCAAAAATGCCCACAAAATCACAATAATATTTATATATACAATGTTGACACTGACCCATTTGAGCCTATAGATGAACCAGGAATTTTGTATTTCTCCTGTGACAAAAAAAATTGAAAATGTAGGATGAGAAAACACATAATGGACAATCAAAAATAATTATATTGTGAGCGGTCAGGCCATTTCCGATTAGCTTCCACAGCTGGAATTGGCTCGCCGGAGAACCTGGCATCATCACCGGTACCGTCTTCTGGATCTGCAGAAGTCTTCTTTGCCTTTTCTCTGTCGCCGGCGGGGAAGAATTTTGCTGCTCGGACTCTCTGTTTACACGTTTACCCATTCTTCCTGTTTACCTTCAGAATCATGTACCGTAATAGAATAGAACAGAGCCAGAGAGGGTTTTAAAGAGAGAGGCGGGTTTCGTAATATTTTGAAATTCTGGGCGGGGAAATTTTGGGCTTTACTATCCATTACTCGTACGATGGGCACCAATCAGGTGATGAAACGTGCACATATAATGTGCTGGTTCATTACTAAAATTTATAATTTATAATTATAAGATTATTATTAAATTTAAAATTAAGATTATAAAATAATAAATCTTATAATGCATTATATTTTTCAGATAATTTATAATATTTATAAATATATTATTAAAATAAAGAAATTTATATCGATTTTGAGTTTGAATTTTTTAAAATTAATTTCAAATTTTCAATAACGATCTTATGTTTTGAGTTTTGATATGAATATGACGTTAAATATAAAAGTGTGAAGAATAAATATGACAAATAATACAAAGATAAGAGATGTGACAGATCTTGGAAGAAAACTGATATTTTTATAATAATTTTTGATATTCTCATAACAAAAGAATAGCTATAAATATATTACGACGATGAAAATCCTCGTTCTACAAAACAACCAAGTACATATTTAATCACACAAACAATCAATATCTAAAATTATTTGCTCAACACACCTAAAGCATTAAAAACTATTATCTCTTATTGTAGAGAGTGAAAAAAGTTGTTTGATAATTGACATATCTGAAACATCTGAATAACAGATTTTTATTATTTTACCCCTTTTAAAAAAATTCAATATTGTTGTAAATTTATTTAATATTACTTATTATAATAGTTAATATTGTAAAAAAAAAAACATTCAGCCAAAAAATGACATTAAACCATTTAACCTAAATCATCTGAATAGTTGACCCATTCAGGCATTTAGTCATTCACACGATTTATTTTTCAAAAAAAACACAGTGAATAACTGACCAATTCAACCATTCAATTGTAAACAAATAGTCCCTACGACTTATATATGATTGATATATGCTATTCTTCCAATCTTTCTCCTTAAAAATAAATTATCTCTCTATATTTCTTTCTAAACCCAATATTATTTTTCATTTCAATAAGTTTACTATTATATACAACCGCTCATATACACTCACATGCATATTAACATGATTTGTGTGAGCGATTGTATGTGATTGTAGACTATTCTTTTCATTTTATGCAATTGGGTTTTGCATTATATTTGAAATTTTCAATCAATTATAGAGATGAGTTTGTGCTCAAAGATTGTGATTAAATTTTTTTTGTTGCTTTTTGTGGGATTGGTATTAGTTCGAGGGGAAATTCCAACAATCCTTTGTTAATGGATTTGAGTTTGAACAAATCTCTGTTTCTCTATCCTCAATTGACGGATTATTGGTGAATTAGGATACAAAAGGAATTTTGTAATATTGAAAAGGTTATTTTTGTCTAAAAAACTTAATTTCGTTCAAATATGCCTATAAATAGTTAAGATTTAATTTTGTATTTTACCGATTAAAAGGTAAAAAAAAATACCAAACATATTTTACCTACAACAAAATCAAAAATACGCCTATTAAAAGGCATTCAAACACAACCTAATACATATTAAAGCATTAAGGATAGTAATAAGAATAAGCATTCTCATAATACGATTCACCAAATTAATAACTCATTTGTATTCCAAATAATTATGTTAGAGTTTTGGTATACAAAATATCTCATATATTTATAAAACACTCCTCCTATATTGTTATGTAGAAAATATTTTCTTATTATTTAGTCTATTTAAAAGCCTAGTTATAATTAGGGAAATATTATTTAGTATATAGGAGTATATTATTATATAAAAAATCTCAAAAATGTAGCTATGGCTAGCTTGATCTGCCTCTGATAAAGAAAAATGAAATAATCTCATTGGGCCATGGACCTCTTATTTTAACCCACAAAAGTATGGGTTTTTTGTTTGGGTCCTTAACACTAATATACAACAATTAGAAAGTAATTACAAAAATAAAACATTCACAAAATAATTACAAAAATAACGCAATACAATATTACCTTGCTAAAATTACGCGTCATTAACTCCTTACACGTCAGTTACCGACTTTCATATTTTCAACTGACCAATCCTAAATTCACGCTAATGAAGAAAAAAGGCAACTTGGAGATCTGAAAAAATAGAGCAACGACAGATCGATCGGAGAAGACGATATGCAACTCTGAGATCGGATAATAGAGGAGAAGATCAACAACTTCAAGATCAACAACTTCAAGATCAACAACAACTTCAACAAGATCAACAACTGTAAGACCCCAGCTTTTATAAATAAAGATGAATTTTTCTATAAATATTATTTTTGAATATTATGGAATAAATTTGATATAATGTTATAGTTGTGGGTAATATTTATAAATTTTGTAAAGTATGCAAGTTGTTATAAAATATTTATTTGGTCGGGGAATATTCTTTTTGTTAGGGAATATTCGCATAATGGCTCAATCATTGGTGGACCCCACAATGTAATTATTATCGGATTGAGAAAACGATAAAAATATTTTATAAAAATAACTATGGAGTGTGTTATCGTTAAACCTGCTGAACTACCCAAAGGTAAAAGTACAAAGAATACGCTGCGGGTCGCATAAGAAGCACACCAGATTGATTATCGATGCTTACGTGAGAAGTCACCACCAATTTATGCTCAATTATTCTTTCTACGAGAATTGTCGCATCATATCTCTTATATTATTGATTCAATTATTGTCACAAAGATATCATCCGTATAATATGTTATAAGATTAAATCAATAATTGAGACGACATGTTATAAATGATTAATAATTGTTGAAAGATTAAATATGTGTTATGATTTGTGGTAAGTTTGATTATTTTATGGGGGGCCTATATGTCATCATCTAAGAGTCTCTTCAATAATAGTAATTACCTTTGTGAATAGTAATTACCTTCATTAATAGTATTTACCTTCGTCAATAGTAATTACCCTCATGAATAGTATTTACCTTCGCAATAGTAATTACCTTCGTCAATAAGAATTACCTTGTGAATAGTATTTACCTTCGCCAATAGTATTTACCTTCGTTAATAGTAATTACCTTTATCGACGTCGAACCACTTGTCGCTTTCACATTCAAAAGCGCCGAACCACTGTCGCTTCACATTACAAAAAGCCAAACCACTTTTCTTTTCACATCATTAGTCGTCAGCCACTCGCTTTTCACACTAAGAAACTTGTCGCTTCTTCTATAAATAGAGGCCTGTGGCTTCATTATTTTCACGAATTCATTCAAGCTATGAGAGAGAAAGTATAGAAAGAATAAGAGAGAAGAAGAAGAGTATTTTTTCAATCTCCTACCAAAAGTAAGGGTGTTATTCTTTCTTATTCAGCAAGAGAATCATTCCATCGCTTATTATTCTGCTTAATAACCTCAGATAATGCTGGCTTAATTCTATACTTGTGACATTCTTCTATTATTCATTGAACATCTATCTTTGTACATTTATTATTACATGTATAGTTTTATGTGACGACCCCAAAATAGGGTCCATTCCATCCAACCCATTCTCGAAGTCGCCAAATACATGGTACGTAAAAACAACTACAACTTTATTATCACAACAATAAAATGAGTTTAAATACAAATATTATCTTCTAGACAATATTTATACTCAAATAAATCCTCATCACATTTATTGATACATTATTTTACAATAATGGTGAGGACTACTAAACAACTCTCTAACTTCATTCCATACTCCAGACTAAGACTCGCTACATTCTCGCCCCGAGAAGAAAAATGGAACAACAAGGAAAAGGGTGAGCTCAACTAGCCCAAAGAAGAATGTTATGACTAAGATAATATACATTTATTTAGTCTCAATGAGGAAATACAACAAGTTTCATTCAATATTCATGTAGCCGAAATAATAATTCATGTAAGAGAGTAGAGAATGAAATCTACTATAATCTATGAATTTAGTATTTTATCCTCAACATCAATCAATATTCATCTCAAATCAAATATTCATCTTTGCTATAAGATATTCATCAATCGGTCGTGAAAACACTGATCTTTGCACTAAAAGGCCAAAGATATTCATCATCGGTCATTATTCATTTAAACACATGTTCATCTTTGCACTACATGTGCCAAAGATATTTTCAAATCATTCATCTTTGCATTGGTTTTATCTACCTCAAAAATAATCACAAGTGGTGTAAAATTCAAAGAATGATCAAAACATGGATACAATCAAAGCTAGTATCCGTATTAGATATTTTTAGATTTAAAAGAAAAATTTTCATTTTCTAATGAATAAGCGATTCGTGATTCAATAATCCAGATATCTCCTACCAAAAGTAATAAGTAGTAACTCATATTCTTTCTTATTCAAATTTGATAAAAAGACCAACTAATATTTCAAAGAAATGATATCAAGAATTAATATCATTCGAGAAGAAAATAACATCCTTACCTCAAAGTGTTGTTATTCCGTATTACCTGAATTTTAAAATCATTACTTATTATAAGAACTCATCTTTGGGCAAGAGAATATCTTCTGACATACTCAAAATATCTAAATACTCTAAAATACTTACCAATAATATAGAGAAAGAGAGAAACTTTGTTTGAAAATTAACTAGGAAAATGTTAGCCGTGAAGTATGCACTGATGGCTTTATTACCCCACCCACCACATTTGATTCAGCACATTTTTGGTGACCATTCTTCTCAATTATAAACCTAATTTCCTAATCCGACACCTCTGGAATTCACAACAAATCATTCGTGCATTTTTAATTCGCTCAAAATTTGTGTATACTCAACTTATGTATAACATATCCAAAAATTACCACAATCCAACTTCGATTAAAAAATTATAACCCCCGCAATATATCTCAAAACCCCGATTTGATTTTTAATACCTCCAATTCAACATTAAATCAATTATTAATTCCTTCCTGTAATATGACCATAAATAATTATCCATCATTTATATTCACCATAAAATAAATATTTCCTTAACATATGAATCAATAATTAATTATTCACAAATAATATTACGTATTATCAAATTATAACAAATCCAATTCCATCACAGGAAAGAGGGGCTTTCAATTTTACAATTAGGTGACAGACCGTAACTTTCAGACATCGCCAATAATGTTATCCGTATGAATTATTGATTAAATTACAATTATTGAACAACAATAATATAAAATATCAACGCAAAAGAATTATCGAATCAATAAAAAATATCAATATTGAATTCACTCATAATAATTATCGAAGTAGTGCCTTCACGTAAGGATCAATAATTCAACAATATTATGCAGCATGTCAGTTTTAACCACCTGTATTCCAATGCCTTAATTCAGAATAACTACAATCTTAATTCAGAATAACTATTGTTATTTATAACCACCCAAATTTTATCATTCTGCGACGATCAAGACGTTGGAATATCCCCGACAAAAATGAATATTTTATAACCATCCTTATTTTGAAATATTTGCATGATTTAACCCTTTACTATCCACATTAATCAAATCAACCCTTACTTATTTCAAAATAATAAATAAAGGAAATTCCTTTTATTTAAAAAAAATTGGGTCTTATTTTACATCTGACCGGTTCTTTATTATTATTCTTGGAACATCCTGCTCATGTGTTTACACCGTGAATTTCATTATTATTCCGAACATCCTGTTCAAGTGTTTTATTTTTTCATTCATTGAATATCCTATCATGCAAGTGTTTTACACCGGATCCAGTTCCATCTTTATTATTCTGCATCATGCCATGGTGATTTCTTTTCCGTTATTATCATTCTTTATTATACCTGGTTAGTTAAAACTTTGATTTCTTTTGTACTCCATGAAATTAGTAGAATAACTCCTTATACTCCATGATATTTATCCTCGATATTTTTCATCCAAAGATCTTTCATGGAAATATTCTTTTGATCATTCTTGAATTTTACTAATTTGGACGTTAATAATTCTGGATAAAATAATTCTTGAACTTGTTTTATCAATTCTTATATCATTGTCATCATCCCTCGTGTTTATATTTTTTAAAGTCATCTACATGGCACCGTAGTGCATAGATGGACTTGGTATGATTATGACCGAGAGACTATTCGGTGTAATCGACCGTAATGTTACAAATGATGTGGTAAAAATCCTCGATGGTAAGTAGTGCATTGATGGGCAGATTGTTGGCATGATCATGACCATTAATGAATACACAAATATTCTCGGCCCGTAGAAGTGCATGAATAATTGTGGTCGTGATACTAAAGAATATCCTCGGCCGTAGTGTGAGGGTGATTCGATGATGTGGAATATTTATTAAAGCCGAGTCTCAAATATAACGATGATGATGAAAACCTTTTAAAACCTAAAAGATAGTAGACTTTATTTTCTACTTGACTCTTTTAATGGATCAGATATTCCATTGCAGCTTAAACCGGTTGTCTATTGTATTTTATCGGTTTAACATTGTTGAAGACTATTGATAATTTATTACGCATTATCTTAGTCATAATATTTCTACTTTTAGTTGAGCTCACCTTTTCTTTCACCGTTTCTCTTGAAAATGAGAATATAGGTTGGACGAGTCGGGAAAACGAGTGATGGTCCTCAAGATAGCATTAGTAGTCCTCACTATTCGTAAAATAGTGTGATAATAATCATAATGAGGACTTTTTGTTTGAGTTTGTATAATATCTAGTAGGCGATATTTGTATTTAAACTCACGGTTTATATGTATTTGCATACGGCGCTTATGTTAATAAGTTGATTTAAATTACATACATGTAAGTGGCGACCAAAGATGGGTGATGTATACTTAATTTTGGGGGCGTCACAACAACAACTTCAAGATCAGTAATCAACCTCTGTAACAACTTTGAGTTTAAAGTTTATATGCATATAGTTACCCCGTGGGTACTATATACTCGTATATTGATTACATTTCTTAAGTTTTTCGCTCTTTAATTGGTAACAAAAGTCGATTATCTTGTTCGCTTTTGATTTCAAAATGCATGTAAAAATATGTTTTATATTCAGTTACTAAGTACATATAAATTGGTTCTTGCTTATTATTAATTTGAATTCTTTATATAATGTTTATTTGGTTGCTGTATATTTTAAATGTTTATTTGGTTACCTCGTGGTTACTATATACTTGTATATTGGTTACCTTTCTTAAGTTTTTCGTTCTTTAATTGGTAACAAAGTCAATATACTGACTGTTTTGATTTTAAAATGCATGTAAAAATATGTTTTATATTCTGGTTACTAAGTAAATATAAATTGGTTACTGTTTATTATTAATTTGGTTACTGTATAATGTTTATTTGGTTGCTGTATACTTTAAATGTTTATTTGGTTACCCCGTGGTTACTATATACTTGTATATTGGTTACATTTCTTAAGTTTTTCGCTCTTTAATTGGTAACAAAGTTAATATACTGACTGTTTTGATTTCAAAATGCTTGTAAAAATATGTTTTATATTCGTTACTAAGTACATATAAATTAGTTCTTTATTTATTATTGATTTGGTTCTTTGTATAATGTTTATTTGGTTCTTGTATACTTTAAATGTTTATTTGGTTACCCCGTAGTTACTATATACTCAGTATATTGGTTACCTTTCTTAAGTTTTTCGCTCTTTAATTGGTCATGAAAGTTAGTATCTTGACTGCTTTTGATTGCAAAATGCATGTAAAAATATGTTTTATATTCAGTTACTAAGTACATAGAAATTGGTTCTTTTATTTATTATTGATTTAATTCTTGTATAATGTTTATTTGGTTGTTGTATACTTTAAATTTATATTCTACCCTGATATTTTTTATATTGATGGTTACTTATTAAATACATTTTACAGTTACCTTTCCTAAACTGTTTGAATCTTTAAGTACATATCGATGTTTTTTATATTGTTTGTTTTTTTTCTTTGTAAATGCATGTCAAATATGTTTTATGTTATGAATACTAAGTAAATATATGTTGATTACTATCTAATATGGATTTGGTTAGTATATAATCTTGACTTGTTTCTTCGTAATATTATCATGGTTACTACATAATATTACTTGTTTTTTATAATTGATTTTTTATATTGATGGTTACTAATTAACTACATTGGTTACCTTCATACACATGTTAGTCTTTAATTTATAACAAATTCATTACCGATTGTTTTGGTTGTAAAATGAATGTAAAAATATTTTTTATAATCTTGTTACTAATTACATATATCTTGTTCTTGTATAATATGTATTTAGAATCTTTGTAAGATGTTTTATTTGGTTCTTGTAAGACCCCAACTTTTTATAAATAAAATTTAATTTCCTCTATTTATTATTTTGAAATAGTAAGGGTTGAATTGATTAATGTGGTTAGTTATGGGTAAAATCTTAAATATTTTAAAATAAGCGGTGGTTATAAAATATTCATTGTTGTCTGGGAATATTCGTTTGGTCGTGGAATATTCTTCTTTGTCGGGGGAATATTCGTATTACGACCAGTAGCGATCTTTTATGGGTCCCATAACGAAAAGCGATTAGATGAAGAAAGCAGCAAGTATAAGTTGTTTATAAATAACTGGTATTGATTATTCACAGATTATCTTGTTGGAATACCCGTTGGTTAAAACACGATGTCGCGGCGTTGTTGCAAGAAAGATAGCACCAGATTGCACCAATTATTGATTCTTACGTGAAGAAGGCACTACTCAATAATTGTAACGTAGTTACCGTTCAATATTTTATTTTATTGATTCAATAATTGTTGCGTTGATATTTTATATTCTTCGTTGTTTCAATAATTGTCACTACACAAGATTTTCCATTATCAAAGCAATAATTCATATTATCCTCAATAATATTATTAGAAAACATTATTGGCAATGTCTAGAAAGTTCTCTTCTAAGAAGAGGGTTTGGTCACCTAATTGCTAGCAAGAGGAGAAATCCTTATTGGAACCCCCTCTTCCTGTGAACCTGCATGGTTGTCGATATTGTGATTACGTAATATTATTTGTGAATAATTAATTATTGATTTATATGATGAGGAAAATATTCATTTTATGTGGATATAGATGGAGAAAATTTTTAAAGTGACAATTGTTGAAAATCGATATTTTATCTTTTCTCGATAAAATAATATTTTATTATATTATTATAATATAATAATGATGATATTTTTTTTTACAATGAATGTGGGATATATGAGTATATGAGTAGGAAGAGTATTTTTGTTGCAAAAGTTGTTTACAATATGTTAAACATGTCTCATGGGCCCATTTCTTGATCAAATTTGATTATACTTTGTAAAATCGCCTGTTTATGGATTTCGGTCAATTTCTGTTTGGAATTTGGAAAAACTTTCTTCTGTAAAGTTGTAGATAATTGAATTTCCTATAAAAAGTCGTAAGATTCAAATTTTCTGATAAAAGGGTTATTTATTATGAATTATTGAAGTTCCGAAATAATTGATTTTTGAAAGTTTTAATTATTTTTAATAACAAAAACATTTTTTTGATTTAGTTGACTATTGGTGGCTGATGTTTGGATCTAATTTGGTGTGCGTAATAATTTTTATATAATATATTAATATTATATTAAATTTTCTGCTTTGGTGTTCTAAACAATTTCCTATAAATAGGGTGCTTAAGTTAGAATTGAAAATTGGTGTTGATTAATATTTTAAGTTTTGATTCCATCATGAGTTATCAATATAAAGTAAACATATGCATTGAACAATTGGTAAATATTCTGAAACATTTTTATGTAAATTTGGTTACCCATCTAAAATAAAATGGTTACCTCCATATTCATATTTAGTTACCAACCGCATGGACCATTTCCAAATAACTTTTATAACTACGTAATTTAAAAGTATCCATCACTAGATAAATGGAACCCTCACATGTACATTAAGCACTTGATAATTGTTCGATATAAGTTTTAATTATTTGGTTACTAATAAAACTAAAATGGTTACCCTTATATACGCAGTTTGGTTACCAACATCACACCTCTTAAGCTATTTTTATTTTAATATGAGATCTATAAGTGACCATCATATATAAAAATGAAAACTCTTAATTGAAGTTTCTTATTCTATCATGATGACACGGTATAAATAAAATATATACCTTTAACACTTTATAACAGTCTTGATACAAGTTTATAATTATCTGGTTACTAACAAGCTTGTAACTATCTATGATAATTATCTGGTTACTAACAAGCTTGTAGATAAATATGACACTCACACATGTACATTTAACAATTGATGTTTGTCCTGATTTAAGCTTGTAACTATATGGTTACTAATAACAGTAACCATAATGTAACATAATAAAATTACATTAACCACATAATTATATGATAGTAACCAGAACAGGTTTTAATGGTAACCAAAACAGAAACATCATGTAATGAAACTCAGTTTAGACAATCCATGTATACTAAACAATTACATATTAACCAGAATAAAAAATAAAAGTATCTAAAATCCCACATTGAGGACACAATAATAGTAGCCAAACCATAAGGTTACAGTAACTAAAACATAATAAAAAAAATAACCAAATAGTTATATGAAAGTAACCAGAACATGTTTTAATGGTAACCAAAACAGAAACAACCTGTATATCCAACCAAATTTAAACAAGCTTACATGTATACTCTCACATGTACATTTAACCAACCAATGATTTTCTAGAGCATAACCTCTTGTAGAATAGATTTGAAGGAATTTATAAAATAATACATCAATGTATACCAAGTAAATACATGGGTTATTATGACATTTTATTATTTACAAAATCCACATCCACAAACTAATGATGCCTTAAACTTCTCCAACTGACTTGGGTTCAATTTCTTGGTAATAATGTTGGGGACTTCCATGTCACACTAATATATAACTTTTAATTTCAGTGAATTTTATGTTGCATTCCTCATAGTAAAGATCCCATAACTGCAAATAAACAAAATCAGATTTATACAGTCATTAGTAACTAAATATAAACAATATTTATAAAATAAATGATACGTGAGTGACCAACAAATAAAAACATACTAACCAAAACATAATATAACAATTACACAGAGCCAAAAATGTATATATAACAAATAACCAACATCCCACATTAATCGCACAATAATAGTTATCATATCATAATATAACATTAATCATACCATAATAAAGCGAAGAACCAAAAAGTTATATTATATAATCTAATAGTGACCAAAATATAAACAACATGTAATCTGAGACCATTTTATGTAGTAAACAAACAGTTATATATAATATTACCCAAAACATAATTTAAAGGTCACCAAAACAAAAACATGTATATAATATTAACTAAAACATAATTTAAAGGTCACAAAAAAAAAACATGTGTACCAAAAAATATACTAAAGAAGTAACTAAACAGTTATATGATAGTAACCAAACCATGTTTTAATGTATACTAAACCCAGTTTAGTCAACCAATGTATACTAAGCAAATACATTGGAACCAAAACAACATATAAAAGTAACCAAAATCCCAATTGAGGGAAAAAAATGGTATCCAAATCATAAACCAACAACAACAAAAAATATACTAATGAAGTAACCAAACAGTTATATGTTAGTAACCAAAATATATATTAATGGTAACCAATACATAAACAACATATAGACCAAACACAGTTTAGTCAACCCATATATATTAGACAAATACATGGTAACCAGAATAACAAAAAACAGTAACCAAAATCCCAACTCAAGGAAACAAAAATAGAATCCAAATCAAAAACTAACAATAACCAAAAACATACTAAAGAAGTAACCAAATATTTATATGATAGTAAGCAAAACATGTTTTAATGGTAACCAATACATAAACAACATGTACACCAAAACCAGTTTAGTCAACCATGTATACTAAGCAAATACATGGTAATCATAACAACATAAAAAAGTAACCAAAATACCAAATCAAGGTAACAAAAAATGGTATCCGAATCACAAGCTAACAGAACTAAAACATAATGCAGAAGTAACCAAATAATTATATGATAGTAACAATAACAAAATTTAAATTAGCACACCTTTAAAATTTGTTGGGTTGGAAATATCTTCTGGCTATGAACTTGAGCTTTTGTCTTAACTACAAGAACATCAAAACCAGAATCCAACTGCACAAACCCAAACAAATTTCTTCAAGTCCTTAATAGAATCACCCTCTGTGATTCTTTTCCTCTTTTCATCCTTCTTCCTTGTATCAACCATTCTATATAAAACATAAAAATAACATAAACCCAAACAATCAATATCCCATTCTGTTAGAAACATAACGTATATATATGATCATATTGACAATTAATTAGTAGAATGAGAATTAATGAAATTAGAAGCGAGACCTTACAGAGAGAAACCGAAATCCTTTCAACAGAGAGTTGAGAGTTGGAGAGAAAGTCCGTAATCCTTTCGGTTGTGAGAGAGAGTTGGAGAGAGAAAGTCAAGTATTATTAGCTTGAGAAAAAGTCACGATTAGCTTGAAAACATAGCACGAAAGTCACGTATTCAATTTTCTCATTAGAGTTGAGAGACTATGGTGTTGGTGTTGCCATGGCCATGAAAGAAAATCTGACGACGAGTGGCTTCGAGAGAAGAAAGAGAAGTAAGGGAGAAGAGAGAGAAATAGTAAGGGGAGAGAAGGAAGATGGAAACTAATTTACTATGTCAGCCCATTAATATTAATCCCTTAATTTAAGGACTTTTAATTGTATTAGTATTGAAAATAAAAATGATGAAGTGTTATATTTTTGTAATTATTTTATGAATGTATGATTTTTGTAATTACTTTTAAAATGTACTATAATATGTAATTGTTCTTTTTGTTTAGCTTGTTTGGGCTTTCCAGTTTGCCAAATTTAGGTAATTAGCTTAAACAAGCTTATATAACATTGAATGATTTGTTATGTTAATTATTAAATTATAAATAAAGAAAATGTATTAAAAAAATTATATGATGATTAAGTGGGAGTGATGACAAGAAAATAAATGATTGGTTGTATTAGATATAAGAATGTTTCTTATGATAGCTTGTAATAAAATTGGCATAATTAAAAATAAAATTTCTTGGTAACTTTTCTTATTGGATATATGAATTTTTTTTTATTCTTTGTAATTTAAATTTGAGTTACATCCCCATGTAATTAAGTTTAGTAATAAAATTATTAATCTACCACCAAGTACAGTATTACCCCATCTGACCATCTGTTATAATTTCACTAATTACTTGGCACACACAATTATGAGTAAATATATACTAAAAAAATAGTAGGTGATCATAGATGTTGGGTGACTGGGTAATGAGAGTGGATGTCAAAGTCATGTTTGACTGTAAGAATTATAATTTGGTTAATATATTTTCATCAACCCCAATTGAAAAAATGGTTGAGTTGTCTCGGTTGGTTGGTATAAATTTACTAGGTGGGTTTGAAAAATTATTTGTTCCTCCTCCACTTTCACGTATAAACGAGTCAAATTCGAATTATATTTTAAAAAATTTATTCAGATTCAATTTGATTCGAATAATTATTATATTAATATTTTGAATTCAATGTACCTTTCTTTCTCTTATGAGAAATAATTTAAATAATAATCAGATAAATCCATCCAGCCCGTGTCAATTTATTAGTCAGATAAACTTAACCACCTTACTTTACTTGCTTGCAACTCCGCCAATATAAACAGTCCGTATAGGATTAGGCAAGTGAATCCGAACCAAAAATGGACACTTCTATTTCCTCTCTAAAACCACGTAGGGCTAAACACACAGCTATAAATTAATTCCCAAATCCCTCCTTCTTCTCAAGTCTCACTGTTACGCTACCCAATTCCTTTCTCTCTCAGTCCCGTATTGAGGTATTATTGAATTTTCTTTTTCTTCTTCTTCATATAGATGTATGATTTGATTGATTCTAATTCTATGTTTGATATTATGTTTCTGTTTCAATTAAGGAGAATTTATTTTTGCATTTTTTGTTTGGTGCAAATTATTTTTCCCCCGGGTCAAGGATTCGCATTATAATCCCGGATTATAAATACCTGGTTGCTTATAATAACATGGTCATGAACTACTATAGTCAAGTTCAAATTTGAAAACAATCGAAACACTTTTCAAGTATAATCCTTGTAAACAAACATAACCCTTGTACCAGTTTGATCCCTCTAAAAGACTAAAACACTGAATTGGTTTGGTTGGTTGTCAGTTTTTTTAATTATTATTATTATGCTTTTTTTTTTTACTCCTATATTCTATTCTTTTGATTAAACAGATGTTTTAAGGTTTTATTGTTGGTTTGCATTGCTCCATGCTTCCAGGGTATTGTTTACAAAATTTTAAGGATAAATTTTGTTTCATATTTATCTCGGTTTAGTTTTATATTGATAGACATATAATGAAATTGTGATTATAAAGTTGTCAATTATTGTTTTGTTTTTGTGGGTGGAACTACTATTTTTAGTTGTTTATAATTGAACGGAGCTTTATTTGTAGAGATGGATTGAGACGTAATTATTTGCTAATTGTTAATGCTTTGATTCATTTGTTCGTCTCTAGGTCAGTCTGTGAATTTCTCTACAGTGTTATTGTGAAAAAGTAGGGATTAAGTTGTGTTTGTGTTCTGCTTAGATAGGGCTTTGTACATCTATATATGGGTTTTAATTTTCTGTTATATTATGTTAGTTTCTCAAATAGTTTTGTAGTAATGGTTGTGCATTTTTTGTTTGTCATTCTGCATCGTTTAATTAACTTTATATGCCTTCAGTATATATTTTGGTCACTCTGCTATTATATCCTACCTGCAATTCTCTATGTATGTATGTTTTATGTTTCAGAAATAAGTATAAAAAAGTTTTTACTAATTACTATAATGTGCTCCTGCATATGGAGAAGAGATGGCAGTTCAAACATCAAATGAGTTCCTACCGTCCAATGCTAAACATGTTGCACTATCATTTGTGGATCAATATTACTCATGGATTCAAAACTCTCCTGAAACCGCTCACAAATTTTATGGAAATTCAAGTGTGTTAGGCAGGCTAGGAAACGATGGTACAATGACATCAATGACAACCATACAAGTAAGCTCTTCATATGAAAGGTTCATTAGTTTTTTAATTTTTTTTTAATTATTAGCAATGCTAGACCTATTTTGTGTGCATAATAATTTATTGTTCATGAGCAGGGAATTAGTGATAACATCATGGCCTCCAATTTGAAGGACTACAAGATCGAAATAATAAATTTATGTGCCCAGGAATCTTTAGAGACATTTATGTGCCCAGGAATCTTTAGAGAGAGGGGTCATTGTAGGAGTAGTTGGGCGTTTGACACGAAAGGATAACGATAATGAGACTAGGAGCTTCAGTCAAACATTCTTTCTGGCCAAACCAGACAAAGGGAACTTTTATGTATTGAATGATATTCTTCATTTTGTTGATGTACCCAGGCCATCAACTCCTTTGCCAGTTAATGAGGTTGGTGAAGATACCCCCACAGCTCAATTGACCGAAGATGCATGTAAGCTTTTTTGTGAGTGCAGATTATTTTTATGTTTATATTTCTTTTGGTTGGTGGTTGCATGTGTGTTTGTGTATTTTCTTCTGTTTCTAAAAGAATTCTTTGATACACATTCAGATCACCATATACAAACTCCAACTACTACTCTGGGCGAGAAGGTTAGAGATAACGGTGGGACAGTCTCTCATGAATCAGACATAAAGCACACATTTGTGGAAGAAGTAGATGGTTCTAAGCGTCAAACTAATGAAAGTCAAAATGATGTGGTCCAAGTTACTAAGTTGGATACAAACGCCCAAGAAAATGCCCAGAAAACATCTTATGCCTCAATAGTGAGTACAGTGACTTCTCCGGTTCATAGACCTGCTATTATTGTAAGGGTTTCAGCACACAATGACAAACAGCCAAGTGCTTCTGATAGACCTAAACAGCCAGGTGATTCGGCGGCAGCAGCTGAGACTCCACAAAATAGTACTATTCAAGCAGAAGGTATCATATCCTTAATTCTTTAAGCTACGGAGGTTTTAATCCTTATAATATTGGAGTTGGTTTAAAACTTTAAATCCTTATAATTTTACAATACTTTCTTTTCGGTTACTTCTCACAGCAACGGTCATATATATTCCGGGTTTGCCTAGTAACATTTCACGTCAAAGAATTGAAGATGCGGCTAAAATATTTGGATCTGTTCGTAGTAATGGGATCAAGATTAGACATTCGGTTAGCTTCATTTATGAATTTCTTAATATCTATTCCAACTCATCTTTTTCTTGACTTCTGACATGGCTCATTTTGATCTCTTTCTAGGTTAGATTTAGTTATGCATTTGTAGAATTTGAATCCCCAATTTCTGCCCGCCGAGCATATGAGGTACTTACTTACATTGTGCTAACCCATTTGTACATTTATATTTTTTTGTTTATTCCTTCTCTTTAATTGTTGAGCCATCTCTCGTGTATAAGTCGATTGTTTTTTGTCAAGTGCTTTGAGCATACCAAGGAATGTTTACTTTTCCTGTATAGTGAGAATAATAGAAGCAACAGTTGGAAGTATGAATGTTCTTGCACATTATTGCATCTGATTTCTTTCCCTGTTGGAGTTACATTGTTGCTTGGTGCCTATATGTTTCTTAATACTATCAAATTATGGATGCATGTGATACACCAAAAGTATAAACCATGGGGGTTCCTTCCTTGAGTGCGGCAGTTTAGTTGTTGGATTATAATGTTTTTACCTGTTTTTGTATGTATAGATATATAAGTAGTTTATAGTCTTGTTGTCGATGCATTATCTGCATATTGTTTTTTCCGGAAATATCCATGATGATGAGTTGATTTGTTGAGTTTTTATCTGACAATAATTTAATGTTTTAGGCTAAATCAATCAGAATTGGGGACAGAAATTGCTATATCCAGTACAAGAGATCCAACAGTCAAGGCAAGTGGAATATTAGTTAGTTTAGTGTTTGTATGGAATTTTTTAGTTGAAAAAGGTAAATTATTGTTGTAACCTGAGCTTGTGATTTGTTTGTTGATGCACAGATGGCAGTGATAGTGGTAGGTCCTCTTCAGGAAGAGGTGGTGGCAGCAGGCAGGCAGATTATCAGAATGGGGATATGATTGATAGATAGATAGATAGATAGATAAAGGGGTATAGGTGGTGGTAGTGAGTAGAAAATATATGTAGTTTCATCCTTTTACTTTTAATAGGAACTTGTTTTATAGGCATGGACCTGGTAAAATAAAGGAGGATTTTGTTATATAGATACTTGGTTTGTGTGATGAAGATATTGACATATTTCATGTGAATTTTAAATTGGATAAATTTAAGAATTTAAATGGGTTGATAAGTGTAGTGAAATTTCAACGTAATAGAACATGTGTGTGATGCATTAATGTAATGAATTGATGTGGGATAGTCTTCCGTTGTTCCTAATTAATTACAACTTCTGTTTAAAATTGCATTGTATTTCTATAGAGAATGAATTTACCGATGAAAAAAATATTTTTACACAATGTAATGAAATTTAAGATGAAAATTATACGAAAAATCCAAATTTATTTGATTTTAAAATTAATAAAAAAATTTAACAATTTACAGCTTCATAACAATTTTAAACTATTTACATTTATTTTTAATTTGATTTTTTAGAAATAATTTTAAAAAGTCAAAATAAAACTGTATTTTGTGAAACTTTTATAGAATTGTATTTCAACACTAGAATTCGAGTATGTAAAATGACAACACTATCACCACATTATCACAAGGCTTCAACTCAACACATGGCTGAATTGGACGATAAACATGTCAGCAAGTTGTATATGCCACCTGCAGACGAATACACCCTACATTTTTTTATATTATTATTATTATTATTTTTTACGCAGTTCAATACAAATATTTTCATTGCTCGTCCCATTTGGGGTGTGGGGGGTGGGGGTAGGGGTGCGCGGGGTAAAGAATTTTAAATTTGTAAATGACGAATTTTGACAATAAAAATGTTCTTTTTGATGGAGTAAAATTGATATATCTTACCCTAAAGTTCTAATTGTGTCAATTATGGTTTGAAATTTAAAAAGTTTTGCACATTGCACCAATTTCTCTCAGTTTCTCTAAACTAAAGTTGTTTTGAAGTGTAAAGAGAAATTACAAATCTAAAAATCAATTACGTAGAACTTTTAATTTTTTTTCACTTTGGGATTGTCTTCTCAATTATTTTTCATTAGGGATTAAACTTTTAATTTTTTATGATTACGTCTAATTGATATTGTCATGTCAAAAAACATTAAAATTCTCCTAATTAAAAAAATCTCCAAAATAAAAAACATTAAAAATTCAGAGTATTAATCCATATTTATACCAAAAGTATTTTTACATATTCTTTTTATAAGAATAAGCTAGTCGCATATTTATGCGGAATAAATTTTTAGAATTATATTAATTTTACTTATAAAAATAACATTTGAGGGACATAATTCATAAGTGTTATGTAGTCAATATTAGTGCATCTGTATTCACTTATAAATACAATTAATATATATATATATATATATATATATATATATATATTCTTTGTTGTATATTAAGACAAAAGAAAATGAAAATCCCTTGAAAATGATTTTTTATAATGTATACATTAGCTTGCATTTTAAGGAATATTTAAATTTTTAACTTTGATAGTGTAACACAATATAATAATAATAATATTAATTATCTATTATCCTTCTTTTTTTCATGTCGTATATATGTATGATATATGCTGTAATGGATTGCAAATTATTAAAAATTGATGTGGATTAATTGATATTATATTTATTTGTAAAATTTCATTGGCTGGTTGAACGACATCATCATTACATTTAATTTTATTAGTTGAACAATATTTTTACTTTTAATTTTGTATTTTATAATAATTTATTATGTTAAATTGCAAAACAAAATAAAAATTGAAATTATCATCCGATATGATACAGACGTGACAATAATATTGCATGGATACGACTACATTTTTAAATTAATTTGTATTAGATTGTATAAAATTGAAATAAATAATAATGTTTATTTTTAAATAGTCGTTATATGAATATAAGTATTTTTATATATAAATATACATGTATCCGTGTTTAATAATAATTTTATTCACCCTTTTTAATTGTCTTACACATGAAATATTATTTTTATTAAAACACTAATCAGTGGCCACTTTGTATTTTTTTTTTTTTTGATAAAAATGATTTTAATTATTTAAATGATTGGCTACATCTTGATAATGGACAATTTATTTAAATTATCATTTACACCCATATGAGTTACATTTTTTATTTATAATTTTAATAGAATTAACTATGATTATTATTTTATTTTTTTTAATTGGGGAATATATATTCGTTTAAGCAATTAAGTTAGATACCGAGTAGCTTATTTAAGTTGGATAACGAGTTATATAAAATGATATTGCTCAATTTCAATTACCGCTAGCAAGGTTCTTAACGATTGTTTCATCTGAAAAGTCGTCGCCGCTAAATCATGAATTTATTTCCTTTCCTCACTAGTCAACCAAGATTTTCCTTTCCTCACTCGTCAACCAAGAACAAGAAACAGGTTGGCTGAGCTTATTTTCGATGTCCTGTACTACTGACTTAACGATCTTTAGATTTTTTGTATGTATAAACATAAATCTTCTACTTTAAACATTTTAAACACTAATTTAATATTCTTTTTTGTGCAGATCTTCTACATGTCGTCGTTACCGGTCTCTTCACTTTCTGTATCAAGAACGTTACTATTCTTCTCATCTAGGTTGGTTTTTATTGTGACTTTTGATCATTCATTGTCGATTTTTTCCCCTTTCAAATCGTGTATTTTTTCTAATTCATTGTTCATCTTTTGCTTGTTTTTTGATATGAAATTTGTTGCATTTTATTGAAATTAAATTTATTTAGATTCTTGGAGTGGCTAGTCTCTTTTTTTTTTTTGCATGATGTTAATGGACTAATGGTTATGTGTGTTTCCAAATAAAAATTGGATTGGGCCTAGGAGAAGTTATAGTAATTCTAGTAATTTCTTAACTTTACAAATTTATAGGATATATGATTTGTAATTGTGCATCCACCTTTGTGAATTTTTATTCTTATAAAATGTATTGTGTTTGATGCTCGGTTCTATCCAACGAATTGGAATGAACAAACTAATTATAGCGATAAATTTTTTTATCGCTATAACATAAAAAATTAGATTTTTACGCTTATAAAGAATTAAAACAACTGTCGTTATAATGGGTTTAGATTCTTGGATTCATTCGAAAGCGGATGATGTTTGATATTGTCATTTAAATGAAATTTTCTTTATCGTTTATAAAATTAAAAATAAAATAAGATTGTCTAAATCACTCATTTGGGTCAGTGATATAAGAAGCTAACTAATCAGTAATTACAATTAAGTATATTTATTAGAAAAATAATATATATTACGAATGTTTACGTAATTACATCCACAAATTAATTATTAATATTAATTTTTATGGAGAGATGTGTAATAAATGTGTTCTCTTATAATTCTTACCATACTATTTTTATATACTAAATAATAAACAGGACCCACGATAATACAATAAAAAGATTGTAAGAATATCAAAATTTTCTTGTTAAAATATTAATTGCCTTTAATATTTTTTCAACTATAATAAGTCAAACATAGTATCTACAATTAATTGATTTAATTCTATAGAAATTACGTATAAACAGTTGTAAATAAATAATTATAAAAAATTAATAAATCTTATCAAGAATTAAATGGTAGGACCCATATAATTACTTTACTCTCCATCTGTATACAATTGTCAATAAATTTTAACTTCTAACAGGAATCAAAGTTAGGAATAATATTGTGGACATTTGTACAGTTATTTAATGTTTATCAATTATTCACTTTTGCAATCTGTTTCATGACATATTAATTTAGATATTAATAACTTCTGATTTTGATATTTGCACAATATATGTATATATATATTATATAAGTACGAATAGTTATTATTTTATTATAAAACAATTAATTTATGATGTGCAAATATAAATAAATACGCATTAATTTTTTTTATAATATCTGCAATTACTCAACAAAAGATTTTTGTTTAGTTTTTGTGAAGTTAAGTTATAAACTTTTAAAATTAATTCATTTTATTTTGAATGCATTAAATTTTAACAGATATTATATACCTCTTCTCAATTAATATTTGGCCATTTGCATAATTAGTTATGGTTATCCATTATTCACTTTTGTGATATATTTAATGATTTTTTTATTTTTTATAATATCTGCAATTACTCATTTTGTTCAACAAAAATATATTATTTGAATTTATAAAATATTAAAATTATTTTTCTTCTTTATTTACAATAAAAAATAAATTCATCTAATAAAAACAAGATTTTTATTTCTTTCTTATATTAAAGATAGAGGCACATAGATTACCCCGTTAAATTAGAAAAGGTCATCAAGCTTCTGATCTGACCATGTCCGTCCGCACCCTTTTTGGACAAACCATACATATTACTCCCTCCGTTATAATATTAAATATCTATATTGTCCTTGTATTAGAAAAAAAGATTGTTATTTATTAGAAAAAAATAGTGTGAGAACTAAAGTTACATTTAATATTTGGGGTAATATTGAAAACTAAACAATTAATGTTTACTTGAAATTCTAAAACGTCATATATTAAGGGACAAAAAAAACTTGTCTAAAACGTCTTATAATAAGGGACGGAGGGAGTATTATTATTATTAGAATAATGGGAAATACCGTGCATAATTTATACGAAATAAATAATTTCACAAATAAAATTTGATATTTTTACTGGATCTGATCTACTTTATATAAATGTGATAATACGAATATTTATTATTCATGTGATTTTGTTGTTGTTGTTATGGAATTATCATTTTTACGTGTGAATATATGTATGTATATCTACATTAATACTCCATAGAAATAATTTATTTCAATAAAATAACACTATTATTTTAAAATTATATCGTCTTTACAATTAAATAAGACATTTTAAGTGTTTTTTTGGGAATAAAAACAATAATATTGGCACATCAATAACGATTGCTTAACTAGTTGAATGTCACTATAATAATAAAAATATCATGAAAATATAATATTAATAAACTAAAATAATTATAGGAGAAATTTTAAATTAATTTATTTTTGTGGAATTGAAAAAGATTATAAATAGTGGGAGAAGTGTAATGGTAATGCAGAGAGTTTAGTATGTTCATTTTTTTTTAACCGTGCGCAATCGCTACGGTTGTTTTAGCTTTTAAGGCTGAAATTCTCTCTCCTCTTTTTTCTCTCTTCATATACAGAACCAAATCTCATCAGCGAAAACCCCTACGTCGCCTCTTTCTGTATATCTCTTTCTCTCTCTCTAAATTCTCGAGTTTGTTCGATCGTTCCCAATCAAATTCACCGTCAGATTTTCAATCTGAAAACAATCGGATTCACCTAATTATATCGATCTAAAAATAATCAACTCTTTTTTTTCGATCTAAGAAGCGTTGAATCCATAGATGAATGATTGTGTAAATCACGCACTTAATTATAGGATTTGTATTGAATTATCGTGTTTTTGTTGTTTATGGGCGGTGGAATTGTAATGGAAGGATTGGTTAATGAATCTAAGAGAGTTTGAAAGATGCCAGGATTAGCGCAGAGAAATGATTGTAATCAATTTAGTAACGTTACGACGTCGTTATCATGCTCGAATGGATCAGTTTCTGTGAATGGATTCTGGTCTAAACAAAGGGGTGATGTTAGCTACAATCAGCTCCAGAAGGTACTGGTTTTTTTTATGTTTTTTTTATGCTTATTTGGAATAGTCAGTGTAATTGTTTTCAATTCGTTTTGCCTGTTTTGGCGATTAGTTTGTAGTTAAATTTTGGATCTCAAAGTCCAAAAATTAGAATGGTTTTTTTTTGAGGTTTTTTCTGTGCGGGCAATTGTGTTTTTTAAGCTGCTAGTGTTTTCTAATTGAATTTTGAGTGTGTAACTCATCAGATCCAATTTGTACTTTTATCTTCTATTTGAGGTTCAATGCTTGCCAATTGCCATTTAAACATATATACAGTGTACTGTTATTTTTTGGAATATGGATACTGAACATAGACTTTTCTTTTCTTTTCTTTTCTTTTTTTGGAATCTTTACCATTTGCAGAAGCAGAATTATGTTTTGCATTTACTTGATAAGAAAATGGAATTACTGGAGTGTGAGTGTAAAGTAGCCTTCTTGTTTTTTGAGTTGTGTTAGTACTCAAAGTATGATATGAAACAGCTACCCACCCACATTCCACAATAAAAGAGGCATGGTTTGTTTCAATGTACTTGCCTTGTCTTCTTCCTCAAACTTAGTAACTCAATGTCATATTACTTCCCTTCATTTATTTATCGATCAATTTGGATAGAAGTAGCAATCAATGATTAGGATTGAACAGGATGCATTTTTGTCTGCATTTTTAATTAATGATAAATCTTAAAATGTGCACTTAACAACTGATAAGTGCTTTGCTTTTTGTGCTGTAGTTTTGGAGCGAGCTGTTGCCTCAAGCTCGTCAGGAACTCTTGAGAATTGATAAACAAACCCTTTTTGAGCAAGCTCGTAAGAACATGTACTGTTCCAGATGTAATGGGTTGCTGCTTGAAGGTTTTTTGCAGATTGTCATGTATGGGAAATCATTGCAGCAGGAGGGAGCTGTCGGGCATCTTCTTTGCAACAGACTAGGAACCTTAAAAAATAAAAACGATGGTGATTTGTGCATCACAACTGGGTGTCAAGATGATGTGCAAGATCCATCTGTCGACCCTTGGGGAGGTCTGACCACTACTAGAGATGGGACACTTACTCTTTTGGATTGCTATTTGTATTCAAAATCTCTTAAGGGGATCCAAAATGTAATCACCTATCTATGTTCATTGATCATTTGTCTTCCTTTTCTCTGCTTGTTTGTTAACTTATTGTACCCTACCTTTCGCTTGAATCAGGTCTTTGACAGTGCTCGTGCAAGAGAAAGGGAGAGGGAGTTGCTTTATCCTGATGCTTGTGGTGGAGGAGGTCGAGGATGGATCAGTCAAGGAATGGCTGGTTATGGCAGAGGACATGGAACGAGGGAAACATGTGCATTGCATACTGCCAGACTTTCTGTTGACACATTGGTTGATTTTTGGTCGGCGCTAGGAGAAGAAACTCGACAATCCCTTCTAAGGATGAAAGAGGAGGATTTTATTGAACGGTTGATGTACAGGTTTGTGACTGGCTTTCTCTACTTTATTATCTATCAAATAGCTTCAAATTCAAGGAAGATTTAAGTAGGGTGGTTTGCAACCTTCTGTTATTCTGCGTATACATGTACAACAAAATCCTTAATTATATAGTCTCTAGATATGTAATATACAAAACCCTTAATCATATAGTCGTCTCTAGAGATGTAATATAGTATGTTTGAGGAACGAGTCAACTGTGGACTGAAAGGATTGCTATCTTTTAATGATATCCATCTCTCTCTTCCTCTACTTTAGGATAAGGTATTTCTTGAATCGCTTTTGGCTTAGGCTATGGGAGCTTTTAGAGGAGTTACTATTACAGATTTTCATAGAGAGTAGTTCATTAGTTTTCTTTATTTTCCCATTTGTATTCTTTGGAAGTCTCGTGGTCCTTCCTTTTTGTATTCTCTCTTCTATCTAATAAAACTTCTTTTAGGACCAAGTGAAGTCATGTTGTGGAGGTTCTAGGGGATCCACCATGTCCTTAATTTGTTTCACTTATTGTTGATTAGTGGAATGAAGTTCCATGATGTTTGCTATTGGCTATAATGATGGTTTAAAGGTTAGAACTAAAGTGGTGTTCCTGCTGGGTTAAGAGAGTAGGACAAAAACATAACATGTGGAATGTAACTTTTAAAGAAAGTAAAAATCACCGAGGAGGTAGTGCAGATCAAACACCAGGTAATGCCATAGAGTCAACTGATTATTGTTTAGGATTGATTAAGATAATAGGTCTTAGACTACATATGGTAAGTAACTTTAGAAGAGATAAATCATCACCAAGTAGGTAGTACAGATCAAACATCAGGAGATGCAAAGCACCGAGTTAACTGTTTAGTTGGGATAAGGCTCTTTGTTGAGTTGAATTGGTACATATGTTATCGAAAGGGAAAAACATGAGCCAGAAAAGGTTGGTTAGAACTTATTAAGACGGAGTTATTGGAAAACAAGGCTGTGGAGAATTTTAGGCAGAATATTATAGTCGCTAAAGATTGTTAGGTGGATCTTGAACTTTTCAAAATGGGGAAGCAATCTTTTGGGATGATCCATAGGCTTTGCTAGTGTTGTGATACTGTGAATGTTTTTCTTTCTTCATCTATTATTATGTTGTCCTAATAAGTTCTCTATGTTTTGATAAAGTTGGCTACTGTACTGTTGGTCATGTTTGCCCTTGTGGTCACCAAAGAACTACTAAAGTAGTATAACAGTCTAAAAGAAGAGATTCAAAACCGCATAATATTGTTTGCCAGATAACTAAAAGAACTTTGAAGTAAGAGGGATTCAAAGGAAAAAGTCAAAAGACTAGTAATTTGAAGTTGATCATGTACTTAGTTTATATATACCTTGTCAAACAAATGACGTAATCTTATGCGACAGGTTTGACAGCAAGAGGTTTTGTAGAGACTGTAGAAGGAATGTTATTCGAGAGTTCAAGGAACTGAAGGAGCTAAAGCGTATACGAAGAGAACCTCGCTGCACCGGTTGGTTTTGTGTAGCAGATACGAGCTTCCAGTATGAGGTGCATTTTGCTACTTCTGATACAAACTTGCTCACACAAGCTCACATCTCACACACTCATATCTGAACTTCAGTCGCAGTTGGAGTTCCTTATAATTGTCTATGAATTTGTTCAAATATTTTACCATTAGAATTGTGGTCTAATTGATTCAGTCGCATGTTGCAGTCTTGTTATTCTAACTAGTATTAATTTTGTAAAAGATGTGATGCAATTTTATTTTCTTGTTCTATAGGTATCGCATGACACAGTCCAAGCTGATTGGCACCAAACCTTCATAGACACTTTTGGAACATACCATCACTTTGAATGGGCAGTTGGAAGTGGAGAAGGAAAGTCTGACATTTTGGAGTTTGAAAATGTCGGCTTAAGTGGAAGGGTCCAAGTGAATGGTCTTGATCTTAGTAGTTTGAGTGCATGCTATATCACTCTAAGGGCATGGAAAATGGATGGACGCTGCACTGAACTGTCTGTGAAAGCTCATGCATTAAAGGGGCAACAATGTGTTCATTGCAGGCTTGTGGTCGGTGATGGTTTTGTCACAATTACAAGAGGAGAAAGCATTAGAAGGTTTTTTGAGCATGCCGAAGAGGCTGAGGAAGAAGAGGTAGTCAAGTTCTGTGAGGCTAAATATCTTTCTTTTTGGGTGTTCAAAAATTGCTTAACTTTTACACTTTACCTCTCTTTCATGATGTATAATGCCATTTCATTTAAAGGATGATGATTCCATGGACAAGGATGGAAATGATCTGGATGGAGAATGCTCCCGACCCCAGAAACATGCGAAGAGTCCTGAACTTGCAAGGGAATTTCTTCTAGATGCTGCAACTGTTATTTTCAAGGAACAGGTTTGTTCAGTCTACTGACGATATTCCATTGTAACCTTTGTTTTTTATTTTAATTTTATTCTGAGATAAAATTTAGTCTTCATTTTAATGTCATATATCTCTGTCCATCTCTATTTATGGGGGAAAGCCAATTGATCAACCCACCAGCTTTGAGGATATAGTTGCCTGTAAATCACAATTCAACTAATGAGGGTGGAAGGAAGGAAGGGGGGATTGTATATTTTCTTTGATCTGTAGATGATATTGGAAGTTTGGAACCAGAGTTACGATGGTGTCTGCATTTTCTGAATACCCATGCAGCAACTTTGTGCTTAACTATGAATATGTAGATAATTAACCATTTTTGATATCCTATAATTGAAGAATGTTACAGTAAAGATGTAGCAGTACAGAGGTGTTGAACTTTTTGTAACCATGTTTTTTTTCTTCTTGTGCTAATGCATCATTCAAAATTTTGTTCCTCTCTTCTATTTACCTACATGTGTCAAATGCATCCTATATGAACTATTAGATTGTATGTGGGTTTACCTACACGTGTGCGCAATTGTATGCATGCATGTTTGGATGTTTTATAATGCAGGTACATATTCTCTGCAGGTTGAAAAGGCATTCAGGGAAGGGACAGCACGACAAAATGCACACAGCATTTTTGTATCTCTTGCACTAAAATTGCTGGAAGAACGTGTTCATGTTGCATGCAAGGAAATCATCACTTTGGAAAAACAGGTAATAGCAACTATTCATAGATAGACCTCTTATTTCCTGAGGGATTATCCTGATTTCCTGGTTAAATTTGTGTCAATAGATGAAACTTCTTGAAGAAGAAGAGAAGGAAAAGCGCGAGGAGGAAGAAAGAAAGGAAAGGAGAAGAATGAAAGAAAGGGAAAAAAAACTCCGAAGAAAAGAGAGATTAAGGGAGAAGGAAAAAGACAAAGAGAAGAAATGTTCTCAAACAAACCAACATGTAACTCCTGATATTACAATTGAAGAATCAACACCAAGTGTTGATGAGGAGCTGGTCATTGGCAATGAGGATCTAACAATCAGTGAAACAGGTGAAGTTATTTTATCCAGGCCTGCATCGCCAGATATTCAAGATGAGCAGTTTTTGAATGGGTATATCAGTTCAAATATGCAAAACCACTTGGATGACAGCCCCGATGGGGTCTTTGACGCTATCAAAGATGAGAATGGTTCATTTGGAGTGGACCACACAAAATATTCTCGTCGGAAACTGAAATTTCGGAAAGAATTTCAACTGGATGCAACACCAAAATGGTCTGACAGAAGGCGGTTTGCAGTTGTTTCTGAAAGTGGGGGTATGGTTAGTAAGTCTGAGCAAAGATATCATGGTGATTATTTTGAAACTTCAAGGACTATAAATGGACTGAATAAGCAGTCAAGAAGTAATGCTGCAAAGTTCAATCCTAGAACCAGTGGCCCTAAGTTTGCTGAGAGGTTGCACTGTTCCAACAGGGTGAATGACAGATATGACTTCCATGCTTGCAGCTGTTACCAGCACAATGATTACAGAGCAAAGGCAGATTCACATAGCTCAACCCGAGTAGGTCGCGATGGCAAATCTGTTTGTAAATCTGAATCTGCTTCAGATATGTCCAAAGCGTATTATCGTGGAAACAAGTACATTCAAGTGGATTATATGCGCGATAGTGGTGGAAGACCTAAAACCAAATTTGTTGCAGGGAACAATCCTTCTAGCAGGGATTCACCTCATACCAAGCAAGTCTGGGAACCTATGGAATCACAGAAGAAGTACCCCCGAAGCAACTCAGATCCTGATGTTACCCTGAGATCTACTTTCAATGCTGAATCTACTGAACCTGGCAAACCTCTTGAATCGTCTGGTGCCATTAGTTATGATGAAGTTGGTGGAGATACTGTTGAAATAAAAAATGAGGACAATCATTTAAAAGAATCAAGACCATATAGGTCGGAAATGGACAAGAACTGCCAGAATGGATTCCATTTTGAAGCAAAACCCTCTCAGTACTTTAAGGAAGCAACGGATGAGGAATCTGAGACGTGTCCTATGACATCCTCTTCTTTAACTGGGACTACAGACCCGTCTATGAGCAGCACATCCAATTCTGATAGCTGCTCATCATGCCTTAGTGAGGGAGACAGCAATGGATCATCTTCAAACCCCCAAAATGCTGAGTCCTCATCAACATCCGACTCAGAAGATGCAAGCCAACACTCAGAAGGAAGAGAAACTTCACGATGCCTTCAGAATGGCTTTCATGAATGTCAAGAAGTTGGGATGGATAAAAAGCAAAGTGCAGATGGAGGTGAGCCTTTAGGCATTAGCGCAGTGGACAGTGGCGGAATCAAATCCCAAGGAAATATACCAGCAAAAATTGTCCAAAAGTATGACAATGGAAACCCAAACGTTAGTAATATGGCTTCCCAACCTCAAGGTATTATTCCACCATTGCACTCCCAAAGCATACCCTATCCAATGTTTCAACCTCCTTCATTGGGTTACTATCATCAAACTCCAGTTTCATGGCCAGCAGCAGCTCCTGCAAATGGTTTGATGCCTTTGCCCCACCCCAACCACTATGTATTTGCTAGCCCTTTCAGGTACGGTATGAATGGGAATTCCCATTTCATGCAATGTGGCGGCCTACAGAATTTGGCTCCTCCCATCCTTAATGCTGCCCAGGTGCCAGTTTACCAGCCAGTTGCCCAGACCAATGGCATTAACTCCAAGGAGCATATCAAGCCTTTTGACCTAGGTGGGGTTAAAGAAGCTCATCGTGAAGCAAATATGCAGAGGGTCATTTCAACTGGACAGGGTCCAACGGAAGCACAGCCAAATACAGAAGGCGAGCCAAATGGGAACTCTGACAAATCATACACTGGGAATACAGGCTTCTCCCTTTTTCATTTTGGTGGTCCAGTAGATCTCACAAATGGTTATAAGTCAGGTCCGCTGCCACTGAAGGAAGCTGTTGGGGATCTTTCTTCAAATAAATCTGCAGATCATATTGTTGGCAATCAGACCTGCAATAAGAAAGAGGCTATTGAAGAATACAATCTGTTTGCGGCTAGTAATGGCATAAGGTTTTCGTTCTTCTAATTTAATATCTGAGGTGGCTGCCTGATAATCAGTCCCTACTCTCTTCGTATCCAAGTAATGAAAGCTTGAGCACTTGGTCATTTGGTACACAATAATCTTTCCCAAAAAGAAAAAAATAGCAACTCTTTATGCTTTAGTTGATTTGTCTTGTTTTATTTGATTAATCTCATTATTTTCCCTTATGTAGAGAGAGAGAGAGAGAGAGAGAGAGAGAGAGTTGAGAAAGTATCATTTTGTTTGAAGGTTTTCTGTATAAGGTCAGTTTTTCATGATTAATGGAGCAGTTGTTGGCATAATCCGTCTCTTATTTGCTTTATGGAACAGAAACATTCATTTTCAGTGCTGCTTTTGGATGATGTGGACTTCTAGCAGTTGTCAGTTTTGCTTTGGTCATTTTGCATTCTTGTTATGTGATGCAATTGCTTTGGTCATCTTCAACTTCTTTCAAGATGCAATTGCTTTAGTTTATAATGTTTTGAGAAAGCAAATTTGATCTATTTTCCCTCATGTTGGAGATGAATCTTCCTTTTTTTTTTTACTTAACTGGTAAGATTTACCTCGATTAAGTCAAAATTTTTATTAAATTTGGAGCGATGGTGTCAAAATTTGAGGTATCCATTTGGGATCCAGAGCCCACCTATGGACTGGAGAGAATCCTCTCCCTCTACAGTTGCAGCCACCAACCAAGCATTGGTTTTCCTATCAAACCTAGCACATGTGCTTTCCCCAAGTAAGGGGAGATCTGCTATTTACTCTGCTCACAGAAACATCTGACGCGTATCTTTCTGATCCCCTTTGCTTCTATTCATTCCATTTTAGTTTTGAGAGGTTCTTCTAATACCATAAAACCATATTTTATGGTATTTCATGTGTTTGAAGATAACACCACGTTTGGCATCTCTATGAAAGCATCCTAATTCCTAAATTTGACTCGGGTTGATCAAAAAAGGTGGGATATATTGAACTAGATAACACATGTTTCTCATGTCATTTGAACAAATAGATCATCAATAAATAAAGGTGTTATTTTTCTCATAAAATCTTATTGATTGGAGGACTACTAAATGTGTCTTAATATTGTTTAAAGATGTATTACCCTTGAATATTTCTATTTCTTACCATACTGCTCTGTTTTTTGATCTTACGGAAACTGTTTCTTATAAGAATATTTCTGAGATTACAAGGGACCATTTATCATTTCAGAATGTGGACCAAAAGGACATTGTTTCTATTTACTTGTGCAAGCAAAAGAACTAATGAAGACAGGAGGTGAAGCAAGCAGCTAACTTTGAATCCAATTCACAGCTCTTGTATATAAAATTGTTACCTATAAACTCTTCGTTTATAACAGTCCCAACCCTCTTCGTAGAAGAAAATTTTACTTTTATCAACTTTTTGCTTCGAATTTTAAAACAGCCAGATAAAAACCAGGCTCATTCACAAACTCAATCATCTCAAAGGAATGATCAGCAGCAGCATTCTTCAATGTCAACTTATCGGGTAAGTTGGAGACTATGACATCAGGATGCTGTTGTCGTTGCTGTTCAAGCACTTCCCTCCCTTCTTGAAGACTGATAATGAGTCTTGGCCTGTAGAAGCTAATGTCAGAATCTCAATAGTTCATTCAAAGACAATACATCAATGAATGACCAGCTTAAAATCTTAATATTTCAGTTGGCTGCCCATGAACAAGCTCCTGCCGCACACATTTTGATTCCAATAAGTAACATTGCTTAACCATACCATCTCAATATAATGATTATAAGGCGTATAAGCTTCTTCATTCCACAAAAAGTATGGAACAATCCGAAGGTAGCAGTTTTGATAGTTTGATTAAATGGGCCAGGGAAATTTTATTTTCTATTATTATTTTTTAATTTTCGTATTGACACTTTTCATTTAAACTTGAGATAAAACTTATATCCATTGACTAACCGAAAAGAAGATTTGAACTTGCTAAATACTAATGATACATACAGTCAAGTGAAAGATGAAAAGCTTAAGACTTTACAAAGAAGCCAATAATGTGTATTAAATTCGACATTACCTGGCAAACATCGTTTGGCAAGTGATTCAAAAACTTGACCAAGTTCAAATGGTAAAGCGGGCAGGAAGTAGAGAAACACAACATCAAAAGATGACCATTTTTCTGGTAAATATATCAGTTCTCCTTGCCAGCAATTAACCTTGTCATACTTCTCCTTGATGCAGGCTAATGTCAAAAGTGAGTCATGCACAACAACCAATTGTTGACAAGGTGATGAATCAACCATCTGATCCACAAATCCTTCGGAACCAATTGAAACCAGAACCTTTGAAGTCTCCTCAATCTCTCCAGCAGAGATGATTCTGTCGGTCTTTGTTTTATTCGCTTCACCAGTATTTGTATTTTCGGTCTCAAGAAATGACCAATCTTTCTCTACAAAATCTTCAAAATTGATGACAGAGATTGCACCCTCGTTTGAAGGAGTTACAGCACTAATTGATGGCTGACGGTTGCTTAAAAACTTATGTGAAATGGAAGAAGAGAGGCACTGACTAATGGACGGGTGACGATAACAGCAAGTAGAAGTATAATGAGGATGTAAACGGTGGCAAGATGCACGATGATGCAGGGGCAGTGTAAGGGGGAAGAGAGGGGAGCATAAAAATAGGGAGCTCATCAGGAAAATTAATGGAATTTCCAGATGCTATATTCTACGACAAAGGTCAGTAATATTGAACTCTTTTTTTTAATCGTTTTCCGGAAGGTAAAAATTTGGGATGTCTATTTGATACTTGACCTCCAGACCAACTAATGTTGTGGCAGCCCCTAATCCTCTTCTTTTTATCTCTTCGTCCGTATTCTGAAGAAACTATATCATTCTATTGTACGCCCCTGTAAGCATATAAACACCAATATGTAACTAAAAACTTAAAGTGCTTTAACAGAGAAAAGTAAAGATACAAGATCTTCAGTCAGAATTTCTTAAAATGAAGATGCCTGTGACTTGAAATTCATTATATTAAAAAGGAAATAAAAATAGTCAAGCGATTCTAGCATTACATGATTAGGGAAATAAATGGCAGAAGTACCCATTATGAATTGCTGTAACCATGTACCAGTAATTAAGGAACCATGAAGCCAAGCTACTTCCAGTTACTGTATTCAGCCTTAAAAGATTTTATGGACATTTGTCTCGGAAAGACTGCAAAATATTTATCTGTAAGCATTGACTAATAAATTATATTCAGCTACTTGTGATTTAATGAGAACATCAAATACAAAAAGAATGCTACCTTAAGCTAACTCCGGTACTTTGTTGTTAATTTTTCTATTGAGCTGAATGTATTGTTAAAGGACAGGAGCTACTAAGATTAACTTCTCGTCTAACAACTCAATTCAAGAATATATTTGATTGGTCGACTTGAGAATTAAATATTAACCTTCAATAAGAATTTCAACCACAAAATTACAATACAAACAGAACAACTAAATGAGAGTCCAGCAATTGACCCACTGATCTACCTCCCAAGTATGGTCATACAACTCATTTACACAAATTAGGCACATAACCATGTCTCACAACATATTATAACAATTCGTGTTAAAGACACTCACATTCTAGTCTCTTAATCACTTCAGTGCTCCTAAACAAAGTAACAATTCTTTCTCCCCAAGTGTTTCAATAACAGAAAGGGGGGGGTATGGGTAGCTTTAGAACTGTAGAAAAAAGAAGTGAATTTTCCCAGTAAACAACGAGGATACTTCAGTTTCTTGGACTTATTTTTTGAAAATGAAGTAAGTTTCTAGTGTATAAGCTCGGTCTGGCCTCTAGCTGAGCTCTTTCACTTATCATTTTAAACTAAACTTCAAATTATACCAATATTCCAATAGCCATTACATTTTCAGATACGTGAAGAATTTCAAGTGAAAACACGTGAATAAAAAAAAATGGGTACAATTCAATAAAATGTACTCCCTGTATATATTGTATCTGTTGGTTATTATATATTGTATCCGTTGATTATTATATTTAAATATGCACTTGTCTGTATTTATTCACATGTGGGAACATAAGAGGGATGAGAGCTAACCTTTGAGTCCTTGACATGGCGGATTAGGAGAGAGAATATATTGATAAAGGAATCTTCTTGCTGATAAACAAAGTCCTAACAAGTTGCAGCTGTAGAAAATCCTAAGAATGATTGAGCTGGTTTAATGAAGCCCAATTTAACGGGTTAGGTGTTTCAGCCCAATTAAATTAGAGCTTTTTTTATGGATGAATTACATATTTTATTATATTTTTTAAAAAAAATTATAATAATAATGCACTCATAAAATATTTATATAATTAATACACTTTTCATATTTATTTATAATATTAATGCAATTAGGATTACTTATTTTAAGGAATTAGTATGCAATTAGAATTCCTTAATTTAGGGGATTAGTGTTGATTTACTTATTAAATTAAGTAATTAATATCTCTACATATCTGAACCCCTTTCGTCATTAATTTAACTCATGACAACAACCCAGATTCGAACCACTTCAGCGGGCCGTAGCCCCTTCTCGTTCTCCGATGATGACCAAAGTGAACTACCACCACAACTTTCGTAGCCCTCCTACTAATAACCACCAACCCGGATTATCCAGTGGTGGTCACGACAACAGTGCTTTTGACAGTTCGCCTCGTTTCCCTCCAGGTGGAGGCGGTGGTAGTGGGTTCCGTCCAATGGGCAGTGGTGGTGGAGATCGCGCTGGGCTCAATTCCAATCACCAGATTCTTCTCACCGGCCAGAAACGAGGGTTTCCATTACCGCCTCCTGAAATTTTTTCCCCATAGTGCAGGTAACCTATTCAGTTTTATTAGGTTGCCAATTTATTTTGAATGTGATGCAATTGGTAGCCAAACTTTCATACCAAGGTAACCTATTCAGTTTTATTAGGTTATCAATTTTATTTTGAATGTGATGCAGTTGGTAGTCAAACATTCATACAGTTGGTTGCCAAACCTTCAGACAAAGGTAATTAAATTCAGGTTTATTATGTTACAAAATTATTTTTAATGTGATGCAGTTGGTAGCCAAACCTTCATACAAAGGTAACCATTTTAGTTTTTGTGGGTAACCAAATCGTCAAAAAAAAAAAAAGAACAGTAACTCAGATACTTTCGGAGATTTGCGGCGAAGGAGGAGGATGATAAAGGGGAAGAGAGGGCGATGTAACGGCGGTACAACCAAGGACTTCTGGAGATTCGCGACGAAGGAGGATGATGAAGAGAAAGAGAGAGGATGTGGTGATGAAGATAATGAGCGGTGAGGGAGATGAAGAAGATATTTTTTTTGTTTTTCCCTCCTTTTGATCTGAATTATGGATTTGTTTTTGTTGTTAGATCCCAAAAATTTGATTTGAATTATTAATTATAGCGATTATTTCTCCTTGATTTTAGATTTTCTTATTTAATGTGAATTTGAATTTGTTACTCTTTTTGTAATTATTTTGTGGATGCACTAATGATGTAATTATTTTGTTGATGCATTAATTATGTAATTACTTTCTAATTGTTGTATATTTATGTAAAGAACCCTTTTTTTATTACAGTATTATTTACTTTTCTTTTTTCTACTCATTATGTCCCGTTTTATGGTTAAATTGACTATTTTAAAAATTAACAAATTTTAAAATATATATTGAGAGATTATGATTATAACAAGCTATGAAAAAATTACTACTAATGTCAAGTTTTGTGATATAAAAGTTTCATATAAATATTTATTTTAAAAAATAATCAATGTGACTATTAAAGTCAATTATAACGCTTGTTACGAGAAAGATGGTATTTTCTTCATGGCTACAAATATAACCAAACAACACTAACATCACAGCGGAACAATATAATTCTCTTTAAGAAAAATAGTCCAAACATGTAAGACCCCAACTTATTATTAATGAAATTTATTTTTCTCTATTTATTATTTTGAAATAATAAGGGTTGATTTGATTAATGTGAATAGTTATGGGTAAAATACGCAAATATTTCAAAATAAGCAAGTGGTTATAAAATATTCATTGTTATCGGGGAATATTCGTTTGGTCGTGGAATATTCTTCATTGTTGGGAATATTCGTATGACGCACAAGCAAGATTTGTGGGCCCCATAATGGAAAGCGATTGGATGAAGAAAACGACAAATATAAGTGGTTTAAAAATAACTACAGCGTGGTTATTCACCAATTATCTTGTTAAAATACTCTAATTGGTTAAAACACGATGCTTTACCGTATTGCACCAATTATTGATTCTTACGTAAGAAGGCACTACTTAATAATGGTTACAATAATTACCGCTTCAATTATTTTATTGATTTGATAATTCTTTGCGTTGATATTTTATATTCTTTATTGTTTCAATATTTGTCATTACACGGTATTTTTCATTATCGATGCAATAATTCATATTATCCTCAATAATATTATTAGATAACATTATTGGCAATGTCTATAAAGTTCTGCTAAGGAGAGGTTTGGTCACCTAATCAATTGCCAAGAAGGAGAAATTCTTATTGGAAAGCCCTCTTTCCTGGGATCTCGCTTTGGTTGTCAATATTGTGATTCTCAGTAATATTATTTGTGAACAATTAATTATTGATTCATATGATGAGAAAATATTGATTTTATGTGGATATAGATGGAGAAAATTTTAATGTGACAATTGTTGAAAATTGAAATTTTATCTTTTTACGATAAAATAATTCATTTAAATATATTATTATATTTTAATAATATAATAATGGTGATATTTTTACAACGAATGTGGGATATATGAGTATACGAGGAGGAAGAGTATTTTGTTGCAATAAATGTTTAAAACATGTTAAACATGCTCATTGGACCCCATTTATCGATCGAAATTTGATTATAACACAATAAAATCGCCTGGTTGTGGATTTCTTTATTCATTTTTGTTTGGAATTTGGAAAAACTTTCTTTTGCAAAGTTGTAGAGAATTGAATTTCCTATAAAAAGTCGCGAGATTTCAATTTTCCGATAAAAGGGCTATTTATTATGAATTATTGAAATTAAAGTTCAAAATAATTAATTTTGGAAGTTTAAAATATTTTAATTACAAAAACGTTTTTTACATTGTTGGGACTCATTTAATATGTGTTAAGATTGCTGATTTCAGATTCTAAGTGTAAGTAGAGAATTTGTAATATATATAATATTATTATATTAAATTTTACGCTTTTGGTGTTTCTAAGCAATTTCCTATAAATAGGGTGCTTAGGTTAGAATTGAAAATCACACCATAAATCAAGTTTTCTCTCTATATTATCGAAATATTCTTGTGAGTATTTTGAGTATACTTTGAGTATTGCTATACTCTGCAAGTTCAAGTCATAACTTATATCCTGTTTCAAATTGTAAATCTTGTCTTTCGAGGTAAGGGATGTTATTTTATTTGAAAATGATATTATTTCTTCAATATCATTATCTTAGAAATATTGGTTGAAAATCTTTATCAAATTTGAAACTTTTCATGTTGGGGTTACTATTCATGAAGTTACTATTCACGAGTTCTTATTCATGAGTTACTATTCACGAGTTCTTATTCACGAATACTATTCACGAAGCATGATGATGTTTTTATGAAATTTCTATCTTTTGGTGTCGAGTTACTTATTCACGTATACGACCTTTATTATTATATATACTTGACTATTCACGAATCGACCTTTATTCACGAAAAAATTAAATTTTTATTTTTCGCCTAAAATATCTATTGTGGATATTAGCTTTGATTGTATCCATGTTTTGATCATTCTTAAATTTTACTCCACTGCGTTATTTATGAAGTATTTTTGAACTTGGATTGTTTAAAGTACGAATCCTTAATATTTGTTCTTTTGTTTCACTTTGGATTCGCTTTTCTTTAAAATATTTTCATCATCCTCACCCTAAATGATGATATTCTTGAATATCTTTGGCTTTGTAGTGCAAAGATGAATGATTTCTTGATGAATATCTTTGGCCGTAGTGCAAAGATGAACAAGTGTTGAGATGAACATGACCGATCGATTAATATCTTTGGCCGTAGTGCAAAGATGAACAGTGTTTAGATGAACATGACTAATCGATGAATATCTTTGGCAGTAGTGCAAAGATGAATATTTGATTCCGAGATATATATTGATTGATGTTACGGGATAAAAGATGAGACGATGAACTTTTAAATTCATACATAGAAGATAGTAGTTTGCATTCTCTACTTAACTCTTCTAATGAATTATTATTTCATTGCGAATATTGATTTAAAATTTGTTGTCTATTGTATTCTATTAGATTTTTCCTGTTGAAGACTAACGATAATTTGTTGTATATTATCTTAGTCATAATATTCTTTATCTGCCAGGCTAGTTGAGCTCACCCTTTTCCTTTTTGTTCCATTTTTCTTCTCGGGAGGCGAGAATATAAGCGAGTAATGAAGTCGGGGTATGGAATGAAAGTTCTAGAGAGAGTTGTTTAGTAGTCCTCACCATTTTTGTAAAATAATGTATCAATAAATGTGATGAGGATTTATTTGAGTATAGATATTGTCTACAGAAGATAATATTTGTATTCAAACTCACGCTTTCTTGTTGTAATAATAAAGTTGTAGTTGTTTCTATACCATGTATTGACAACTCAGAATGGGTGATGTAAACCTATTTTGGGGGCGTCACAAAACAGTAAATAATTAAGAACAAACACACACAAAAATACAATCAAATTTTTACACGAAAAACTCTATCGATGTGAGGAGTAAAAACCACGGGACTGTAGTCCACCAAATCTTTCACTATCAATAATAACGAGCAATACAACGTTCTTTCTAGCAACAACTAGATGCATAAACCAGTAACAACTATCAAGAATAACATATTATTGAAATACATCTTTAACAAAAAGAATATAAAGAGAAAACTTAAAAACTCTTCTAATCTTTCGCAAAAAATGTATCAACAACGTATTGAAAAACCTGAAGCTAGGAGACTCCGATACTCAATCCCACCGTTCAGATCGAATACCAACAAGTTACGACGTCACCCACAAAAAATTAGCTCAATCGGATCACGAATGACCTTCTAATCGCTAAGTTGAAAAATAATCCATGTGAAACCTATGTTATATCATCCATATGGCCTTATATAGACCATATAAACTACTAATTGGGCCTATCCATATAAGAGGGAATAACCCAACGACAAATTATATTCAATTTTTTGTTTTGTTACGAGTGATAATTTATTTTACTAGATGGTAAAAAGTAAATACGGAAGATAAAAAGAAGAAAAAGATATTATGAATGATTAAGAAAATAAGAAATAAAAGCAACGTTGAGATAATTATTACTTTAATTATATTTTAGAGATCGAGATACTAAGCTTTTACTCTAAGCTTAATTAAAAGTATATTTTGACTTTTTGAAATTAATTTATAAATTTTAAAATTCACATTATTTCAATTAAATTTTGAAATAATCGAATACGATAATTATTATTTTAAAAATTAATTTACAATTATTATAGTTGAATGAATTTCTAAAAAACAAAATTGGTTCTCAAAAAATAAATAAATTTAGTATTGATTTTGAAGTTTTAAATTTAAATAAGTTAATTGTATAAATTGAAAGTATATATAGGGAGTTATAGATAAGATTAAGTTAGTCGAGTAGTAGTAAGGCTAAAAGATTGATTCGAGCTTGACTCAAAATATAAATAATTTAAATATAAATAAATTTTAAAATTTGATAAATTATTTAAATCTCTTTAAATTATAATTTTCTATTGATACGTTTATTTACATCCTAAAAATTTATAGATTCTAAAAATTTAACAACCTAAAATTTGACAAAAACAGCATTGGACCCTGAGTCCAACATAGTTGAAGGTCCAAAGAAAGCCCAAACGTTCGAGAAATTAATGTTGAGTGAGCCCAATTGCCATTAATTGAAGTAAGATTCTTTAGTAGGCCCACCACAAGTGATCACATGTCATCATCTGAAAAAGGGACTTTTATTAGAAAAGCCGCATAAATTTTCATAGGAATAGCCGAATAGGATAGGTCCAGGAGGAGTATTTTGAAATTCTTGACATAGATCGGAGAAATTATTAAACAATTTCAAGGAGAGATTGATTGCATTAATAATAACCGTTGGATTTTGCGCGTTGGTTCAAACCGTCAATAGTAGAATTTCTGTCTGGGGAAGACAACCAAATGTTTTTGCTCCGAATTTCTAGGTTCATTCATTCCTACGTCACTAGTACTGTTGAACTGGGATATTTTAATTTTCCCACTCAAATTGGCTGGTATTTCTAATTCAGCCTCACTATTGTTGAATCTACTTCAATTCCCAGTTACTGCTTTCGTACTGTTGATCATTCAGTTGATTCCAGGTATGGGCAACTCTAGATCGAGCTGGGTTTTCCCCATTGTCACTGTTTTTACCAGTTCTAATTTGTTTTTAGGTTGTGGTAATCTGTTTCACATTATGTGATCCGTGATAGCAAGAATGGTGTGTGTATTTCACAATGGTTCCCTGATTTCTCTTTTTTGGTTTTCATGAATGAATGATTTGGGTAGATCTAATTATGTTTCATGTGTTTATGGGGTTCTTCATTTATTTTACCCCCACTTATACTAAGAATTAAATCTGGTGTGGGGCCAAAAGGGGTTCTGGAAGAGTTTTTTTTCTTTCTCGTTCTTCTGTTGATTTCCACGGGCTTTTCATAGTTTGAATTTGCCTCACTTTATGGGTTGAATTTGATATATATACATATATACACATATAGAACCAGGGGGTCAGATTCCTTATCTTAATTATATATTTGGGATCAGTATGGCTATTATTTTAGTATGTATACAAGTTTTCTATCTGTTGGCATTGTAGTCTTGAGATTGGTTGATTTAATATTGATATCTTGTGCTTGTTGCTAAGTACTTGAGGTTGATTTAGCACTTGTAAAAGGAGCTGCTACTAATTAAACTAGGATTTTATTATGGTGAATGAGGGTAATGTAACAACTATCTAATCAATGAACTTGAAAAGCTATTTGGTGTGCATGCTGTCTCTTTTTCTCCCCTGCACGCCTCCCACACCCACACCCACACAAATATTACCTTGTATTGTTAACACAAAGGTGATTTGTGTCATTGAGATTATTATAGTTTTTAGAGTTTTCTTGCTGAATATCATCATTTCAAGCTTTGTTTGTAATTCTTAGGTCGGCGTGAAGGATGGAAGTCTATCTATGCACCTCAAGATATTTGAAATGACTTTGACATGGTGATAAAAGCCAAGTCAACAATGCAAGGTTTCAAACCAATGTTTAGAGTAGCAGTTCTGATAATTATTTCTGTAGGGATCACTCTTGCTTCTATATATGGTATGCTAAAGCCAATTTCAAATGGTTGTACCATGACATACATGTATCCTACTTACGTCCCAATTTCGTCGCCAAAAAATGTGTCATCTGCAAAGTATGGTCTGTACTTGTATCATGAAGGATGGCAAACGATTGATTTCAAAGAGCATCTTAAGAAGCTCAGTGGCAATCCAGTCCTATTTATCCCGGGAAATGGAGGTAGCTACAAACAGGCAAGTTCGTGCTTATCTTTTGTCAAAGTCAATGACATCTTATGCTATTCTTGACTGCTTGTACCTTTGTGTATATTTAATTTTGCAAAAGCCTTATGTAAACATGCTAATTCAAGTGCAGACATATAACATAT
The DNA here is from genome assembly GCA_020205615.1 of Panax quinquefolius. Classification (NCBI taxonomy): domain Eukaryota; kingdom Viridiplantae; phylum Streptophyta; class Magnoliopsida; order Apiales; family Araliaceae; genus Panax; species Panax quinquefolius. The sequence continues at coordinate 135,709,449 of CM035162.1, read as the reverse complement.
TGCAAGGAATGGAATACGTTGTAAATTATTGATTAGGTGATTCTAATACAATATATGTTCATATTTTTGTTAACCTTAGTTTAATTTCTTTCATGTAAAAGTCAAAACCCCTTTTGGTAGATTGGTGTTTGCCAAGCAAAGATTCAATAACTGATTTTATCAATCTAAGGATAATTTTAAGATTCTTTAGTAATAGCTCCAGTTACTACTTTTGGTACAGATACATCAATAATAAAACTCCTCGTACCTATAAGGCATGTTTTATGTGTTCGTATAGAAGAGGCAATTATTTTCATTGTGCCGCTTCAGTTGCTTTACTTTCCCTTTTGGGATGTCCCAAAAGTAATCTTATCTGGTTTTTGTCTTATATGAATTTTACCCACTTGCCCGTTGTTTTATTTGCCATGGTAATTAAGACGGGGTCCATTAGAAAGATGGTTTGCATTCTGCTTCTTGTTTAAATTTTGCTTACTTTGCCAACTATATTGCACACATGTAAAAAGTAAAGGAAGCAATTAACGTGGGACGATGGGAGTATGATAATTTCTTTATGACATTTTGAACTTCCACTCTGTAGAGACTTGCATCTATTTATTTCTGGTAGTGGTATGTGAGGTTTGATATGTATGTGCTATCTATTAGTCTATCTTTTTAGGAGTGATGACTCATTGTTTTGTCGGTTAAGTAACTAACTTATCTAAAAGTTTAAGTTGTTAGAGAGAGACCCAAACCCCTACAATATGCGGCAGAAAAATTTGAACCTAAGACCTGCACCCAAAACTCTAATACCATGTTAAGTAACCAACTCATCGAAAAAATTAAGCAGTTAGAGAGAGACCTAAAAAATGTACATCAAGATTACAACATCTTCAATGGGACCTTAATGTCCAAAATCCTTTGGAAGGAAAATATGATATCATACACTTGTTGATGTTGATCTCACCTTGTTAATAAGGCTCGATCTTGAACTTTAAGTACTTCAGAGTTTCCTAAGATATGTAAGCCTATGATGTTGGGTATTTAATATTAATTTAAATTGTTGCATTATATTATGTATTTTCTTGGTCTTATTTTTGTTGATTTTTTCATTTTCATTCTCACACAGGTAAGATCCTTGGCGGCAGAGTCTGAAAGGGCTTATCAAGGAGGCCCACTTGAGCATCTGCTTTACCAAGAAGCTTCCCTAAGTCTTGTAGAGGATGGAGTGAATATGAATGTAAATGGTCTTTCAGTACCCACCCAATTTAGTTCCATCCTTGACTGGTTTGCTGTGGATCTTGAAGGTGAACATTCTGCAATGGATGGTCAGATTCTTGAAGAACACACAGAATATGTAGTATATGCTATTCACAGGGTATCACTTTTTTCACTTTTCAATAAATTTCCTGAGCTAGTTTGTGGAAGGTGGACCACTGCTAATTATTGTTACTGACATGCAATTTTAGTTATATGATTAATTAAATCTAAATTCCTTCTCACTCATGTTTCTATTATTGCGTTTCTCCTTTGCATTAATTAAATTGTTAAAACCTGTTTCAGTTTTTAATTTTGATGATACTTTCACATTATCAGTGGCATTCTTGTTTTTGGTTTCATTATGGTCTAATTATCTTATAAATGTCAATTGCTAGTTAGTATACGGTATACTTCTACTCTGGTGGTAGGTATATTTGATCTTCCTACTGAATTAAGGGAACTTTGGTCACTAGATTTGAGCTCATCTGAGGGGTCTAGTAGTGGTGCATTCAAGTATCACACTGTTTTTGATAAGTACATTGGAGTCTGACATTTTAAAATGTAATAACTATTTCTTTTTTAATTACTTTATAACTAGACCTTCCATGGCCTACCCATGCTTGACATACTCAACAAAGCCTTATTGGGATCAGAAACAAAAATCTTGTTTTGCATTTCTACTCTTCTTAAAGCAATATATTCTATGAAACCACGAAATCTTGGTTTGCCATTCTAATCTACTTAGAGCAATATATTCTATGAAACCGCGTGGTATTATGGCATTCTGCTATCTCCCTCCAAGTTAATGTGATCTTTCCTTTTTCCTATAACTACTATCAATATTGATCATTCTCCTTCATCAGTGGCACACATATGTGCCTATGTTATATATCTTCTAAACGTTAAATATGATTCCCAAATTATCCCCAATTAGAGCTATTTCTAAGTTCTCATGAATGTGCGAGTCTGTAATTCAACTGTTCCTTCTTTTACCATTAATCCACCTTAGCAATGCATTTTCCGCACTTACCTTATGAACATTCCGTCAACATTCTGTTCCATAGAGCACAAGCGAGGTAAAAATGCATCAGTCAACTTTGATTAGTTGTATTGTTATTATTTCTTTTGGTTGTTTTCCGAATAGTTTTGTAGCTCCTACAGTTTCTGAAGGTTTTGTTTAGTATGGATTCTTACAGCTGTTTCTCGCCTTAATTCTTAGTATTTACATGAAGAGTTATAACTTTGGCATTGCAATTAACTATACTTATTGCAACATTTCTTCCCATTTAATATTCTTTCATCACTGCACCAAGTAATGAGAAAATTATCACACATCATATTATGTTCTTTGTGGTATTCAATTCTTTTTCACGTGATTTTCCTTATATGCATCACTGTGAGTCTAGCTCCTTATACTTGTCTTGCATTTACTTTATAATACTTTCAGTTAGGATTGATTCTCATCTGTAGTGATTCGTTTAGTTAAGATTATGAGACGGTGTGGTTGAAGCTTCACAATTGTGAAAGTTGCCAGTTTCTTACTGAGATAGTTCGAGTTGGCTCTAGGAACCTTTGCTAAGCCATTCACTCTGTTTGAGGTGTCTTCTTTTTGGAAACTCAGTTTTGTGTCTTTGGTAACAACTTGAATTCTCTTTTTGCTTTTGTTTGTCTCCTTGAAATTCCAGAGTTATGCATGGCTTCTCACTTTTGATGCAATATGATTAATATGATCCAGTATGTTGACATACAAATCAAATAAAACTATCGACTGTTTCAACTGCATCTACTCAAAATCGCAGTATGGACTGTTATTTAATATTTTAATATGGATACTTTTCTTTTGATATACTCCTTATCTGTTATAATTGTGTATTCAGCCCAGTATGAGGCATATGGCCTATCACCCTTGGAACTGCTCAACCCTTTAATACCATTTTCATGCAAGCCTGGTTACACCGTAATCTTGTCAATTGATTATTTTGTTATAAAATTTCTTAATGTGCTGATATGTCAATTGTCTATGCACATGTTTACAGCTTATAATTCTTCATCTGATAACAAAGAGTATTTTATATGTGGGACAGTTTAGTGTGCTACGATATTTGTCAATGAATGCCGTCTCCAGCTAAAATTTAATTCTCTTTATATTGTCATGCTGCTCAGCCTCCAATCATATCAATTTAGTTTAGCCTAGTCTCCTTTGCTAGTTAGCTGAATAAACCTTCTTAGGGGGTGTTTGATAAAAACTGAATGAATCTGAATCTGAATGAGCTGAATCTGAATGAAAAAAGCTGTTTGATAATTGACATGTCTGAAACATCTGAATGACAAAACTTTATTATTTTACCCCTCTGAAAAAATTCAAAATTGTTGTAAATTTATTTAATATTACTTAATATAATAGTTAATATTTTTTTTAAATTTTTAAATTTTTTTTACTTCATTCAGCTGCTCATTCAGCCATTCAGCTTAAAAAAATCTGACTTAACCATTCAATTCGTCCATCTTACCGATTCAACCATTCAGACCAAAACAAACGTACTGACCGATTCAGCCATTCAGATTCAGCTCCATTCAGCTCTAAACAAACACGCCCTTAGTTGACTTCATTGTATGCTCTCTATTGGTGCTCTTTCTTACTTCTGATGTATATATTTATTTCATAAAGTTCCCTTATTTTGTTTGACATATGTATTCCTTTTAAACATATTTTTACTTGTTTAATTGGCTTATATTAATATGCTTATAGATCCTGGATCAATATAAAGAATCTCTTGATGCCCGAATTAGTGAAGGTGCTGCCAATTCTGGAAGTCTGCCCAGAAGTGTTATATTGGTTGGTCACTCCATGGGTGGGTTTGTTGCCAGAGCTGCAGTTGTCCACCCACATTTAAGAAAGTCTGCTGTGGAAACTGTTCTTACGCTTTCAACTCCGCACCAGTGAGCTTCATGGTTTCTCTTAAGGCTTCATTACGGTTTTCATATCCTATCCATTAATTAATTATTTATGAGATTCTCTTACTTTGTCCAGGTCTCCTCCTGTCGCATTGCAGCCATCCTTAGGTCACTATTATGCACATGTAAATCAGGAATGGAAAAAGGGATATGAGTCCCATACCTCTCGAAGCGGACATTATGTGTCTGGTCCACAACTCTCTCATGTTGTTGTTGTCTCCATTTCCGGTGGTATTCATGATTATCAGGTATATTCTCCTTGCATCTTATTCTGGTCTTGTGATGGAAACTTAGGTTATTTGTTCGATAATAAGTTATGTTAAACAGTTTCCTATTCTCTTCCCCCCCTCTCGTCCTTCCTTTATTTTTCACTGAAAATTTGAACTCCACAGGTTCAGAATTTTGCAATAAACTTTTTGTGATTCGTTTTGGAGATACTCTTTAACTATTTAGATCTTGCTTTCATACATTTTACCTTCAATAGCAGTGCGGTTTATTTGATTCTAAAATATGTTAAATATATATAAAGAGCAGCTTATTAATGTTGGACCTAAATTTCTGGTGCAATTCCTCTCCCAGTTTTGCTTGAAACGATTCCTCTCCCAGTTTAGTTTTTCAAGCTTAAGTTTAGCCTTGCCTATTCCCATACATTCCCTTATTTTAGGCTTAAATTTAGCATGCGTAATTCATTCATTCCTTTCCTTATTTCAGTTTGTAAGCTTTAATCCTGTCAAAAGGATTTTTATGAATTATGAACCTTGTTATGGACTTCTGATTTTAACATAGAAATATCTACTTGAGTAAACTTATTAGTTTTGTTGCGGATTCAAGGATTTTGGTGGACCCAAAGTTATTTACCTAGTTATTCTAGGTAGCGCAGAACGACCCACCACAGGTTTTATCTGCATCACTAATGGTGATGTATTCTTGTGCTAAACAATTAGAATAGTTCCAAACTGAAGTAGGTTTCTTACTTTCCATAAACAAATATCTTTACTTTACCATGACTAATTTTATGTGTGCAAGGAATTTGCTGGAGTTATATGTTTGATTGGAATAATAGAATTGTGTAGATCCCAATTTTTGTAATCTTCCTCTATGGGTGACCTAGCTTTATTCATCAAGAATAAGAGTAAGCTTCCTGAGAATGCAAAAGATTTGTATGTTAAATACTTAAATATAATTGATTCAATTGAACTAAAACGAAGTGCAAAGAGTTTGATATGAAGTACTATGCCCCAAAGACAGTATTCTCTTACATCTTCATTCCCTTCAGCTGCACTGTTGGAGGAATATAAACCTGAGGCAATTTGCCGAATTCAATTTCTTTCATACGAAACGTTCTTGTTAGATGCTGAAGCATCTGTATTTGTTTTAAACTTGTTGCCATGGATTCTTATATCTCTGTTATCATTTCTATACTTAATAATTAGAATTTCTTTTAGAGAGGTTTGATGTGGTCCACGGTCCACCCTTCTTGGAATTTTCTTTTGCACAATCCGGATGAAGAAATTTTGCGGCATCACCAATGTCTTTCATTACTTAGTCAATATATCTAAACTTTTTAGTGTTACGTTTGTGCCTTTTTTGCTTTACATTTGTCATCATCTTCCTCTTTTTTTTTTTTTTTCTGTTTGTTTTGTTTTTGGCCATAAAATTTGCTGGTTGAGGTTCTTTAACTTGACTTCTTGTGTGCATGTCAACTCCATTGGTTTCTGATCTTAGGTACGGACAAAGTTAGAATCTCTTGATGGCATCGTGCCACCTACCCATGGCTTCATGATTAGTAGTACAAGCATGCGGAATGTGTGGTTGTCAATGGAGCACCAGGTTATCTTATGGTGTAATGAAGTAGTTGTGCAAGTGAGTCATACTATCTTCCGGAACTTATTAATTTTGTATATATTGTTTAGATTTTTTTTCTTTTGACAAACGTTAGTTCTGAATTTTCGGTTTAAGGTGTCACATACTCTGCTTAGTCTGATTGACTCCGAAACTGGTCAACCATTTTCTGACTCAAGGAAAAGACTTGCAATATTTGCAAAAATGCTTCAAAGTGGAGTACCAGAGAGTTGGTTGAGGCAATCACATTTATCTCAGCAGTTACCACATGTTCCTCTAAAGAATGTAGATGTTGCAGGTATCATCAATCTAAACTATCCTTTTTTAATGCTTAGATCTTTCCTATCTGAGTCTGCTAAATTTATTTCATTGATTATAGAACAAAACTACTGAAGAAATGATTATGATACTTTTCTTTTTTGTCACTTGTCGAAAGAAAATAATTGATGCTCTTTTTGTGTCTTGGAAACCCTAGCATAGTCCTGTTGCTGCCGTGATGGAAAATGGTTTGATGCTTTTCAATCATCCAGTTTTTAAATGAGTCCGAGAATCTTGCTGTCGAGAGTCATGGGTCAGAACTAATTTTTGAATCTCTTCTTGTATCTGCATATCCTGAGACAAAGACTCGTCTTCTCACCAGTGCATCTATAGGTTGATGTTGGATATAATTAAACCATATCAATTGATGTTCCCTTATCTTGTCATCAATTGATGCTACCCCAATCTTATTTCAAACATCCTTATTTGTGATCCTAGTCAACTTGTATGACCACAAATCCTCCTTTACATTCTCATTTCAACAATTCCCATCTTATGCACATGTCGCTTCTTGGTTGCCAACATTCAACTCCATATAGCATTACGCACCTCACTGTCAATTTATAGAACTTTCAATTCAACTTGACCGATATTTTGAGAGGCAGATGAGTCACTATGGTTTGCGATGAACTTGCAGAATCTCTATTACACACTATACCTGCTTGTCCCAGTAACATTCGCTGGAGTGATACTGGACTCGAAAGGGATCTATACATTCAGACAACTACTGTCACTGTTTTAGCGATGGATGGCAGGAGACGGTGGTTGGACATTGAAAAACTGGTTAGTCTCACGAGTTACTATTTAGGACAATTTAATGTATCTTGTCATTTTTTGTCTTAACCTAGAATTGTATGCTCGAGCCAATGCTGTTTGAAGGTTCATATTGTTCCTTCCCCCTTCCCAACTTACTGGTTATACTTGTGTTCCACGGATATGAATTTGGACGATTTCCAAGACCTTGCTCTTCAATACATAATCAGAAAGCCCAATATCGCTTTCTAACCAGAATTTATAGCACTCAGTTTTCTGCACTACCACTTTTAAAACAATATTTTTAACCTCATTTCATCTGTTAATTTTATAATAGCCTTTTTTCAAATTTGTAAAATCTTATAACTATATGTGTATATATGTGTGTGTGTGTGTGCGTGTATATATAATCTTATAAGTTAAACTGGAAATATTGCTTTCATGATAAATGAACTGAAAATTGTTTCATCATTGTTTCGTATTTTGTATTGTGCTGGTTGAACTTGGTCAGTCTTGAAACAAATTTATTATTAAACAATTACACAGACAAGATCTCACACTCGATTCAGCTGAACTCGATGCTTTTAGAAATGTAATGCTTTTATTATGAAATGATGAAACTCAAGTAGTCAACAAATGCTTCAGTAGTTCCCTAATTCCAATGTTGATGATTAGTATGCTGATTTTTTATGCACTTTTGTTTCTTTGCTTTTGTTCAGGGGTTAGGTGGAAAAAGCCACTTCCTATTTGTCACAAACCTTCTTCCCTGTTCTGGGGTTAGACTTTATCTTTGGCCTGAAAAGGGAAATTCTGCTTCAGACTTGCCTGTTAGTAAAAGGGTTGTTGAAGTTACATCAAAGATTGTGAAAATCCCATCAGGTCCAGCACCAAAGCAGGTACTAAATGTATAGTTAAGAATTAAGATGATTTTATAAAGGAACTTTTCTCCTTCTGTTTTGTGATGGGCCTGCCATATCTCCTGTTGACTGGTTGTAATGAATTGTCTTTTGTCTGGTATGAGAGTTCGTATTGGTTTCTGAAGTGTAAACAATATATCTAGGTATTGCTTGGACATGGTTTATAAGTATCAGATCTTGTGAAATGATTTTTTTATTGAAAACCCTTTTAATATAAAATTGCTGTTTATTTAGGTTGAACCAGGTAGTCAGACTGAACAAGCACCTCCATCTGCTGTGCTATGGTTGGATCCTAAGGATATGCATGGGTTTAGATTCCTGACAATCTCAGTAGCACCTCGTCCGGTAGTGTTTTCTTAATCCTTCCCAATTTATGTTTTCCATGTTGTGATACATCTGATTTGCAGGTATATAAGATAGACTTAGGCTTAGTGTCATATCTTAGATTGCTAAATGCTAATTCATGGATATCATCTAAAATGGCTTAATGCCATTAGAAATTAATGTGATTTGTGAACCTTGTTTTTGTTTTTTTTTTTGGGATTTTTTTTTTTTTTGGGGGGGGGGGGGGGCGCCCCCATGTTTTAAAGCAAATTCCCTAAACACTTACAACTAATAGTAATCTAAAATGGTTTCAAAGTGCTTTCATCAAATTGTATGTGAAGTCATTTGTGTTGTATTATTTCATTTTCCCCATTTTTAGTTTTTCCTCAAATTTTCATTTGTTGTTGCTTTTCTGATTCTAATTGTATAAACAACATTTGTACTTCTGATTTGAACCTTTGTTAGAGTTTCAAGTAAAAAAAGAAGTCATCAATTTGGAAATTGATAAACATTTGTACTTCTGATTTAGGCAGTCCCTTGATTGTAGTAATTGGTTAGTACTTTCCATTTTATTGTTATTTCCTTCATCCTCGCTCACCCTATATTAAGGGTTGTTTGCTATAGTTGTAAGGCAGTTTATGATTTCAAATAAAAGTTTTAGCAAGGATTTGCTTCCTTTTTTCCCCTACTCCTAGTGGACTCTAGGGAGAACGTTACTAGAACGATATCTAGTCTTGCTTTTGAACTGCGTCAAGTGGTATCAGAGCTTTTCAGGATGATCTGGTATGGTGAATGACGGAGACAAAGCTAATCGTGGAATTAATGCTTTGTGGACTAAATTGGAGGCTCAATGACAAATAATGGGACGGGGATTCTAGCAACTCCGTGATTCCATTGCCACCCTGAGATTCAACAACAAATGAGTTCGTAACGGCGGTAGGAATAATCGTGCTGAAGGTTTTAACCAAGGACGACCTTATTGTAGGGTGCTAGCTTATGCAAATGACTCTAATGACGAGGATTGGCTTTACGAGGTTGAGAAGTTCTTTGACATGATGGATGTGGCGGATGAAAAACAAGTTAAGACTGTGGCCTATAAACTGAAAGGAGGAGCGGTTTCTTGGTGAGATCAGTTACAAAACACTCGTCCACTACAAGGGAAAGGGTGTGCAAACGTGGTACCGAATGAAGCAGTTGTTGTAAGGACGATTTTTACCACCAGATTACCAATTTACCATCAATACTTGTTTCGGCAATATTATAATTGTACTAAGGTATTTGAACTGTAGCCATCTATACAGAGGAATTTCTAAGGTTGTCATCCTGTTGTAATCTACAGAGGATCGGCAAGTAGCACAATACATTAATGAGTTAGAATTTTCTATCCAAGATCGCATGGGATTGCAGAACATCTTTACAGTAAAAGAGGCTCACAACATGGTGCTAAAGGCAGAAGGAAGGGTGGTCCAACAATCCAAAAATCGTACCACATTGGATTCATTATGTCTACCTCTAGCCGCAGACAAGAAGTTGGTTGCCAGTTCTACCCAATCACCTATTTTCAACTGTAGTTCAGCAAATACCAACAATAATGGTGATGCAACTCATAAAGGAGACACTATTATTAACAAAGGTACAACACAAAAACCTAATGTTAAACCAATTGGTGAAAAATGTTATAGATGTCAAGTTTGGCCATAAATCCAATGTTTGTCCTATGCGGCGAACGGTGAATCTTACAAATATGGAGAAGATTGTGAAAACGAATCGACACATGAGGATGACTTGGAGAATGCAGAATTTGCAGAGGAGAACGGAGAGCCTACAAGGCATTGTAGAAGTTGTGAAAACATCGTGTCCAAAGCATTGGTACAACACTTGGAGTTACCTACAGAATCTCATCCTGCTCCTTATCATATTGGATGGATTAAGAAAGACCCTTCTATTAAAGTAACTGAAATTTGTCGTGTTCCGCTTTCAATTGACAAATATTATTCTGATAGTATGATATGTGAAGTTGATATGGACGCATGCCATTTGTTACTTCGGACGCCATAGCATGATGCAGATGCCACACAAGGGTAGACAAAATATTTATATTTTTTTGTGGAACAATAAAAAAATTGCTAAGCTGTCTGAGAGAAAAATATTGTCCAGACCAATAAAGGTGGGATGTCAGCTCTCTCTATAGCTACACGCGGTGAATTTTTTAGGGACCTCAAGGAAACCAAAGGGTTCTTAGTACTTGCAGTGAAAGAAGTTAATCCACCAGTTGACATTCCAGACAAAGTTGTATCAAGTCATTCCTGAAGACTTGCCCGAAGATTTACCACCGATGAGGAATATTCAACACTACATTGATCAAGTCCCTGGGGCTAGTCTCCCAAACCTTCCCCATTACAGGATGAATCCACAAGAAAGTGAGATTGTGAAGGAGGAGAAGATTGAGGAGTTGCTGAAGAAAGGACACATTCAAGAAAGTATGAGCCCTTGTGCAATTCCAGCCTTATTAACACCAAAAAAAAGATGGTACATGACGCATGTGTGTAGATAGTTGTGCTATAAATAAGATCGCAGTTCGCTACAGTTTTCTAATAATATGGCTAGATGATATGCTAGACAATTTGGGGGTTCCAAGGTATTCTAAAAAAATTGACGTTCGCAGCTTGTACCATCAAATTCGTATCAGACATGGGATGAGTAGAAAACAACATTTAAAACAAAGGAGGGTCCGTATGAATGGCTCATGATGCCTTTCGACTTATCCCATGCACCGAGTACTTTCATGTGATTAATGAATCAAGTACTTGAGTCTTTTATTAGAAAATTTGTTGTAGTTTATTTTGATGATATTTTAATATATAGTCAAAATGAAACGGAGCATATGGATCATTTGCTTCAAATACTAACTGTATTGCGGGACAACAAATTATATTTAAATCTCAAAAAGTGCAGCTTCTTAGTTGTTAGACTTATTTTCTTGGGTTTTGTGATATCTGTTGGTGGGATTCATGTAGATGATGAAAAAGTTCGGGCCATCTGTGAATGGCCAGAACCTAAGACAATCTCAGAGGTTCGAAGTTTCCATGGGCTTGCAACATTCTATCGTCAGTTTATTAGAAATTTTTGTAGTATTGTTGCGCCAATCACCGACTGTCTCAAGAAAGAAAAATTTCAGTGGACACCAGAAGCTAATTAAAGAGAAGTTAACCACTGCATATACTTGCTCTACCAAATTTTGAGAAGGTGTTCGAGCTAGAATGAGATGCATGTGGGGTGGGAATAGGAACTGTTTTATCTCAGAATGGTCGTCTAATTGCCTTTTATAGCGAGAAATTAAATGAGGCTAGGCAAAAATGGTCAACCTATGAACAAGAACTATATGTTGTTTTTCGTGGCTTAAAGACTTGGGAGAACTAGTTAATTCCAAGGGAGTTTGTGATAAATTCTGACCATTAGTCCTTGTGATATTTCAAAAGTCAGAAACACATCAACAAAATGCATGCTCGATGGGCTTCTTATCTCGAGCAGTTTGCATATCATTAAGCACAAATCTGGTGCTTCTAACAAGGTGGTTGATGCCCTTAGCAGGAGAACGACATTGCTGATTACTTTAAGCTGCGAAGTGGTGGGCTTTGAGTGCCTAAAAGAGCTATATTCAACTGATGATGATTTCTCCATAATTTGGGAAACATGCGTGACAAAACAGCCTGCATGGAATTACCGCATTTCTGATGGTTACTTATTCATGGGTAATCAATTGTGCATACCCCGAACTTCATTGTGAGAGAAAGTTATTCAGGATATACATGGTGGCGGCCTGAGTGGACATCTTGGACGTGATAAAACCGTGGCAGGTCTTGAAGAGAGAGATTATTGGCCACGATTGGAGAAGGATGTTGGCAACCATGGTTCGTGGCTGCCAAATTTGTCATGTTTCGAAAGGGCATTCTCAAAATACAAGACTATATATTCCTCTACCAACGCCAAAAGATATTCGGGAAGAGCTTAGCATGGATTTTGTATTGGAACTCCTAAGAACTCAAAGATGTGTAGACTTTTTTTGTAGTGGTGGATAGATTTTCAAAGATGGCTCACTTCATTCAATGCCGAAAAACTTTAGATGTCGTACATGTTGCGAAATTATTTTTTCAGGAAATAGTGTAGCTACTTGGTGTACATTCTTCTATAGTTTCAGACCGTGATTCTAAGTTTCTTACTGTTTTTTGGACTACTTTATGGAGGAGGTTCGACACAAGTCTCAAGTACAGTAGCACCTGTGTTACTCAGACTCGCCATTTTTGGTGGAGTACCCGTGTCGACCACGACCACGACCACCTGCACGGGTCGGGGGATTCAGACGGATTCTCAACACACAAATCCGGATCACTACCGTTTGGGAGGAAGAAGGAGAGACGCGAGTCGACTGTCGAGGAGGAAGAAGAAGAGCAGTCTTTCGCGTCGAGGGGAAGAAGAACGGCTGTTTGGGAAGAGAAGAAGACGCGAGAGGAGGAAGAAGAACGGCTGTTTGGGGACAGAAGAAGACGCGAGAGGATTCTGTCTGTCGAGGGGAAGAGAAAAAGAGGCGTGAGATATCTGAGATCAGATCTAGGGTTATTACATATTCTATGGCAAATTACAATTTGGTACAATATAGTTTTTAAAGTTTTTTAATTTACTCCCTCAGGTTTTCTGAAAGTTCAAAATAACCCCTGAAAAATTACATATCAGTCCCTATAGTTTTGTTTTTTTTTCATTTCGGCCCCTATTTCTTTATACTTTTTGCACTTCAGTCCCTAGAGCAAAAAAACTTTGTGATATAATTAAAAACATTATTTGTTAAAAAAATCATAAAATACCGTATCCCTGCACCCGTGTCCAAATTTGGATCCATATCCGCGTATCCTCTATTTTTTGACTTCACGTGTCCGACACCTAGTTTCGTACCCGCACCCGACACCCGCACACGAGTCCTAGTAACACAGAGTAGCACTGCTCACCCCCAAATAGATGGGCAAACAGAAGTGGTCAATGTACATTTGGCAATTTGATTCACAAGCATTTGTGAAAACGAACCAAAGCAATGGGATTGTGCCCTTCCACAAGCTGAATTTGCCTATAACAGTTCTGTCCACAATTCTATTGGTATGCCCCCATTTTCAGTTGTTTACTGGAAAGTTCCACGTCATGCCTTGGATTTGGCAACTACCTAGAATATCTGGTTCGAGTATAGCTGCTGAACTAATGGCTGAGCAAGTTCGTTCTATTCAAGATCATAATTGTTACGGCGCGACGACGAGTCATGGCGGTAGCCGACTGCCAGGACACCTAGGCGACCGCCATGACGTCCGTATAGCGACAAGTCGTTTACAATGTTCAATTTATATATTATTTATTTTACTTAACAAGTATATTGGCAATAAAATTTTATATACATTAAAACTCAAAACATAATACTATGGAATAACATTAAAGACATAATTATGTAAATACTTGGTAATAACAATTCAAAAACAAAACATGAGTCATTGACATTTTTATTTTTACTTGTGAATGTATTAATATATTACTAGTTTAAAAAAATTATGTTCTAATGTTCAATACTGTTCTACACATTCATTCATTGCAATAAATACATTAACTTGTCATAAATAATAAAGTGTAATTAAAGTTAGCACAATGTACACTACCTATATTAAACTGACACTGCCTATGCCTCTAATAATAAATTTATGTAAAGTTGGCACTTTGCAGATGGTACTCACTGCCTATTTGGCTATATTATAATATTAAATTAAATTTCACATATACTTGGCACATGCAGTGAAATAGAGAAGTGACCTTATCTGTATGGTTATATTAAATTAAAGTTGTTTGACTCTATTTGTTCCATAAGAAAGAGAAACTGAGTCGTTGACTCTTTATTTGTTCCATATGAAGTCATTTATTTATTCAAACCTTTTGGAAAAAAAAGTGAAGGAGAGAAATTGAGAAACAGAGTAACAAGAAAAGCAACTGTGTAATTTAGAAGAGTAACAAGAAAAGAAACCTGTGTGTGAGAGAAGGCTACGTCGTTCTCCTTGTCGCGAATCGATGGGTCGCGACTCGCAATGAAGTCGACCACTCGAGTTGCCTACTAATCGATGGGTCGCGACTCTGAAGTCGAGAGCCTGCTGCGATGGGTTGAAGCCTTGAAGGAGATAAGGGTTTTGCCCTTCTCCCTTTCTCCTTTTTTAATTGATGGGTTATGGGTATTATGTCCATTTGTCAATGAGTCAGAAAATGGGTACTGGGTAGATGAGTTAAACATTTAAGTTAGGCCAGAGTTGCTAAGACGTCGAGCTAGGCGACACCGTGACAATTATGTTCAAAACGAAGTTAAGGATATGGTAATGATATTTCTTCGCAAAGAAAGGGTTCCAGTTGGTACATACAACAAATTAAAGCTGAAGAAATATGGCCCATATAAGGTTCTGCGAAAGCTTAATGACAACACTTATGTGTAGGGGTGAGCATTTGGTTATTATCCGAACCGAACAAGAATTTCGGTTATAACCGAAAACCGAAATTACATTGTTTTGGTTATCCAAACAATTAACCGAAATCTATAATAACTGAATAGGTTATTCGGTTAATAACCGAAGTTATAAAACTTAATTAACAACAGAAGCAACAAACATATTACCGAGAGAGAGAGAACACCAACAACAGAACAGTACATGATTAACACTATGTAGCCTACATATTGATATTACAAAAGGGGCCAATACATATTACAAAAACATACAACAGATACATAACATCTTACACCAGAGGCCAATATGTCTACTTGCCCACTGCACGGCCAACTTCGCGAAAAAGTCGAAGCGCTACAAAGAGATGGTGAGCATTGAGCTTCATGGAAAAGCTCGTCATCGACTCCACTTCTGCCGCCGTCGGCGAGCTCACTGTCGAAGATCGGAACCTCCTCTCCATCGCCTACAAGAACGTCATCGATCTGTTCACTCTGAGCCGCTTGGCGAATCGTATCGTCGATTTAGCAGAAGGAGGGTAGGACTGTGATTTCGCAACGATCGGAGACTGGGATTCGCTGGAGAGGATAGGGTTCACTGGTTCAGGTGGGAAGAATCGGAAGATGAGGACAGGGAAGGGCTAATTGAGATTGTTTTGGATGGGAAGGGAAGAAGCCAGTTTTTTAGTATTGAAGAAGATAGTCTGATTGAAATAAATGATGTGGTTTCCGAGGAGAGTTGGGTACAGTTAACCTTGATTAATGAAAATATAAGAATTAAGATAGGGAGTAACAAAAAAGAGATTTTGGTATTTGGGTTGAGTATTTTTCGGGTATTCGGTTAAACCGACTAGCTCAAAAATAAAACCCGTAAAAACTAACTGAAACCGTAAAATAATTCAGATATAACCGAAATATTAAAAATAACCAAATTTAAAAAAAAAATCGGTTAAATTATTTCGGTTCGGTTCGGTAATTCGGTTATAACCGTTTTTTGCTCAGTCCTACTTATGTGATTGATTTAGCAGCTAACATGAACATCTCCAATACATTCAGTGTTGATGACTTTTGACTTTTGACGAACACCTTCTGAAATATGATCCAGATTCATTTTTGGACTACATTTGATGACAGGCTTTGATACAAGAAAAGTATTTGATTTCTGATTTTTATCTACTTCCCTTTTCCTTAATTTTAGGCAGTCCCTTGATTGTAGTAATTGGTTAGAACTTTCCATTTTTATTGTTATTTCCTTCATCCTTGCTCACCCTTTTTTGCTACAGTTTTAAGGCAGTTTATGATTTCGAATAAAAGTTTCAGCAAGGATTTGCTTCTTTTTTTTCCCTTCTTCTAGTGGATTCTAGGGAACATTTACTAGAAAGATATCTAGTCTTGCTTTTGAACTGGGTCAGAAATTGCTAATGTCTTTTGGCTGGAAGGTGATGATTACATTCATGTATGTTGTGAGGGTCACAACTTTTCATGTACCCATCATACTTCTTTGCTGCATTGGGAAAATAAGTTTATATGTGGGGTTGTTGGGGCAAGAGTTCCATTCATTTGTTGTTCTGTAGTTAGGTTGAGATAACCCTTGGTGCTTCAATCAATAGAAGTTGACATTTATGAGATGTACTGTAGCAATATAATATATGCTTTTCTTGTCTGTCTATTTGGAGGGGAGCTGTAAATGCTGTTATATTATAAGGAGGTAATGTTTTCTTTAAGTAATTGTGTTAATTTTGTCTTAATCAAACTTTCTAGGATCCCAGTTGGTTGACTTAAGGTATGATGTGTTTGAACTTGTACATATCATCTTGACTTTGTCTTCACAATCCAATGTCCCATGGGTTAAATATATTTTTTCCCACTCTACTAGGGGTCGGTTTACAAATATATCACTGAACTGATTTTTTTTACAATCGACTCATTGAACTTCAAATGTTTATCAAATCGTTACAAATTCCGTTAAATGAGTTGACTTTTAACAGAATATCCATCTCAGCTTTTAAATGAGCATCCACGTAGGTAAAGTCTGTTATCATCCTAGTTGTTGCCACATTGGAAATTAAATAGATTTAACTATTTTTAGTATATTACAAATTAAAAGAAAAGTTAAAAAAGAAATCAATCCCTAAATTTCTCTCTCCAAATTCAAACCCCCATTTCGTTTCTCTCTCCAATGTCAAAACTCCATTACAACTCTCCAAAATCAAAATCCCCATTTCATTTCTCTCTCCAATTTCAAAACCCTATTTGATTCTATATCTATTTGTGGATATATAGATCTGAGATGAATTTTTTTTTTAGCAATGGTTGATTTTTAGCAATGAATATATACAGTGTTGTACAAAAAGAAGAAAATTTGTGGATATAGATCTGATATATATATATATATATATATTTATAGAAATTTGTGGATATAGATCTTGTGAATCTGATACCTAAAATATGAATTAAAATTTTAAATTTGGATTTCGAGTACTCCAGTTCCCTCTCACTTATAAGCTCCATAGACTTGTCAAACAATTTCATATGAGTTTTAAAATTTTGATTTCGAATTATTTTGGATTTGGATTTGTGACGTAGATGTTTGAGTTATTTTGAATTTGTTGATGGTTTTAGCATCTGAATCTGAATCTCGATTTTAAGCTCATCACCGATGAAGCCACCGGCCAGAAGAAGCTGCAGGTTAACGCCGGGTTCGGTTCTCGCAAGACCACCACCGCAATCCGCACTGCTCTTAGCCACGTCGAGAATCTGATCACCGGCGTCACCAAGGGTTACCGATACAAGATGAGATTCGTCTACGCCAACTTTCCAATCAATGCTAGCATCGGTAACACCAGCGCTTCCATTGAGATCTGTAACTTCCTTAAACCTCTCTGAGGAAGATGACTTTTTTTTTTATTTTCTTTCTTTTATCTGAAAAAAGGAATATAATAATAATAATAATAATAATAATCTCTCCATTTCAAAATATTAAATAATTTTATATTTTTAAAGTGAAATTAAAATATTTAAAAATTAAAAAAAAATATGAATCCATTAATTTATTTTATTATTTATTAATTATTTAATTTAATTATTTGTTATGTATATTAATTTGATTTATATTTTGATTAACAATTTGTTATAGAATTGAGTATAATTTAATTTAATTATTATCCAATTTAGCTTCTCTCTCCTTGTCATGTGACACATAGATTTGCTAGTATTGCCACGTCCTTTTTCTGTTAAATAGTTAACAGACATAGACGGTAAAATCACTTTTTGTAAATAACGTATAATTCAATGAGTTGACCGTAAAAAAAATCAGTTCAATGATGTATTTGTAAACCGAGATCTAGTAGAGTAAGGAAACATGTATTTAACCCAATGTCCCATCTACTTTTAGTTGGCTACATAAAGTGAGGATTCCTCTTGCATTATTTTTCAAAGCCATATAAGTGTATGACCATAAGATTTTTGGAACAGAACGATTTTTCAACGATATGTTTGACATGCCAAGCATCAATGTCATTTATCGATTCAGGTGGTGCAAAGTATTTTTGCTACTTTTAAGTCAACATGGGGGAGGTGGGGATTGAGCTTAGGACCTCTTGCATAGCAAGGGCCTGGTATACCAACTAATCCAAAGGCTGTTGGTCTGGTGATGCAAAGTTAACTTATATATTTCGTCTTTGCTTTATGGTTGGGTTTATTGGTTAGGGAAGAGATGTATCAAGTTGATGCGTAGCTGATAAGCTTATCTGTTCATGTTTTGCATATTAATGTTGTTCTGTTGTCAAATATGATGAGCACCAACATAATTTATGTGGAAATTGTTAAGTTGGGCAATGGTACATACAGTGACTTTGTGGCACCCAGGCTTTTTCAGGAAGACCTCCACCAGCAGCTTCCATGGCAGTTGGACAGTTTTTTGATCCATATGAAGGGGAGACTGAGTTTTCTCCTCAATTGTTGCTTCGATCAATGCTTTCTCAACAAGTTAGTACATTTGACAAGCAGCTCATTAACTCTACTTTAAATGTTTAAGAGCTTCAGTTTCTAATTTTGTACAACTGACATTTGACTGGTACATGATTTGAATGGTGCAGGACATTATATTGAAGGAGGATCATCCTCTTGCATTAGATATTTTGTTTACTATTAGTTTAGGCCTTTTACCTGTTAAATTGTCTCTAGAACCGACAGGATGTGGAATACAAAAGTCAGGACTCCCTGTTGAAGAGGTTAGAGACATGGAAAATAGCAGTAAGGATTTCATTCTCTTTTAACTATGTTTTGAGCTAGTCTTATTGTCAACAATTTATATTATACCCTTCCAAATTTCAAAATTATATATGGGCTCTATCTGCGACCTCCTTATACTCTTTTATTGTGGTCACCAAATGCATTTTATGCCCGTTTTCTCATCCCTTCACCTCTCTCTCTGAAAATGAAAGAGAACATTAAGAACCATGTCGTTTTGTAAGACACCACCTACAGACCTACTAATGAAGACGGCCAAAAAAGAGTTCACAAGAGTAAAAAACTCCGCAAAGTTTGATGTGAAATCTATGACCTTTATCTTTTATGAATCTCTGTAACCAAAATATAATTAAGCTTTACAACTGGGATACTGACCTATATAAAGCTGTATGAAGAGGGGCCAGGACGCTTCTTTAAACAATTTATAATCCTGCATATCTACCGATTCAAAAGTCGGCATATACCCTATTGTTGCAAAACATATATAACAAGTGATGGAGTTTGCATTATTCTATGACCTCATACGCTGTGCAACTATTCATGACTATCTGTTTTCTCCTAATCAAACAATGTACCTGTAATATTGAATTTAGTGTCTCATGTTTGTTGATGAAGTTATTCATATGATCTTTAATACCTGATTGAGTCCAGATAAAAAAAAATCTAAATTATGATATCCCTGATTTTCTGACCTTTTATATGTTTCTAGGATCTTATTTAAATTCTGATTGGGCCATTGAGAGTATAGAGTTAAAGATTGACCCAAACTGCAAAAATTAAATAAATTAAACAACATTTGATCTTCCTAATTTTGCTAATGCCAATTCTTTCCTGTTAATGCAGGACTTTGCAAACTTCGATGTTTTCCACCTGTAGCACTTGCTTGGGATTCAAGTTCTGGTCTACACATTTTTCCGAATTTGTATTCTCAAACAATTGTGGTGGATTCCTCACCAGGGCTTTGGAGTTCACCTCAGGGGTCTGAGAAGACCACTGTTTTATTACTGGTATATAACTTGATATTTTTCGTCATTAAAACATTGGCGTATTGTCACAATGGGAAATCTCTTTTTCTTTATGATAAGTCATTATGAACTTAATTTTTCTGTAGTTGTATTTTTCCATTGTTTGTGATTAAAATGTTAGACTTCTGCATCCTTCTTGCAGGTAGACCCACATTGTTCTTACAAAACTAGTGTAGCTGTCTCTGTCACTGCTGCTGCTAGTAGATTTTTGCTTTTATACTGGTCACAGGTGATGTGGCAGATAGTCCTGATTTAGATACAATTTACATTATTGAGTTTGTCTACTTGAATTTTTTGTCTTGCTTGTTATAAATATGGTTACTTCTATTATATGTCAGTTGGATATTTACACATGTTTTTTATTTCAATAGCATTAAATTCCATCTTTTGTCAAGAATGTATTGATGTCTGGAGAACTGAAGGTGCATGAATAAACTTTTTAGGTATAAATATTTACCTTTTACAGAACGTATAACAAAATGGCAATATTTCTAAGCCTCATTCAAAAGAAGTGCCTGATTTTACCTGAAACTGCAACCCTCGTTTTATGCTGATGTGAATAATTTGAATGAAGATCAAGTCTCAAGGACTACTATAATACTCCCTCCATCCTATAATGAGAGTCCCATTTCCAAACAAATTGTAAAAGTGACACGATCTCCTACTTGTCATATTTGTGGGTTACAATTTTCAAATGATTCTAAATAGTTACTCCCTGCAGTCCCATTTTATTTGTCCTAATGGACTTTTTAGGTCAGATTGACCATTTATAAAATACAAATTAACTAAATGTATTTAAGTTTTCAAAATCACGAATTTTGACTTTAGTAGTGAATTCTATGTACTTTAGTCTTTATATGATCGTAGCTTCTTGCCGAAATCTAAAAAAGATAATGTTATTTATTGATTCTAAAATGGTCAATCTGACTGTAAAAAGTCAATTAGCACAAATAAAAATGGGTGGGAGTATCAATATTCGAAATATATTATATAAGTGATACAAGAATGTTGGCACATTCTCAGATACAAGTCTCACGTGCCCAATACTCATCTCAGCATTCATAATGATGTTGATATGAATCTTTATTGAGCATTCATGTGTAGACAGTGTAGTATATAGTTATGGACAATATATAATGGCTTGTGGGCCCTTGACTATATGCATATTAATTAATGCTCTTGACTATATGCATATTAATTAATAATTATTAATAGTTTTTCGCTTAAGATTATATAGGACTATAGCAGTATCTTATATAATGTTTTGGTTATCAGTTTTTTGTTTTTACAATGCAGATCATTGGTTTCTTCTTTGCTGTTGTGTTTTTCGCTCTGATGCGGCAAGCAAATTCATGGGAGCTTGATCTGCCAATACCTTCAATGCTGGAAGCTGTGGAATCAAATTTGAGAATGCCATTGCCATTTCTTTACCTAGCCATTTCGCCCATTCTTATTGCCTTGTTTTATTCCTTCTTAAGTTCTCAGCCTTCTCCTCCAGTCATAAGCTTCTTAATCATCTCTATAGTTTGCTATTTATTTGCAAATGGGTCTGTAATCATGTTGATACTGGTCTCCCAATTGGCCTTCTATGTGGCTGCCAGTATACATGTTCTCATCAGGATACGGTTAGTGCTCTCTCTCTCTCTCTCTCTCTCTCTCTGTATGTGTGTCTGTCTCTCTCCCTATCTCTTGCACAAGCACACACACACAAACATACACATGTGATATTGTTACATAAACAGCTTACGTCTCTGGACAACTAGTTCAAATTTAAATTTTACCTTTATTGAATAACCTTTCTCATCAGCTAACGAAATGAAGAAATGTTTTACAGGTGGCAATGGGAAGTTAAGTTCTTGTCATTTAAGGTACTTCCTGATTGTTATTTATGTTATATATGAAGCAGCTCAAATTCATATAGTTGGTCTAGGATATCGCTTATCATCTTGTGTTAAGTGCTAGTCACTTTGCACAAATATTCTAAAGTAGCATCTAATATACCACTCCCAGTGCCCTTTATAATTAGGACATTTGATATTATGTACATCAAACATTATTGGTGGCTGAATCTTTTAACCTCCCTCACCCCCTTCTTTTACTTTTTCTTCATTCTTACCCATCTTTGTTGGGCATCAAGATTAACTGTCAAAACATTTATTTAACAGTTGGTAAGGATTGTAAGACTCAATCCGTTACTTGTTACGGCATTGGCTGCTATGGCATTGGTTTGCTTTGTTCATCCAGCTTTTGGTCTTGTAATCTTGCTCTTGAATCATGCTTTGTGCTGTCATGGTGCATTGTCCAGGTATTAATCCAAATTACTGCCCCTTTCTCTTTATTCTTGTGACGATGTGAAATTGTTCCTGATGATCCAACCTGTTTCGGGATTTGTGATAATTAAATTATGTTCGTGAACAACATAGATCCTGTACTGAAAGTGTAAAAAGAAGTCCTGCATTAGTCAATTTGTTCTCTGTCAAGTATATTCGAGTGCCAAATACGTTCTCGGGACTAAAAGTGCAATAGTTTCTCTTTTCACCATAGCCGGTGGAAATTGGACTGTTTTGGTTGGGCCACATTTGGAAGCCTTTTAGCTGAAGCCCACTCTTTGGCAACATAGGTTCAAGAACAAATATCATTTTTCTTTCATTTGATTTAGTGTAATCAAAATGTATGCGATAGTTTAATGTAGTTGATCAATTATCACAACAGGTGCGAGATTTGGATTATAAATGTGCAAGAAGTTAAAAATAGTATATACCATCTAATAGGAAGATGCCCCATTCATTTCTGTTAGACTGCAAAATCTATTAGGGTGCCATTGATTACATTAAGAATAGGAGTAGTTCAATTTACTTGAGGTGTGCTGCTTTTATGCTAAAACACAAATAATTTTCTTCACTAGTAATGGTACAGCAGTTAAATAAATAGTGCATGCACGCACATACACACATATATATAGCCATCGTGATTTTCTTAACCATTGCCTCATTTATCTGACCCGGAAGCTGCATTTACTTAGAATTACTCGTTTACTTGAGTTTGTCTCTTTTCCTTGCATTATAGTAGCATCAAATGTTTCTGAGATGGATCTTAAGTACTAATCATAATGGATGCTACCAAAGTTATGTGCGACTCACTTATGTATCATAGTGTTACATAGATCAGCCATAGGATCATGGTATCTGTTTCTTTTATATAATCATTCTAAAAGTCAGTTGTTATTTTCGTGACAGTTTTTTCACAGCTTCCTTTCGCAGCCATGCTCGTATTAAGAAATTATTTGATTTTGGTGATAGAGGCAATATTGGATCTGAGCAGTTAGTAATCAACTATGATGGTCGAACCAACAAGGGTTTGCCTGTGGATGATCACAGTTCCAACAGTCCTAACTCTGCAAGAAGCTATGGCGATACACAATTAGAGATCTTCCACCACCAGCACGGCTTGCTGATTTTACATCTTTTCGCTGCACTAATGTTTGTCCCATCACTTGTGGCCTGGTTCCAGGTATGACAGATGCATCCGTTCCTTGTAGAATTGGAATACTAAAAACTGCATTATATGCAACCTCATCATTTCAGAATGTATTTCTACTAAGAATTTGACCAGAGAATCAGAGGATTCATGTTTTTCACGGCATGAAAATATATAGCATATAAATGTATATCTAAACTAGCAAGAATTCCATTATGTACATATAATTTTAAAAAATAAAAGTTGAATTTTTTTAGTACATATAAAGAAAAAGTTTTTACATTTGGTAGCCACCACTGAGAACGTTGTTTTTATCTTTGCTTTGTGTTATCTATTGTATTTTTTTTTCTTTCTAAATATCCTTTTGACAGTTTATTCTTGTTTGGAATCCATTATGTTTGCTTGTAGTTCTCTTTGAAAATCATCAATTAGATTAAAACTTAGAAGACATTCTGCTCACTTCCATTTGGCCTTATTGACAATCTTTGCTCAATTCTATGGTCTGGTTCATTCAGTTTGCACGAGCACAGAATCTTTTAGAATAGTGAGCTGCACTTCAATACCTATTGTGAATTGTCTATGTAGTCCCAAAGTCCTCTAATCATTTCAATAACCGAATTGGGATTAAGACCTTTAGATACCTTGACCACAACATATTGCATTCTCTCATTTAGGATCATTTCTGCCACTCATTGGGATCTTCTTCATGCTTGTTGCAGAGAATAGGCACAGGTCAGAGCTTTCCTTGGTTCTTGGATTCAGCACTTACCACTGGTATCATCCTCCATGGAATATGTGGTTCGAAACCCGAGTACAATTTCTGGTTTCCTTTACCAGGCATCACCGGATGGGAAGTGAGACAAAGCTTTGGCTACCTGGTTGCGGGTTTCTCTTGTTATATATCTGGTGGCTTGGCCTTGGCTCCGTACAGAGCATTTTACGCCATGGCCTGCATTGGGATCATCACTTTTGTTTACAGGATCTTAGAAAGAAGGAATAGGGAGAGGGGAGAGGCCTACTATAGCAACCAAAAGCATTCTCACAGGCACTAACAGAGCTTCTCCCAAGAGTGTTACATAGAAAAGAGTTTTGAAGCATCATTATAGGATTTCATGTGATGTTATGATGATGATGGAAGGTGTGTTGTAACATGGATGTGGCTTCGGTGGCCAAAATTTTTGCTATATCAGATTCTTCAAGTACATTATACATACTTTATATTTTTTAGTTGAAACTTTTTAAAAGAAGAAGGTGATGGAAGGCATGGATGGAACTTGGAAGAGTTTCAAAAGTTGCCTTACGAGGATAGGATTCCTTCCATGGGGATTGATCCCAATAGTGATATCATGGAGAAAAGGATTCTTGGGTTTACAAGAAGAGTAACAGTGTGTTTGTGAGCTTGCAGAGGGAAGAAAAGAAAAAGAATTTAAAATTTATGAGAGAAATGAGGTTGTGGGAAATGAAATTTATTTTATTTCCTTGTATTTGTGAGTTTTGGAAGAAAATTTTAACTTTAAAAAAGTATATTATTATTTTACCCTTTGACAATTATTACGAGTATAGTTTTGGCATTTTAATATGTCATCTAAGTTTTTAATAAATTTCCTTTTTAGGATCGGGAGAATTTTTTAAAAAAATCTATCTATTCTTTTTTCCCCTTTCAAAGAACTTACAAATAAAGGGAATTTTAATCTCCTTTCTAAATTTTGTGCCTCCTTTTATTTTTTTCATTTTAAAATTTCGCAAACGTAGTGTAAGAGGAATTATTAATATTAAAAGATTAAAGGCAGAAATTAACTCTTGAGGTAAGGATATATATATATATATATATATATATATATTACTATAATCTTACAAATTGTTGTTAAAAACAAATTGAGTTGATGAGCATATATATTTGAGTTAGTTTGTGATCTAGTAAGATGTATATCTAAAAACACTTAACAAGTAGTAGGAGTATATATATCTAAAATTAATTTAATGAATTTCTTTGCTAAAATTTCAACATCACAAAACAAGCCTATACGACTAATATATATACCTTGTATTGTTGTACCTTGTACTGTGTTGTACTTAATACAACAACAAGGAACTAATTAATTAACTTAATTAAGATACTAATTAAGTAATAATTTACAATATCCCATATTAGTTAATTAGTTCATAACAAGAAGTCAAATTTTGGTTTCAATAGATAATACTACGGTGACGACTGACGACTAATAGAAGGATAGCATATGTTATCTAGAATCATTCTCTAAATTTTATCAAAGATATTTAAAAAGTAATAGTAATTACATCACTATTAGAAACCCGTAATAACATGGTGTAATGTAATCTCGTTAAAAATATATATATCGAACCGATAACATCAACCTAATCATTGACATTTTTTGTGTTCTAACCTAACCTAGCCTAACCAGCCAGCAGCATAATATTATTATAATAATATTGTGCAAGATAATATTTTGTTCACTTTATAGTTAAAAAAGAAAAATGTAGTAATTTTTAATTTTGAAATAAACAAAAAGTACATCTATACTTTGGTAGAAATTAGTGCTATTGAAGTCGCAGGATCAAAAAGGCAAAGTAGGAGGGGAATTTGCCCGGTTCTGTAACATGTAAACTTGCCCCCTCCCTGATTATGGGGCTCATAGCACATGAACACAAAAAGATACCAACAACATCACAAAAGGAGGAGGGGAACTCGACTGACTGGGTGATTGGTACCCAAAAATTACAAGATTAATTTCATAATAAAGTATGTTTGAGTGACCCCAAAGAAATTTGGAGAGCTGAACCATCATCACCTATGTATGTATATGCCTTTAAAGATTTCATTCTGACAAATTTAAATATATACTACTAGAGAATTCAGTCTCATGCATCCCAAGCACTGGCCACTCCAGAACCATATCCCCCGCCATAACTGTTGCCTCCATAGTAATCTGCACCAGCCCCGCCACCCCTATTATAAGAGCTATTATTATCCTTTCTGTAGTCGTACCCACCAAAACGACCACCCCCAGATCGTCCTCCCCCGGACCGCCTATTCTTACCGCCGCCATAAGGAGCTCTACTCGCATAACGAGTAAGCCAAGCAGGTACTTCCTGATTAGCTTCTTGCATCAGATCAGCTAGTGGCTTTGCTAATGACAAATTGTTCTCATTAAAGAAAGCAGTTGCCAATCCGGTTTTGCCAGCTCGTCCCGTCCTTCCTATCCGGTGGACATAATCATCAATATCATTGGGGATGTCAAAATTGACCACGTGAGAAACAAGTGGAATATCGAGACCCCGCGCTGCCACATCCGTTGCGACTAGGATTGGTGTATTTCCACTCTTAAACGATCTCAATGCATACTCTCTCTCCTGCACGTGAACCATAGCAGTTATGCCAAGTTTATGGTTAATGATGGGATAATTAAGCCTAATAATGCATGTAAAGAAAATACAACTGAAACCAATAACCGATAATGATGGTAGAATATATATATATATATATATATATATATATATATATATATATATATAGGGGAATATGGAGGTACAGCCGTGTAACTTTTAAAGTTACACGGTCTACGATCGTAGAGTGATTTCACTCCCAGATAGTAGAGTGAATTCACTCTATGATCGTAGAGTAGCCCACAATCGTAGAATGAATTCACAAATCGTGAAGTGACTACTCTACAATCGTAGACCGTGTAACTTTAAAAATTACACGGCTGTGTACCTGCATTTTTACCATATATATATATGAATTGTGTACCTTCCACCTGCAGCAAACATGCTTTTTCAGACAATTAACAAAATTCAGACAACTATAGAATGGTGCTATAGATAATAATCATTAAAAATGATGGAGATAGCACACTATTATTCAGTTTGATCGGGTTCATTTAATTTGGCGGTACATAATGCATTCATCGGGTAAGAATTTATATCAAAAGGGATTTTCCGGAATACTTAAAACCTCCTGCTAGCTCTAAACATCAAAAAGGAGGTGGGGTTGTCAATGGTTAATAACATGTTCAGATTTTCTACACTCATTTCTTGAAGACTAGTGACGAAAATAGCATACAGCAATGGAGAAGAATTCAGGACTTAATTGTTTTCCTACTCATATAAAAGTGCATCGGGAAGAGCAGATATAATAGCAACCACACATGTAGGAAAATGAAAATCGTATGCGAAGTTCAGGACGTCATTGTAAAGTAAGTAGCACCATTATTTCCCACAATTTTCAAACCCATTTTTTCACTCTTATGATTTAATCGCATTAAAGGTAAGTCTCATAGCGACCCACAAAACCAACCAGTATGTGCTAGAATCATCCTGAAAGCAACAATAATTTTGAATAAGCATGAGTAATCAAATGAACAAAAGCTAAAGCACTTCCATAAGACCCCATACCAAGAGCAAACATCATATAACCTACTGATAAGACGAAAACCCTAGCCACAACCTGTGTTACTCGGACTTGTCATTTTTTACGGAGTACCCATGTCGACACGACACGACACTGGTACGGGATCCGTACGGAATCCGGCCAAAGAATCCGAATACGGCTGTTCATCGGAGAAGAAGAGACGAGGAAGGAGGAAGAAGAAGAAAGAGAAAGACCGTGAGAAACTTACCGCCTTTTTCTTCTTCTCCAACGAGATCGCATCTGAGTTTTGTGGCCTTTTTCTTCTTCGTATTTGGCCTGTCGATCGCGTATTTGGTCTGTCTGATGGATCGCTCAGATCTGATTAAAAATATCCTTGAAAAATTACAGTTAGGTATCCTATAGTTTTTATAATTTTTTAATTTAGTCCCTCAGGTTTTCTGAAAGTTCAAAATCGCCCTTGGCAAATTACATACGAGTCTCTATACTTTTGTTTTCTTTCATTTTAGCCCTTAAAATTTCAGTAGTTTCAATTATGCCCATGTTTCTTTATATTTTTGCACTTCAACCCCTGAAGTTTCATGATAAACGCATGTCTATAAAAATTTGGACAGTATAACATTATTATTAAAAAATCATAACATACCGTATCCCCGCACCCGTGTTCAAATTTGGATCCATATCCGTGTGTCCTCTATTTTTTAACTTCACGTGTCCGACACTTAAAGGGGTGTATTCAATTGAGATTTTAAAAGTTTAGTTGTATTCAATCAAGACATTTAAAGAGTTTATAAAAGTTTAGTGGTATTCAATTACAACTTTTTTAATGTCTTTAAAAGTTAGGTGGTATTGAATTAAGATTTTTATAAAGTCTATAAAAGAATTTTGGTATTCAAAAAGTCATAGATTTTAAAGATTTCTATCAAATGGTAGACTTTGACAGACTTTAGAAGAAAATTATAACTATCAATCCATATCCAAAGTCTTGCCTCATCTCTAAAGATTTCTAAAGACTTCTAAATAAACACAAAGGTGGATAAAACTAGTTATTAATTAGACTTTTTCTTTTATTGGGTCAAATTAGTTATTTATTTTATATGGGCTAATAAATATTAATATGTGATGGATAAATAATTTGATAAAATTTGGGCCATAAAAATAATTGGATTTATTATAATAAGAGAATTAACAAGATATATTAATAAGTAAACAAATAACTAGACCTAATCTGAATTGGTGAGGGAAAAAACTGCCGTTCGAAAGCTTCCAATAGAAAGAGGGAAGAGATTTGTTCAACAAAAATGAGATAAAATCATGAAACTCTCATATCAGTTGTAAAGATTATGTATATATAATATATGATGTGTATATTTTTTTTTAGTTTTCTACCATTTTAAACGAAGGAAATTACTGTTAATTTTTTAGACATCTTCCATATTCGTCTTCAAGTGTCTTTGGTGTATCATAGTGAAGTAATATAACATGTGGTTCTATTCCTGCATGACAAATATATATGTATTTCATTGTCATATTATTTTGTGAAAAACAGAATTTGGTATTCCTACTAAAAAGCGTACGCATATGCATAAAGTATATATAACTCAATAAAAAGTGAGCTTAATTTTTGTATTGTGTATGTAGTTTCTAAAATTTTATTGGTATCCGAATATCCAAATGTATCATGAAATGAGTAGAATAATGTGAACACTTTCAACATATATAAAATCTCATGCCACAATAATATAATGAGATTTACTCTTGTTCATGAAAAAAGAGGGAGATGTTGTACATATGGGCTAATTAACAATTAATATAAATTGCAAGATACATATTAGAAGTATACAAAAGTCTATCATAGTCTTGATAAAAAGTTTATAAAAGTTTATTACTTATTTCATGGAGTCTATAAAAGTCATTTAAAAAAAGTCTTTAAAAGTCTGTGAAAGACATTAAAATCTCACAAATTCTACAAAAGTTTGTCACTTAAAAAAAGTCATTAAAAATCATAATTGAATACACCCCCCTTAGATTCGTACCCACACCCGACACCCGCACACGAGTCCAAGTAACACAGGCCACAACTAAACCTGTTGGCCCTTAAAAAAAAAAGGCTTAGACTCTAAGGGCACTAGTGAAAGCCTTTTTTAGGTTGTGTAATAGGGTTCGCATGAGTTTTTGAAGATGATTCTAAGAAGCAGCTCGAAGCTTCCTTTTGCAACTCCCGGAACTTTTTCGTAGTGGGCCCCTTCCACGCCTCATTTCATTGGGAACCTCAAAGTGGTTCTATTTCATTATATTCCATCCATATCCCAATTCCATTCTAGGCCTTTATGTTTTCTCTTTGACTCAGCAGGTCCATGTCGGCCCCTTCTATCTTATCTACTGCCTTGTTCCTCGGCTCCATACTGCTCCAGCCAAGTCACTGTAATAGCTTGCTTCTCGGGTGGCTCACACCATCAGTGGTGGCAGCAGAGCCAGAGTGGGCTTAGCAGTCAGCCTATCTTTCCAGGCGCATACTTAAAGGCATATGAGTGTTCTATATTGATAAACTATTCATTTTGGAAGCATCTCTAAATTACTATTAATACAGTGGTATAAAGAAAACCATGTAGCGTCAGGACTTCAAAGACTTTGTTTTAACCATACTTAATGATCCCACATTATTGGTTGATAGAGAATCAAAGTAGATTTACCAACGAATCGCGAAATGCTTCACAAAAACCAGTAAAACAGAATACTACCAGCGGAATTCAGACATTTTAACAAGAATTTAAACCTTCATCTTAACAAGTGAAATATTGATATTTTGTTTGAAATTAGAATCCACATATCCACACAATGAATAGTAAATCAATCAAATGAAGCAAAAAACCAACAAAGTACCATTCTAAAGCTAGTAACACATGCAAATGTATAAATGAGTTTCGTTAACCAACAATATATGGCAAACACAACACAGTTAAACTGGAATCCTGCCCTAAGATATTCAAACTTGATCACATACATGAATCATAAGCCAGGCATCGATACAAATGCACTTCAGACTTGATACACAAATGGCTCAACTAATAACATATAAAGCACAGTGGCATCAGCATAATAGGAATGAAGAACATCAACCATTGTGCTGAAGGATAATAATGAAAGCAATACCAATATATAAGGTAAAAAAATTGCAATTGAATATGAATATTCTCTAAATACTAGTGAATTACCTGCTGTGTTCTATCACCATGAATAGTAGTTGCAGGAAACCCATTATTGCACAACCAATTTTCCAGAGAATCTGCTCCCTTCTTTGTCTCCACGAACACTAAAGTTAGTGCTTGCTGCCAAATTTAACAATAGACAACTCAATATACTGGCAGGCGCGAAAAATTGGTTAAATTCAGCGGCAGTAATGGATCCTCAAGTACCTAATTATTTCTAAATATAAATACTTATTACTCACTGCTACCTCCCTTCAAAATATTGCACTAAGTATCACTTAGAGAAAGGGTAAAAACCTAGAGCAGCCCTATCCCAACTTGGGTACCGCTAAACTGGCTCCCAGACTCCCATGCAACACTTTAGTATTGATCAACGAAATCTATATTATATCCACAGTATATCCAATCAAATAATGCATTCAGAACATATAAATATATATATGTATATGTATATATACCTTGCGATGAGCTCCATTATCTTTCTGTGCATGAAGAAGGTCCATAAGGTGGCTTCTCTTGTCAGTCTCTTGAACAAATTCAACTCTTTGAACAATCAAATCAGTACTTGAACCGACCCGTCCAACAGTCAAAAATATGTAGTTTGAAAGAAAATCAGATGCCAATCTCTGCAATATGAATTGCAAACATATCAAAAGATAGATACAATTTGAAAGAAGCCAATATCTATATTCCTCATGTCTTGCACCTCAGAGCCTGGCCAACAAAAACAACAACGTGCAACAGAGGAATAAAGAGAACTTTCAGCTCAAATTGGAATTTGAGAAACAGATAAATCACAGCAGTAGCGCTGAGGATAAAATGAGGAACAACCAATAAACCCCAAACTTTATCAGTCCCACTCTACAATAAGAAAATGATTTAGAACCTGACTTGATAGATCAAAATAGTCTCTTTTATGAAGTGTCTTAATCTTTTTTTTCTTTTGTAGAAGGCAACTTACACCACCACATAATAGTGAAATGAAAATAAAATCCAAGCAGAGGACATTGGTTGAATAACAATATATGTGATACTATTCTAAAGCAATAAACTGCACCATAGATAGCTTCAGGAAATAGAGGAGCGACATTAAAAATTTAAGCTGAAAATAACTTATAAAGAGAATCAGCAAACCTGGATCTCTTTCGGGAAGGTGGCACTAAACAGCATTGTTTGTCTTTCACCTTGTGGAGGCATGTCCATTTGTTCCACAATCTTTCTTATCTGAGGTTCAAATCCCATATCCAGCATGCGATCTGCCTCATCAAGAGCTAAATATCTAATCATCTGCAATGAAATTTTTGCCCTCTCAAGCAAATCGACTAACCTCCCTGGGGTTGCCACAAGAATATCAACTCCTCTTTCAAGTTCTCTTAACTGCAGCACATAATAAGCAATATGTAACAGGTCACCATAACAGAATTAATACTGATCAAAATTAACTCAAAACAACCAAATGACTACAGTTCAGAATTAACTTAAATAACCAAATGACAACAACTTCAACAACAGAGATAAGTCAAGTAACTTGATCAGAGGGCAATAGAAATATAAATACAAGATCAACTTATGATATATGTTAAAACTCAATTTACACTACGGATCAAGGAAAACAACCAAGAGGTTCACGCGCGCGCACACACACATATTGATAAGTAAAAAAATCATATTTTTAGTTATCTACAAAAAACTATTAAGATATATATTTGTTTAGATATCTACATGACTGCATTGAAAACAACAATGAATAAATACCGCTATAGTGTAAAACTTTTTCTCTTTCTTAAAAGATCTTATACTGTAAATTTAAGGTGTGCAGAAAACCAACCGGTATAACCTTATTATCCCCACCCCCACGGAAAAAAGAAGGGTGGGCACACATTAACCACCAAATACTATTCTTTTATCTCTATCTTTAAACTTTAAAGATGGAATATGGCATGATAGTAAATGCAAAACTCTTCTTCAAACTCTAAACACATACTATTGTTTCTATTAACTTCAGAATTCACGTTTAATAACTAAAACTATGCTGATAAATCCCTTGGGTTGAGAAGAGATGAGATACCTTTAACCAAATAAATATTATAATCAATAAAATAATTTAAAGAATAAAACAAATTAAAGTACATAAAGCCAATACAAGATCCACAAGTTCTATACTAAAGATGGATGGAGCATGCACAAGATTGATCAATCATATAACAACCTTTATATTTCTATGTTCTATTTCTACACAGTAGATATATGAAAATAAAATACTGATACTAAATTCTTTATATAAAAATAATAATAAGATATAGGAAACAATGTAAAATGTCACTGAATTCAAGTATTATAAGTAGGTATTGATGTTCTATCACTTCACTTGATCCACCTTACATCCTTACCTGTACCAAGACAAGATATTGCAACACAACTCGACTGGCAGTCAATAACTTGAACCATTATGTATACGAAACATGGCTCATGTGGTTCTGCCCTTTTACATGCCGTTGATTATTATAAATAGAGAGGGAGGGCAGATGTGTAAAGGGTTGAACAAAGGTTTTTTCTGTTAGGAATACTCCCTCTGTTCCAGACCAACTCTCTAGCAAACAAAGGTGTAAAGATGTCCTTTGATCTACTCTGTCCTCGCTCCTTATATCCAAATAAATAAATAAATAAATAATTACCTGTTGAGCGATTGGTGCTCCACCATAAACAACCACCACCTTGACACCTGTTTGATAAGAAAACTTCTTGGCTTCCTCATTTATCTGCATGCCAAAATGCAACATAGAGATTAAAGTGCTCAAAGATGCATGATTATACTAGCTATGTAGTTCAAATTCACAAAAGTAACCTGAGAAGAGAGCTCCCTTGTAGGGGAAAGAATGAGAGCAAGTGGAAACACAGTTCGAGTCCCTCGTGGTCTTTGCGCAATATGGCCCCTCAGAATTCCACTAATTATTGGGAAGCAAAAAGCTGCCGTCTTGCCAGACCCAGTTTGAGCACAAGCCATCAAATCCCTTCCTGCTAGGGAAATTGGGATCGTGTATCGCTGAACAGGAGTAGGTCTCACATATTTGCACCTTCGAATATTCAAATTTAGAGCCTCCCCCAAGTCTATCTCCGCAAATGTATTGACGGGAGGTGGCACATTATCCCCGCTAGTCTCTACCGGAATATCCTCATAAGCATCAAAATTAATACCACTATTTTCCTGCTCGTTGAATGCCTTCTCCGCATCAACATCAACATCATCATTACCAAAAGGGTTTACTTCCCGCTCCCTCCCACCCCAACCACCACCCCTGTTGCCCCAACCACCACCACCCCGGCTACCAGTGCTATATCCTTGGTGGCCATAATCAGACCTAGGCCCAGCTACACGCGAGACGCTTGTTGTTCCGCCGTAGCCGGCCCTATCATTACCATACAGTGGACCACTATAAGACGGAGCTGGTGGCTCTGCAGCAGCAGCTGGCCTATTACGAAGATGGGGTGGAACATAAGCAGCCTTGGTGGGAGGAGCTGAAGCCCCACTAGTTACATTATTATCAGAAGAACCAGAAGCTGCATTCTCAGCAGCAACAGCATCTGCCCATGAAGTTCTCATATTCTTAAAAAATTATCAACCCAGCTTACCAACCAATGCTAAATTCCTAATGGACAATCACAACCCCACGAATAAACAATATCTAAGCCCAAATCCCTCCTAACACCGTATAGATGAGAAGATTTTTCTTTATAATTCAGATATCAATACCCTGATCAATCAAAGAAACAAAGGTAAAAGCAACATTAATGAAATTTGAACTGATAACATAAACTCCATCAAGGAAAGTAAAATCAACACGACTAGATTAAAAAAATACGGATAATATTCATTTGTTCTTTTTCGTTTGATGATACAATTCAAAACAAATAATACCCAATAAAAATTAACCGCTTCTTCACAATAATAACAGCAAAACATAAGAAAATAACAAACTGAGATGAAAAACTAATGCTGCCGCAATGAAGATCGTGCAATAAAACATCCGTCAAGCATATATATACAAATACAGAGAAAGATGACAAACCTCTAATACGGAAAAAGGTTTCAATGAGCAATGAGATGAAACCTGTGAATCTTCGGGGAAAAAAATTGAAGCGAAAATTTGAAGCAGCAGAAACCCTAACAAATCCTTTTTAGAAAAAAGAATATAATTTGGACACTTGGGCGAAAATATCGGAATTTAGATTTTTCCCCTACAAAGAAGTATTTGGACTCTCTCTCCTAGTCCCTAGTAAGAAGAAGATTCAGATGTTTTCTCACCTATTTCAACTTTTATGGATCCCAACTACTATTTTCACTCCACTTTTATTCTCTCATAAAAATTTCCAATTTGCTAAATATATAAATTTTAAATATACAATTTCTTTTATATTTATTATTAATAATTGAATGTTCATGTAACTGACAATAAAAAAATAAATACATAAAGTCACAATATATTTCATTTTCCTTATTATTGCATGAAAATAAAATTTTGATGTCAAATTAAAAGATGTTACACTACTTTATAGTATCATCAACAAAAATATAATTATTTTATTGAATAATTTTTTACACACAAAACTCTCTTTTTTTTAAAAGAAATAATATTTTTTATACACTAATTTTATTTATTTCATCTTACACTGTTGAGTTTGTTTATGTAAAAAATAATATTCTTGTGTAAAATTTATTAATCTAGCACTAATGATGTAGTATATAAGTTTAATATGTGTCATAAAGTACATTTTTACTAAAGGTGTGTTTGATTAGCTCTTAACGCCTCTTAATTGGAGTGCCTCTGATTCGATCAGAGGCAAAACATGTTTGGTAAAAAAAAATTAACCTCTTAATGCCTCTTCATTTGTTTTTACCTCTTAATCGGTAAAATTTTTTTTACCTCTTCATGCTTCTTAATCGGTTAGTGTCCTTGTAAGTAAAATTCATTACAACTTGAAATCATACTATATAATTTCAACTTAGATACAAATTATTATTTTGAGTTATTAATCTTTTTTTTACTCTAGTGATCTTTTTTTTAATTTTTGCAATTAAAATAATTAAAGAATATTTTTTTTTATTTAGGTTCAATTAGACACGTCTTGTCATAATTAATGACGTGGATCGTGCTAAATAGGCAATTATGACTTGTGTGTAATTAAAAAAAGTTGTTTTAAATAATTTTTATATTTATTATACATTAAAGGGTAAAAATTGTAATAAATTTTATGAAATTTTACCATTTGATGTTTAATAATTGTGAAAATAATATTTTTTATAATAATAAATAAGCATTGATTGATTAGAGAGTCACGTCATCAATTTACGACATGATATGTCCAATTGAACGTAAGTTAAAAAACTAAAAATTTTAATTATTTAATTATAAAAATTAAAAAGTCGATCATCAAAAAAAAAAAAAGATCAATAACTCAGGACAATAAATTAAATTTAAGCCTACAATTTCATTATCTTCCTTGAAAACAATTTAATAGTATAATAATTATCTTATGAGAGTTCTGATAACTCTTTGCACTATATTAAATTGATTATCTTAATACTTAAATGAATAAACTTACAACATATAGTTCAATTAATTATTCTAATTAAAATTTAATAATTCAATAATTATATTTTCATAATCTTAATTGAATATATATATATGTTATATTTAGCTAAACATATTACTCTCTCCGTCCCAGGATAAAAATTCTGGTGGATTTTTCACGCATATTAAGAAGAGAAATAAAATGACAAAATTGCCTATAATAATGTCATTAAATATGGAGAGAGAATTAGAACAAGAAAAGTATGATATATTTAATGTTACGGGCATAATAAGAAAAAATGTGTAAAAGTTTGGTTATTAAAAGAAAGTGAACATTTAACATGGGACAACCCAAAATAGTTATAAAGACTTTTATCCTGGGAGTAATAAATAACAAAAAAAGGTCTATATGATTATTTTAAATTATCCCATGAATACTTACATAAAAAATAAGTATGTGACTAAAATTATTTAATACGATTAATAATTTTGATATTATAATCAATGAAATATTATTCGATTATAATATTTATAAACAAACATGTAAATCTGGAGAGGAGCTAGGTGGGAAATTAAATGGAACCTAAGGGATAAATTTGTCTTTCACATCAAACAGTACTCAAAGTCTCAAATTATTGTATGATGATATGTCATTTTCATTTATAAAATCCACACAAAATTAACTATAAAAAGAAGAATAATTTGGCAACTTAATAAGTATATTGGAGTAGCAATAATGGAATTGAACTAATAAACCTATTTCTTAAGTACAAACAAAATGGTTTAGCTAATGACATTCAAGTGAGTGCGTTTGAGGGTCTCCATGGAAAAGGACAAAAAAGAAAATAATAAATAAAGTTGACACGACTTAAATAAAAAAAAAAAGAATATCCAAATAAATGAACTTTAATTCTCTGAATTTGACAGCTATGAAATTTTTCCTTTTGTTTCGCACTTGACAGTATCTATATGATTTCGCTAATTATATATATCTATCTAATAAAATACAAATAATTTTAAATTTCTCGTCCACTCAATAAATTATCTAGATTATCCAAAATTTGAGATAAATCTCACCGTCCATACAGTGCCGGAGGCACGGGACACATCTAGTATATATATACACTAACAATAACCCGTGCTTGAAAGCAATATATAATTTAGAAAATAATAAAAATAAATCGTGAACACAAAAAAATGAAGCACTAAATATAGACACACACACTAAACTAAAAGCCTAAATTAATTCTTAACACACCCGTACTTTCCATACATACTCCACAAAGCATTTAAATAAAAATTCTTATGAAAACAAATTTCAATAAATAACTAAAGGATATCCAATTTTAATAGTCAAATTCTCATAAATGTAAACTAAATTTAACTACATTTCAAGATTTATTTTTTATTATTTATAAGTCTTTTTGATTGAGAGAGTGAGATGATGGATGTGTGTTTGAATTTTTTTAGAGATAAATTGTGACGCCCCCAAAATAGGTATCTGACACCCATTCCGAAATCGTCAAAATCATGGTAAAGAAATAACTACAACTTTATTAATACAACATAAAAGCGTGAGTTTAAATACAAATATTGTCATCTGATAATATCCACACTCAAATAAGTCCTCATTATTAATTATTAATACACTATTTTTTGTAATAGTGAGGACTACTATAACCACTTCTAGAACCATCATTCCACACTCCCACTAAGACTGCTACATTCTCGCCTCCTAAGAAGAAAAATGGAACAACAAGGAAAAGGGTGAGCTTAACTAGCCCAAAGAAAGAACATTATGAACAAGATAATATAGAACAAATTATCGTTAGTCTTGTGAGGAAAAATCTAATAGAATACTGATGAACAACAAGTTTTAAATCAATATTCGCGAATGAAACAACAATTCATGTAAGAGTTACGTAGAGAATGAAATCTACTATTATCTATGA
Organism: Panax quinquefolius; assembly: GCA_020205615.1. Classification (NCBI taxonomy): domain Eukaryota; kingdom Viridiplantae; phylum Streptophyta; class Magnoliopsida; order Apiales; family Araliaceae; genus Panax; species Panax quinquefolius. Next base: position 135,670,722 of record CM035162.1, on the reverse strand, counting down.
ATTTAAAAGTCCATCATCAATATTTTATCCTCATAACATAAATCAATATATATCTCGAATCAAATATTCATCTTTTGCACTACGTGCCAAAGATATTCACCACTTAATCATGTTCATCTAAACACATGTTCATCTTTGCACTACGGGCCAAAGATATTCATCATAAATCATTCATCTTTTTACTACGGGCCAAAAGATATTCAAGAATATCATCATTTAGGACCGAGGATGATGAAAAATATTTTAAAGAAAAGCGAATCCAAATTGAACGAAAGAATAAATATTAAGGATTCGTATTTCAGCTATTCCATGTCCAAAAATACCTCATAAATAATCATAGTGGAGTAAAATTCAAGAATGATCAAAACATGGATACAATCAAAGCTAGTATCCATAATAAATATTTTGGACGAAAAACGAAAATTTAATTTTTCTATGAATAGTGTTGTATTCGTGAATAGTGCCATATACATAAATAGTGTCGTATACGTGAATAGTAACTCCGACACCAAACGATAGAAATTCCATAAGAAAATCATCATGCTTCATGAATAGTACTCGTGAATAGTAACTCATGAATAGTAACCCCGACATGAAAAAGTTCCAAATTTGATAAAAAGTTCCAACCAATATTTCAGCATAGTGATATTGAAGAAATAATATCACTTACGAAAAAAATAACATCCCTTACCTCGAAAGAATAAGACTTACAAATAAACACCTAATATAAAGCTATGACTTGAACTTGCAATCAGATAGCAACACTCAAAGTATTAAAATACTCACAAGAATACGCTTCAATATATCGAGAGAAAAGAGAAAAAAACTTGGGTTTACGGTGTGATTTTCAATTCTAACCTAAAGACCCTATTTATGAAAAATGCTTAGAACATCAAAGCGAAAAATTTAATAAAATATTAATATATTTATATAAATTTTCCTTAGCCCACTTTTTTGGTCTAGACATCAGCCACCAACCCACCAAAATCACAAAAAAGTTTTTGTTAAAATAAATATTTAAAACTTCCAAAAATCAATTATTTCAGAACTTCGGAACTTCAATAATTCATAATAAATAGCCCTTTTATCAGAAAAATTCAAGCCTCATATCCTTTCCATAGGAAATTCCATTATCTACAACTTTGCAGAAGAAAGTTTTTCCAAATTCCAAATAGAAATTGACCGAAATCCACAAACCAAGCGATTTTACGGTGTTATAATCAAATTTCAAATAAAAATGGGCCCACGAGACATGTATAACATGTTTTAAACAACTTTTGCAATAAAAATACTCTTTCTCCTCATATACTCATATATCCCACATTCATTGTAAAATATCATCATTATTATATTATAATAATATAATAAAATATTATTTTATCGTAAAAGATAAAATATCAATTTTTAACAATTGTCACTTTAAAATTTTCTCCATCTATATCCACATAAAATCAATATTTTCCTCATCATATAAATCAATAATTAATTATTCACAAATAATATTCTGAGAATCACAAGATTAGCAACCAGTAGTTCCCGGAAAGAGGGGGCTTTCCAATAAATTTTTTTCCTTCTTGGCGCCGCAATTAGGTGACCAAACCTCTCCTTATGCAGAACTTTCTAGACATTGTCAATAATGTTATCTAATAATATTATTCAGATATAATGAATTATTGCTTCGATAATGGAAAATACCGTGTAGTGACAATTATCAAAACAACAAGAATATAAAATATCAACGCAAAGAATTATTGAATCAATAAAATAAAATAATTTGAATAAGAATTCATCTTAACAATTATTGAGTAGTGTCTTCTTACGTAAGAATCAATAATTGGTGCAATACCGCAGCCTTCTTGTCTGCAACAACGCCAGACATCGTGTTTTAACCATAGGGTATTTCAACAAGTGTTAATTGTGAATAACTACGCCTGCTTATTTATAAACAACTTATACTTGTTGTTTTCTTCATCCAATCGCTTTCAAGCTATGGGGCTCACACAAGGTTACTTCATCGTATTTAATATTCCCGACGTTAAAGAATATTCCACGACCAAACGAATATTCTCCGACAACAATAAGTATTTTATAACCACTTGCTTATTTGAAATATTTGCGCATTTTACCCATAACTAACCACATTAAGCAAATCAACCCTTACTATTTCAAAATAATAAATAGAGGAATTAAATTTCATTTATTAATAATTTGGGGTCTTACAACCTCCCCTCCTTATGAAATTTCGTCCTCGAAATTGACGTACGTACCTGGTGTTTCGAAAAGATGAGGATACCTCGCTTTCATTTTCGTTTCCAATTCCCAAGTCATTTCCTCAATAGCATGGTTTTTCCACAAAACTTTAACTTGTGGTATGACCTTCGTGTGTAGGAGATGCTCCTTCCTATCCAAGATCTTGACAGGTACCTCTTCGTACGTTAAGTGTGACGCCCCCAAAATTAGGTATACGTCACCCATCTTGGTTCGCCACTTACATGGTACATAAATTCAAATACAACTTACTAATATAACTGTCGTGTACAATACGACATAAACTGTGAGTTTGAATACAAATATTGTCTACTAGATATTATACAAACTCAAAAGGAGTCCTCATTACAACTATTATCACACTATTTCACAGAATAGTGAGGACTACTAATGCTATCCTCTGGACCATTACTTCGTTCCCCGACTCGTCCCAAATATGTTCTCATTTCAAGAGAGAAAAGGTGAAAGAAAGGGTGAGCTCAACTAGCCCAAAGAAGAAATATTATGACTAAGATAATGCGTAATAAATTATCATTAGCCTTTAACGATGTTAAACCGATAAAATACAATAGACAACCAGTTTAACTGCGGTGAATAAGCAATCCATTAAAAGAGTCAAGTAGAGAATAAAGTCTACTATCTTTTAGGTTTTAAAAGGTTTTCATCAATTTTTATCGTTGAGACTCGACAATAAATAAACCACCACATTTAATCATCCCTCGTGCATACCACGGTCAAGGATTTTCATCAAATTATCAATGGTCATGACTATACCGAATCACCCCCGGTCATAATCATACCAAAAACTATCCATCATTTGCATTACAGTGCCACCGAGGACTTTTGTCACATCATTTATATCAAGTCATGATTATACCGAATGATCCTCGGTCATAATCATACTAAGTTCATCTATGCACGTAAGCCAAAGATAACATAATATAACATGAGGATGATGACAATGACATAGTAATTCAATAAAACAAGTTCAAGAATTATTTAATCCATGAATTATTAACGTCCCAAATTGTCAACATGATCTTTGCTTCGTAGAGTAAAATTCAAGAATGATCGAAAGAATATTTCCATGAAAAGATCTTTGGATGAAACGCAAATATCAAGGATATTCTACTAATTTCATGGAGTATAGAAGTCAAAGTTTTAACCAACCGGGTATAATAAAGAATGGAATAACAAAAGAAATCACCATGCATGCGATAAGATCGCATGCATGAGTTATTCCAACAAAATAATAAATAACAGAAAGGGGTCGGGTGAAATTCACAAAGCGTGATGTTCCAACGAGAATAATAAAGATCGAACCCGGATCCTGCGGTGTAAAACACACGATAGGATATTCCAACGTAATAATAAAGATTTTAACCCGAGTCCCAAGGTAAAACACACGCATGTGATGTTCCAACAGAATAATAAAGACGGAACCAGTCCTGTAAAACACACGAATAGGATGTTCCAACGAGAATAATAAAAGACGGAACGAGTCCCCGTAAAACACATGTACGTGATGTTCCAACGGAATAATATAAGAATGTCACCAAGTATAGGGTAAATCACAGATATCTGAGTTATTCCAACAGAATAATAAGCAATGGAATAACATAAGGATTTCACCAAGTATAGGGTATCTGCGTATACTGAGTTATGTATAGGGTATGCCACTTTTACAAAGTTATTCAATGTAATAATAATGAATGGAATAATGTAAGTTCTCTTCATGAATAAGAAAGAATAACACCCCTTACCGTAAAAGAACCTAAATATAGAAGTAGTGAAGTAGCGAATACTCTTCTTCTTTCTATAATTTTCTCTATAAACCTCTATAATTTCTCTCTGAGAGTTTCAATGAATTAAATAAGAAAATAATGAAGGAATGAGCTTATTTATAGGAAAATGGAATGCATAAGTAATTAATCCATGAACTATCTGTATTGATTTACTTTAATCGACGGTCCATATTTAAAGAAAAATCTTTTAAATAAAATATAATATATTCTATTTATATAAAAACATTTTACTATGCAAACACTATGCAATACTATGCAAAACACTATGCAACACTATGCATAATAAAATATAATATATTCTATTTATAGAATAACTTTAATAAAGTATTCTATTTTATATAAAAGATGTTTCGCATTTTATTACGTTAATAATACGAATAAAACAAAACGCGTCATTATCGCTATAATAATTCATATTATTAATCGACAATAATGGAATCAAACCGAGTGACTTCTCACATAAGCATCAATAATCAATACCGTGTCTTTCTTATGCAACCACACGTATTCTCGTACTTTTACTACCGAGTAGTTCAACAAGAACTACCAGGTAAAACTTCCGCCGTTATTTCAATAAAATATTTTTGTCGTTTTCTCAATCCGACAATAATTACGCTAGGGGTCCACCAATGATTGAGTTGTTGTATATTAATATTCCCCGCTAAACCTAATATTCCCAGACCAATCGAATATAATATAACCACTGTGCATACTTTGCAAAATTTATAAATACTACCCACAACTATAATATTATCTTAAATTCACACCATAATATTAAAAAAATTATTTCAACAAAATTTAAATCTTTATTGATAAAATCTGGGTCTCACAATCTCCCTCCTTATGGAATTTTGCCCTCGAAATTAGGGTGCGTACTGGTATGATAAAGAAGTGAGGATACCTTGAATACCTTTATCGTTGAAAACATTAAATTCATCTTTGAAATCCCATACGAAAGATATTCATTAACAATTCATCTTTGCACTACAAGCCAAAGATATATAAGCTGTAAAACCAATAATCTTTGAGACTTCGGCTTAATAGTATCACAACCATAAATTATCCATGCACTTCTTGGCTAAGGATATTCGTGTTTTCAATTACTATTAAGTGATTATACCGAATAATCCGTGGTCATAATCATACCAAGTCTATCAATGCACTACTACTGACGAAAGATGACTTTTACCACTTCCATGAATTAATATTTCATTCTTTGAGACTCAAATTTCAATAATTAATCCATATCATCGAATCATCCCCGCACTACGTGCCGAGGATATTCATTAAGTATCACGACCACGAATTATCCATGCACTACGGCCAAAGATAATCGTGTATTCATTAAGATCACGACCACAAATTATTCATGCACTACTACCAAAGATAATCGTGTATTCATTAGTATCACGACCACAAATTATCCATGCACTACTACCAAAGATAATTGTGTATTCATTAAGTATCACGACCACAAATTATCCATGCACTACTACCAAAGATAATTGTGTATTCATTAAGATATCACGACCACAAATTATCCATGCACTACTACCAAAGATAATTGTGTATTCATTACGGTTATGATTATACCGAACAATCCCTTGTCATAATCATACCAAGTCCATCTATGCACTACAGGCCACAGATGACTTTCAACATAATATAAGCATGAGGATAATCATATAAAGAATCAATCAAATGAGATAAAGGATAAATATTAAACATTTATAATATAATTTATCCAGGATTCAAGAATATCCCCATATTTTCAATCACTTAATAATCTCATAATCTAATATCATTAATATTATAACAATATTTTAATCACTTCTTAAATTTATAAACAATTTATCTTAATTGTTTACGCTTTACCATATAATGCATTTAATCATTCAAAAATGTCATACTCATAAGATATCATCACCAATTATCAAATCCTCATCAAAAAATATGCATATACTCTATATAGGATTCTCTAGCCATAAAATCATATTTTCAACTTTGTTACTTCACATAACATATTTAACTCATATGTTCAGTAATTAAACTATTTTCATGAAAATACCAAATTAGTCCCAAAATATTTCTTTTCTGGGATTTAGCATAATATAGTCCCATAATGAAAATATATTTTTCTCGAATTTTTAAAATTCATTTACTATTTTTCAAAATCAATTTCTAATTAATTCCTTAAGAAATTAGCTACCTCAAGTTTAACTCCAAAATTCCCAAATCTTGGCAGGACCTTACACATGTTAACGTGAGCTTCTAGTTTAAATTTCATGGTCATCGGAGTTATAGAACTCCGGTTATAGCGTTTTTCGTCGGAAAAACCTAAATATTGAAATAGTCATAACTTGCTCATTTTAAGTCAAAATGAGCTCATTTTTGGACAGGAGGTACTTTATACCATATACTTTCATGTCCCCAAAAACCAGAATTTTTCTCTCATAATTTAAGTGGCCGAAACAGTCCCTTAAAGTTTCTGGGCAGAAGCATTTTCGAATTTTACAGCTTTGGCCTCCTTTGCTAAAAATCAGTCCCCACAAAATCTACAACACCTTTTCCAGTAATTCCACTTGGATTAGTTAGATAACTCATAGATCTAACTCTAGGACTTGACCACATTCAAAAATTCAAAATATAATAAGAGATATAGTCAATTGAATTTCATGTTACGCTTTTCACCAAAATCGATTTTCAACTCTTTGTGATTTCTAAGAAACTTTCAATGTTTTCACATACTAACCAACATAACTCATCATAAAACTTACTAATACTTCATATACCCATGATTTTCATTATTCCAATGCTTTTATTATGACTTTCATCATAAACCTCGTAAACCTGCTCATTTAGTTGAAGAAATATTTGAGGTTTAAGAAATGGGTTTTTATCTTTGGGGTCAATACAAAATTCGATTTCACGCTCTAGGGTAGGCTAGAAATCTTCAAATACGTCAAGAAATTTATTAATGATAGAAATATCATTCAAAATCATTATTTTATCCAAGACTTGGATAAGACGTCACATCGATACCAACTGTGACTTCTATCCCTTAACCTAGATAAGACCTCACAATGATACCTATAAACTTGCCATCTTCATTCACGATGTCACCTACGTAAAGTCCGCTTCGGTGCATTCCACACAAGGAAGTCAACAACGAAAGGGATCGGGGCTCTTTACTTATGACTTGATATAACAAATGATTAACTTTAGGATTTGGTTACTTTGAATTAAGTATAACAGTTGGTTAGGAATATGAAAGCTAACAACCTTACAAAAAGAATAATGAGTAGTTAATCAATCGTTTTCAAAAATTACCTCAAAGGCAAGTATTTTCAAAGAGATAAGATCGTGAAAGTGTTTATTTGAATTAAACAAGATTTAAAAATAGTAGCGTGAACGAAGGCTCCTACTAACGAAGTTTCAACCAATAAGTCAAAGTTTAACTTCTTGAGTTAAATTTAAACGTTGAACGCAAGCAAAGAGAGATAAAATAATGGGTAGAACCCAGATCTAATAAGGTATAGACTTTGCAAGAATTTATAATTAACTAACCCATGCTAACTTCGTTCGGGTTACCCACTTTTTTGAGAAGTCACGAAAAACGCTCTTCTTGAAACCACCGACTTTGTTTTTGTCTGCAGATCCGCCTTTGGTGCCACTATCCCAAATTCGGACTTGACTTCACTATACGACAAAATCGAGCTAAATGACCTTCTTCTTGAAATTTCCACTTATTATCTTTACCATGATTACCAATCAAGTGGTTACCATTTTTAGCATGATAATTTCCCCACGATGGTTATCATTGTTCGATAAATTGCCGTTGCCACCAAAGATGATTATTATCGTGTTGTTGGTCGTTACCTTTTGTTTGAGTTTGAATCAACACTCTCATGTGCTTCATTGCTTATTTCAAATTTTTTCGTGATGCCATTCTCAAACACTCATGCCACAAAACAAGGGTTAATTGACATATAACAAATTATCCCTATATTACGATGACCAATTAAATAACAAATAAACTTAGGTAGGTCATACTAGCGAAGAAATTCCCCGCTCTCCCTCCTAGTTCTTATCTCAGATCTTAGCCGGATCATATCCTAAGCTCGATACCAACCGCGACGCCCCAAAATTAGGTATACGTCACCCATCTTGGGTCGCCACTTACATGGTACATAAATTCAAATACAACTTACTAATATAACGTAAGGTATGCAATACGACATAAATCGTGAGTTTGAATACAAATATTGTCTACTAGATATTATACAAACTCAAAAGGAGTCCTCATTACAACTATTATCACACTATTTCACGTAATAGTGAGGGACTACTAATGCTATCCTCTCGACCATTACTTCGTTCCCCGACTTCGTCCCGGCCTATGTTCTCATTTCACGAAGAGAACGGTGAAAGAAAAGGGTGAGCTCAACTAGCCCAAGAAGAAATATTATGACTAAGATAATGCGAATAAATTATCATTAGCCTTTAATAGTGTTAAACCGATAAAATACAATAGACAACCAAATTTAATCTGCAATGAATAAGCAATCCATTAAAAGAGTCAAGTAGAGAATAAAGTCTACTATCTTTTAGGTTTTAAAAGGTTTTCATCAATTTTTATCATTGAGACTCAACAATAAATAAACCACCACATTTAATCATCCTCGTACCACGGGCCAAGGATTTTCATCAAATTATCAATGATCATGACTATACCGAATCACCCCGTCATAATCATACCAAAAACTATCCATCATTTTGCATTACAGCCAATCGAGGACTTTTGTCACATCATTTATATCAAGTCATGATTATACCGAATGATCCTCGGTCATAATCATACTAAGTTCATCTATGCACGTAAGCCAAAGATAACATAATATAACATGAGGATGATGACAATGACATAGTAATTCAATAAAACAAGTTCAAGAATTATTTAATCCATGAATTATTAACGTCCAAATTGTCAACACGATCTTTTTTAGCTTTCGTAGTAAAATTCAAGAATGATCGTAAGAATATTTCCATGAAAAGATCTCGGATGAAACACAAATATCAAGGATATTCTACTAATTTCATGGAGTATAGAAGTCAAAGTTTTAACCAACCGGGTATAATAAAGAATGGAATAACAAAAGAAATCACCACGCATGCGATAGAATCGCACGCATAGGTTATTCCAACAAAATAATAAATAACGGAACCAAGTCGTGAAATTCACCATCGGCGGGATGTTCCAACAGAATAATAAAGATGGAACCCGGATCCGGTGTAAAACACACGATAGATATTCCAACAGAATAATAAAGATTTAACCCAGTCCTGTAAAACACACATGCATGGATGTTCCAATGAATAATAAAGATTTTAACCAGTCCTGTAAAACACACACGCATGGATGTTCCAACAGAATAATAAAGATTTTAACCCAGTCCGGTAAAAACACACGAATGTGATGTTCCAACTTAATAATAGAAGAATGTCACCAAGTATAGGTAAATCACAGCGTATCTGAGTTATTCCAATGTAATAATAAGCAATGGAATAACATAAGGATTTCACCAAGTATAAGGTATGCCAGACGTATAAGTTATGTATAGGGTATGCCACTTTTACAAAGTTATTCCAATGAATAATAATGAATGGAATAATGTGTTCTCTTCGTGAATAAGAAAGAATAACACCCTTCTACCGTAAAAAGAACCAATATAGAAGTAGTGAAGTAGCGAGAATACTCTTCTTCTTTCTATAATTTTCTCTATATAAACCTCTCTCTATAATTTCTCTCTCTAGAGTTTCAATGAATTAAATAAGAAAATAATGAAGGAATGAGCTTATTTATTTATAGGAAAATGGAATGCATAAGAATTAATCCATGAACGGTCCAGATTGATTTACTTTAATCGACGGTCCATATTTAAAGAAAAATCTTTTAAATAAAATATAATATATTCTATTTATATAAAAATATTTTACTATGCAAATACTATGCAATACTATGCAAAACACTATGCAACACTATGTATAATAAAATATAATATATTCTATTTATAGAATAACTTTAATAAAGTATTCTATTTTATATAAAAAGATGTTTCGCTTTTATTACGTTAATAATACTGAATAAAACAAAACGTCATTATCGCTATAATAATTCATATTATTAATCGGCAATAATGGAATCAAACCGAGTGACTTCTCACATAAGCATCAATAATCAATACCGGTGTGCTACTACGCAACCACACGACATATTCTTGTTTTTTTACCGAGTAGTTCAACAAGAACTACAGTAAAACTTCCGCCGTTATTTCAATAAAATATTTTTGTCGCTTTTCTCAATCCGACAATAATTACGCTAGGTCCACCAATGATTGAGTAGTTGTATGAATATTCCCCGCTAAACCGAATATTCCCCGACCAATCGAATATAATATAACCACTTGCATACTTTGCAAAATTTATAAATACTACCCACAACTATAATATTATCTTAAATTCACACCATAATATTAAAAAATTATTTCAACAAAATTTAAATCTTTATTGATAAAATCTGGGGTCTCACATTAAGTCTTCAGCTATCTCGTCCGGTTCTAACTCAATAACGTGGTTTGGGTCTTTCACATATTTACGTAGCACAGATATATGAAAAACATTATGAACACGAGACATACTTGGAGGTAACGCGAGTCTATAGGCCAAATTTCCTACTCGGTCAAGAATCTGAAATGGACCAATAAATCGTGGATTGAGCTTTCCTCTCTTCCCAAATCTTGTAACTCCTTTCCATGGAGCCACACGCAACAATACATAATCCCCAATGTCAAATTCCACGTCCTTTCGATGAAGATCCGCATAACTCTTTTGTCGATCCTGTGCCGTTTGTATACGTTGTCGAATCATTTGGATCTTCTCTGTAGTCATTCTTACTAACTCTGGTCCCAACAACGTTGCTTCTCCCACCTCATCCCAACATATTGGAGAGCGACATTTTCGTCCATACAATGCTTCAAATGGAGCCACACCTATACTTGTCTGATAACTGTTGTTGTAGGAGAATTCCACCAATGGTAGGTACTTATCCCAACTCCCTTTGAAATCAAGGACACAAAGTCTTAATAGATCTTCAAAAGTTTGAATAGTCCTCTCTGATTGCCCGTACGTTTGAGGATGGTATGCCAAACTGAACCGTAAATCCGTGCCCATAGCTTTTTGCAAGCTAACCCAAAATCTTAAAGTAAATCTTGGGTCACGATTCGAAACTATGGATACTGGCATTCCATGCAATCTCACAATCTCATTTACGTACATTCGATCAAGACGTTCAAGGGAATAAGTGTAAGACCCCGAAATTTTTTTTAAATAAAAAGGAATTTCCTTTATTTATTATTTTGAAATAGTAAGGGTTGATTTGATTAATGTGGATAGTTAAGGGTTAAATACGCAAATATTTCAAAATAAGCAAGTGGTTATAAAATATTCATTTTTGTTTGGAATATTCATTTGGTCGTGGAATATTCGCATCGCTTCGGGGAATATTCGCATGACGACGCACAAGCAGCCACGTGTGTATTGGCCCCATAACGGATAACCGCTTGATGAAGAAAACGACAAAGTTTGGGTGGTTATAAATAACTTGCGTAGTTATTACTGTTAAGATCGTTGGAATACCCGGTGGTTAAAATACGAATACGCGTGGGTCGCACAAGAAGACACGCAGTATTGCATCAATTATTGATTCTTACGTGAAGAAGGCACTACTCAATAATTGTTACAGATAATTACTGCTCAAAGATTTTTATTTTATTGATTCAATAATTGCTTTGCGTTGGTATTTTATATTATTCTTGCTTTCAATAATTATCAACTTACAATATTTCCCATTATCGGATCAATAATTCATATTATTTGAATAATATTATTAGATAACATTATTGACAATGTCTAGAAAGTTCTGCTCTAAGGAGAGGTTTGGTCACCTAATTGCGGCCAAGAAGGAGAAATCCTTATCTGGAAAGCCCCTCTTTCCTGGAACAACTTTGGTTGTCATAAATGTGATTCGTAATATTATTTGTGAATAATTAATTATTGATTCATATGATAAGGAAATATTTATTTTATATGAATATAAATGATGGATTTATTTATGTGGTTATTAATGAAGGAATTAATGCTTTGAGATGTTTTATTTGTATTTTATTTGGATTGGAGGTATTAAAAAAAATCAAATCGGTGTTATTACGCCTTTTATTGTGTGAGTTATAATATTTAATCCGATAGTTGGATCGTTGTAATTTTTGGATATGTTATACATATATAAGTTGAGTATATGTCCACAAATTTTGAACCGTTAAAGATGAGCGATAATTTATTATAAATTTTAAGAGGTGACCGATTCGTAAATTAGGTTATAAATGATTTTGGTGGAAAATTCTAGAATTGGTGGGCCCCACTTTTGGTTGGTGAGAAATGTGCTCAATTGAATTTTCAAATGTGGTGGGTGGGAATAGTAGCGGTAAAGCCATCAAAGTTGCGAGTTAAGTCTGCTTCTTGCGTCTAACATTTTCCTATAAATAGAGGGCTAAGTTAGAATTGAAAATCACACCGAAACAAAGTTTTCTCTCTTCTCTCTATATTATTGAGCGTATTTTGTGAGTATTTAGATACTTTGAGAGTTCTTTGCTCGTAACAAGTTTCATTCAAAGATCACTTCCGACCTTTCCTTCCGGCAATCTTGATTCTTTGAGGTAAGGGATATTATTTTTTTTCAGAATGATATTATTTCTTCAATATCATTATCTTTGAAATGTTGATCTGAAGTTTTATCAAATTTGGAACTTTTTCATGTCGGGGTTACTATTCATGAGTTACTATTCACGAGTTACTATTCATGAGTTACTATTCACGAGTTACTATTCACGAGTACTATTCATGAAGCGTGAAGATGTTTTTTATGTGGAATTTCTATCTTTTGGTGTTTGATTCTTATTCACGATACTCAAGACTATTCACGTATCTGACACTATTCACCTAAAAAAATAAAATTTCTTCTTTTAAGTCCAAAATATCTATTCGGATACTAGCTTTGATTGTATCCATGTTTTGATCATTCTTGAATTTTACACCACTATGATTATTTTTGAGGTATTGTTGGACATGGATAAAACAAAGTACGAATCCTTAATCCTTAATCCTTGTCATTTTGTTTCAATTTGGATTCGTTCTTTAAAATATTTTTCATCATCCTCGGTCTTAAATGATGATATTATTGAATATCTTTGGCACAGTAGTGCAAAGATGAATGATTTCTGAAGAATATCTTTGGCTGTGAAGCAAAGATGAACAGTGTTTAAATGAACATATAATCGATCGATGAATATCTTTGGCCTTTAGTGCAAAGATGAACAGTGTTGAGATGAACATGATCGATTGATGAATATCTTTGGCACAGTAGTGCAAAGATGAATATTTGATTTGAGATGAATATTGATTGATGTTACGGAGGATAAAATATTGATGATGGACGTTAAATTCATAGATTATAGTAGATTTCATTCTCTACGTAACTCTTTCTATGAATTATTATTTCGATCTGCGAATATTGATCCGAAACTTGTTGTCTATTGTATTCTATCGATTTTTTCCTGTTGGAGACTAACGATAATTTGTTGTATATTATCTTAGTCATAATATTCTTTTTTATCGGCTAGTTGAGCTCACCCTTTTCCTTTTTGTTCCATTCTTCTCGTGGAGGCGAGAATATAGCAAGTACTTAGTCGGGGTATGGAATGAAGGTTTTAGAAAGGATTGTTTAGTAGTCCTCACCATTTTTGTAAAATAATGTATCAATAAATGTGATGAGGATTTATTTGAGTATAGATATTGTCTAGAAGATAATATTTGTATTTAAACTCACGCTTTCTTCACTGTGATAATAAAGTTGTAGTTGTTTCTGTACCATGTATTTGGCGACTCAGAATGGGTTGGATGGAATGGACCTATTTTGGGGTCGTCACAATAAGTCTCCCGTATCGGCAAGAAATGAGCAGACTTGGTTAATCTATCAACAATAACCCAAATAGCATTTATTCCTTGAGAAACCATGGGAAGACCCGTAACGAAATCCATGGTAATATGTTCCCACTTCCATTTCAGAATCTCAAGTGGTTGCAATGGAACCTTAGGTACTTGATGCTCCGCCTTTACACGTTGACAAGTTAAACACATCGAGATAAACTTTGCAATCTCTCTCTTCATATTATTCCACCAAAATGTATGTCGAAGATCACGATACATTTTGGTACTTCCAGGATGGATTGTAAATGGTGTATTGTGTGCCTCCATCATGATCTTGTACTTCAAATCAGAATCGTTAGGAACACAAAGTCTGGAGTGGACTCGAAGTATTCCTTCTTCATCGATTCTTGCCTCATGAATAATACCTTCTTGTACTTTCTTCTTCATACGCATCAGCTCCGGGTCTGTGACTTGAGCAACTTTAAATTTATCTATTAAAGTTGGTTCTATGCGTATACTTGACATCATCGCACTCGTTCCTGCATATGATCTTCTACTCAACGCGTCAGCTACCACGTTTGCTTTTCCAGGATGGTATTGAATAGTGTGGTTGTAATCTTTCAATAGCTCGAGCCAACGTCGTTGCCGCATGTTAAGTTCTTTTTGCATGAAGAAATACTTGAGGCTTTATGGTCCGAATATATCTCCACTTTCTCCCCATATAGATAGTGCCTCCGGATCTTTAAGCTGAACGATCACGCTAACTCTAGATCATGAGTAGGATAATTCCTCTCATATTCTTTAAGTTGTCATGAGGCATAAAGGCTATGACTTTCTCACGTTGCATGAGAATACATCCTAACCCTTTGCACGAAGCATCATTCAGAGATAACAAATCCATCCGAACCGGATGGTATTGTCAAAAAGGTGCCAAATGAGTCTCCTCTTAAGCTCTTGAAAACTCTTCTCACATTCCTCGCTTCCATACGAATTTGATATCTTTCCGAGTCACCGAGTTAACGGGGTAGCAATTCGAGAAAACCTTCCACGAATCTCCGATAATAACCAAATAAGCCCGAAAGCTACATACTTTGTCACCGCCTTTGGTTGCTCCCTAACTTTGTATTGCTTCATGACGCCCCCAAAATAGTATACATCACCACATTTCGAGTTGTCAATACATGGTACGTAAACAACTACAACTTTATTATTACAACAAGAAATCTGTGAGTTTGAATACAAATATTATCTTCTGCATAATATCTATACTCAAATAAATCCTCATCACATTTATTGATACATTATTTTACAAAATGGTGAGGACTACTAAACAATCCTTTCTAAAACCTTCATTCCATACCCCACTGCACTCGCTTATATTCTCGCCTCCCGAGAAAAATGGAACAAAAAGGAAAAGGGTGAGCTCAACTAGCTCAAGAAAAGAATATTATGACTAAGATAATATACAACAAATTATCGTTAGTCTTCAACAGGAAAAATATAATAGAATACAATAGACAACAAATTTTAAATCAATATTCGCAGTGAAATAATAATTCATTAGAAGAGTTAAGTAGAGAATGCAAACTACTATCTTCTATGTATGAATTTAAAAGTTCATCGCCTATCTTTTATCCCCAGTAACATCAATCAATATACATCTGAATCAAATATTCATCTTTGCACTACTGTGCCAAAGATATTCATCACCGGTCATGTTCTTTTAAACACTGCTCATCTTTTGCACTACGGGCCAAAGATATTCTTCGAAAATCATTCATCTTTGCACTACGAGCCAAAGATATTCTTAAGAAATCATTCATCTTTGCACTATAGGCCAAAGATATTCCATAATATCATCATTTAAGATCGAGGATGATGAAAAATATATATATATATATATATATATATTTTTTTTAAAAGAAATGAATCCAAAGAAGCAAAATGACAAGGATTAAGGATTAAGGATTAAGTACTTGGTTTTATCCACGTCCAAAAATACCTCAAAAATAATCATAGTGGTGTAAAATTCAAGAATGATCAAAACATGGATACAATCGAGTTAGTATCCGAATAGATGTTTTGAGACGAAAAGAAGAAATTTTATTTTTTTCGATTGAATAAGATCAGATATCGTGAATAGTCTTATATCACGTGAATAAGTAACTCAGACACCAAAAGATAGAAATTCCACAAAAATATCTTCACGCTTCATGAATAGTACTCGTGAATAAGAATCGTGAATAAGAAACTCCGCTTAATAAGAACTCGTGAATAAGAACTCATGAATAGAACCCATGAATAGTAACCCCATATGAAAAAAGTTCCAAATTTGATAAAACTTCAGATCAATATTTCAAAGATAATGATATTGAAGAAATAATATCATTACAAAAAAAAATAATATCCCTTACCTCGAAAGATCAAGATTTCAACTAGAATCTAGGGTATTATAGTCTTTGAAGGAAACTTGCACTGTCTAGCAATACTCAAAGTATACTCAAAATACTCACAAGAATACGCCGATAATATAGAGAGAGAAAAAACCCACTTTCGTGTGATTTTCAATTCTAACCCAAGACCCTATTTATAGGAAAATCTTAAGACACCAAAGCGAAAAATTTAATAAAATAATAATATTTCTTAAAAATATTCAAGCCCGCCTTTAGAAATCTGATTTCAGATCATTTATAACACATGTGAGCCACTCAATTACAACAAAAACGTTTTTCTTACAAAAAATATTTTAAACTCCCAAAAATCAATTATTTTGAGTTTTGAACTTCAATAATTCATAATAAATAGCCCTTTCATTAGAAAATTCGAATCTCGCGAGTTTTTATAGGAATTTCAATTCTCTACAACTTTGCAGAAGAAAGTATTTCCAAATTCCAAATAGAAATTGACCGAAATCCACAAACCAAGCGATTTTACGGCTATAATCAAATTTCGACGAATAAATGGGGTCCAATTTACATGTTTAACATGTTTTAAACATTTATTGCAACAAAAAATACTCTTCCTCCTCGTCGTATACTCATATATCCCACATTCGTTGTAAAAATATCACCGTTAATATATTATTAAAATAATATATTTAAATGAATTATTTTATCGAGAAAAGATAAAATATTAATTTTCAACAATTGTCATTTTAAAAATTTTCTCCATCTATATCCACATAAAATCAATATTTTCCTCATCATATAAATCAATAATTAATTATTCACAAATAATATTACGAGAATCACAATATTGACAACCGTGCGCCCTCAGAGAGAGGGGGCTTTCCAATAAGAATTTCTTCTTCTTGGCGCAATTAGGTGACCAAACCTCTCCTTAGATGTAACTTTCTAGACATTGCCAATAATGTTATCTAATAATATTATTCAGATAATATGAATTATTGCTTCGATAATGAAAAATACCGTAATGACAATTATTGAAACAACAAAGAATATAAAATATCAACGCAAAGAATTATTAACTCAATAAAATATCTTTGAGCATTATCACTGTAACCATTATTGAGTAGTGCCTTCTTACGTAAGAATCAATAATTGGTGCAATACCGGTATCTTCTTGTTCAACAACGCGTATTAGTGTGTTTTAACCACCGGGTATTCCAACAAGATAATCTGAGAATAACTACGCCTGTTATTTAAAAACAACTTATATTTGTCATTTTCTTCATCCAATCGCTTTCACATGGGCCCACACATGGTCAAGCGCGTCGTCATTTAATATTCCCCACAAGCGATCTTAATATTCCACGACCAAACGAATATTCCCCACGATAATGAATATTTTATAACCACTTGCTTATTTTGAAATATTTGCGTATTTAACCCTTAACTATCCACATTAATCAAATCAACCCTTACTATTTCAAAATAATAAATAAAGGAAATTCCTTTTTATTTAAAAATTTCGGGGTCTTACAGCTTCAATCTTCGCCGGGTCAACAGATACTCCATGTTTTGATACCAACTGTGACGCCCCCAAAATTAGGTATACATTACCCATCTTGGGTCGTCAGATACATGGTACAAAATTCAAATACAACTTACTAATACAACTGTCGTGTACAATACGACAAAACATAACTGTGAGTTTGAATACAATTATTGTCTACTAGAGATTATATAAACTCAAAAGGAGTCCTCATTACAATTATTAACACACTATTTCACAGAATAGTGAAGACTACTAATGATATCCTCTGGACCGTCACTCCGTTCCCCGACTAGTCCCTCGCTATGTTCTCATTTCCTAAAGAGAACGGTGTGAAAGGAAGGGTGAGCTCAACTAGCCCAGTAAGAAATATTATGACTAAGATAATGCGAGAATAAATTATCGTTAGCCTTCAACAAAGGTTAAAACGATAAAATATAAGAACATCAAAGTTTAACTATAACTAACAAGCAATCCATTAAAAGAGTCAAGAGAGAATAAAATCTACTATCTTTTATGATTTAAAAGATTTTTCATGACTTTTATCATTTGAGACTCAACTTAATAAATAATCCACATCATCGAATCACCCCCGCACTACTACGGCGAAGGATATTCTTTAAGATCACGACCACAAATTATCCATGCACTACGACCAAGGACATTCGTGTATTCATTAATGGTCATGATCATGCCAATAATCGTCCATCAATGCACTACGTACAATGATAACTTTTACCACATCATTTGTAAAATTACGATCATGATTACAATCAATAATTCCCCGTCATAATCATACCAAGTCCATCTATGCACTACAAAAGCCACGATGACTTTCAACATAATATAAACATGAGGATGATGACAATGATATAAGAATTCAATAAAACAAGTTCAAGAATTAATTTATCCAGAACTAATAATGTCCAAATTGTCAACATGATATCGCTTTGTAGAGTAAAATTCAAGAATGATCGTAAGAATATTTCCATGAAAAGATACTTAGATGAAGCGCAAATATCAAGGATATTCTACTAATTTCATGGAGTATATAAGTCAAAACTTTAACCAACCGATTATAATAAAGAATGAAATAACAATGAAATCACCATGCATGCAGATTTCGATGTAGACAAAGTTATTCCAACGAGAATAATAATAACGGAACCAGTCGTCGCAAAATTTGCAACCGGCGGGATGTTCCAACAGAATAATAAAGATGGAACCAGTCCTGTAAAACACACGCATGTGATGTTCCAACATAATAATAATAAAGATGGAACCAGTCCCGTAAAACACATGCATGTGATGTTCCAATGAATAATAATAAAGATTTTAACCAGTGTCCTGTAAAACACACGACAAGATGTTCCAATGAAATAATAGAAGAATGTCACCAAGTATAGGTAAACCACAGCGCATATATAGGTTATTCCAATGTATAATAAGCAATGGAATAACAACAGATTATCTTCATGAATAAGAAAGAATAACACCCCTTACATTAGTAGGAGATTGAATCTCATGCGAAGAGTGTAGTAATGTAATACTCTTATTCTTTCTCTCTTATTCTCTATACTTTCTCTCTCTATAGCTTGAATGAATTCGTGAAAAATAATGAAGCACTAGGCCTCTATTTATAGAAGATTTCTAGTTTAGTACTTGAAATGTGAAAAGGCAAGTGGCTTGACGACTAGTGATATGAAAAGAAAAGTGGTTTGACGCCTGTAATGTGAAACGACAATTGGTTCGACGCCTGTAATATGAAACGACAAGTGGTTTGACGTATGGTAAAGGTAATTACTATTGACGAAGGTAATTACTATTGATGAAGGAAATTACTATTGACGAAGGTAATTACTATTGCCGAAGGTAATTACTATTGACGAAGGTAATTACTATTGACGAAGGGACTCTTAGATGATGACATATGGGCCCCCCATAAAATAACCAAACTTACCACAAACGTCTCATAATAGACTCTTTATATACATCAAGGATTGAATAAATATTACCACAAATTATTTTATTTTTAATCAACACATATTTAATCTTTCAACAATTATTAATCATTTATAACTTGTCGTCCCAATTATTGATTTAATAATATAACATATTATACAAATGATACTGTGACAATAATTGAATCAATAATATAAGAGATATGATGCAACAATTACTGTAGCAATAATTGAGTATAGCTGAATGACTTCTCACGTAAGCATCAATAATCAATACCGTGTATCTACTATGCAACCACGCCAGTATTAATGTACTTTTACTACCGGTAGTTCAACAGCTTTTAACAAAGAACACCTCCGCCGTTATTTTCATAAAGTATTTTTGTCGCTTTCTCAATCCGACAATAATTACATTAGGGGTCCACTAATGATTGTGCCGCCGCATTTAATATTCCCCGACAAAAAGAATATTCCCCACCAAACGAATATTTTATAACAACTTGCTTACTTTGCAAAATTTATAAATATTACCCACAACTATAACATTATATCAAATTTACTCCATAATATTCAAAAATAATATTTATAGAAAATTCATCTTTATTTATAAAAGTTGGGGTCTTACAACCTCTCCTTCTTATGAAATTTCACCCTCGAAATTAGGGTACGTGCCTGGTATGTTGAAGAGGTAAGGATACCTTGATTTCATTTCAGATTCTAACTCCCAAGTCATTTCCTCAACATCGTGGTTTTTCCACAAAACTTTGACTTGAGGTATAACCTTGGAGCGTAGAATATGTTCATTCTTATCCAAAATTTGAACAGGAACCTCTTCATACGTAAAATCTTCCGCTATTTCATCCGGTTCTAACTCAATAATGTAGTTCGGGTCTTTCACATATTTACGTAACATGGATATGTGAAAAACGTTATGAACACGAGACATACTTGGCCAGAAAAGCGAGTCTATAGGCCACGCCTCCTACTCGATCGAGGATTAAAAATGGGCCGATGAATCGAGGATTGAGTTTTCCTCTCTTTCCAAATCTCGTAACTCCTTTCCATGGAGCAACACGCAACAACACATGATCTCTTATATCGAATTCCACGTCCTTTCGATGAAGATCAACATAACTCTTTTGTCGGTCTTGTGAGATTTTTATATGTTGCCGGATTGTTTGTATCTTTTTCGTAGTCATACGTACTAACTCTGATCCCAATAACGTTGCTTCACCCACCTCATCCCAGCATACTGGAGAACGACACTTTCTTCCATACAACGCTTCGAATGGAGCCATGCCAATACTTGCTTAATAATTGTTGTTATAGGAAAACTCCACCAATGGTAAGAACTTGTCCCAACTTCCTTGAAATCAAGGACACGAGTCTTAATAGATCTTCAAGAGTTTGAATAGTCCTCTCCGATCGTCTGTCTGGTCGAGGATGATATGCCGAAAGCTAAATCGTAAGTCTGTGCTTATAGCTTTTTGCAAACTAACCCAAAATCGTGAAGTGAATCTTGGGTCTCGATCGTAAACTATGAATACCTAGATATACCATGCGCCTTACAATCTCATTTATGTACATACGAGCAAGACGTTCAAGTGTATAAGTTTCTCGTATCGGTAAGAAATGAGCAGACTTGGTCAATCTATCAACAATGACCCAAATCGCATTTATGCCTTGAGAAACCTTAGGAAGACCAGTAACGAAATCCATGGTAATGTGCTCGCACTTCCATTCTGGAATTTCAAGTGGTTGCAATGGACCTTTTGATACTTGATGCTCCGCTTTAACTCGTTGACAAGTTAGACACCTTGAGATAAACAACGCTATCTCTCTCTTCATATTGCTCCACCAAAATGTATGACGAATATCATGATACATTTTGGTACTCCCAGGATGGATTGCAAATGGTGTGTTGTGTGCCTCCATCATGATTTTATACTTTAAATCAGGGTCGTTAGGAACACAAAGTTTGGAGTTAACTCGAAGTATTCCTTCTTCATCGATGCTTGCTTCCGGTATAGTACCTTCTTGCACTTTTTTCCTCATACGCATCAGCTCTAGGTCTGTAACTTGAACAACTTTAACTTTATCGATTAAAGTCGGTTCTACTTGTATATTCGCCATCATTATATGGGTCTCTGGAGTCTTTAACTCTATCTCCATCCTTTGCAAGTCACACAAAATGGGCCTTTGCGTTTACAGTATCGCACTCGTACTTGCATATGATCTTCTACTCAATGCGTTAGCTACCACGTTCGCTTTTCCAGGATGGTATTGGATGGTATGATCATAATCTTTCAACAGTTCAAGCCAACATCGTTGTTGCATGTTGAGTTCCTTTTGAGTTAAGAAATATTTGAGACTTTTATAATCCGTAAAGATCTTCACCTTCTCCCCATACAAGTAATGCCTCCAAATTTTAAGTGCAAAGACAACAGCTGCCAACTCTAGATCATGAGTAGGATAATTCCTCTCATATTCTTTGAGTTATCTTGAGGCATAGGCTATAACTTTCCCATGTTGCATGAGAACACATCCCAACCCTTTGCCCAAGCATCACCAGAGATGACAAATCCCTCCGAGCCGATGGTATTATCGTAACAGTCTTTGAAATGAGTCTCCTCTTGAGTTCTTGAAAACTCTTCTCATATTCTTCGCTCCAACCGAACTTTGTATCTTTTCAAGTCAGCTGAGTTAATGGAGTAGCAATTCGAGAAAATCCTTCCACGAATCTCCGATAATAACCAGCTAAGCCGAGAAATCTACTTACTTGGCCATGATTTAGGTTGCTCCCAAATTTTGAATTGCTTCAATCTTTGTTGGGTCAATGAGATATTCCATGACTTGATACTATGTGCCCAAGGAATGCTACTTCCTCGCCGTAATTCGCATTTCTTCAACTTGCATAAATCTTGTATTCACGAAGCTTTTGGAGTGTCGACCTCAAGTGTTGCTCATGATCTTCACGGCTTTTGGAATAAATAAGGATGTCATCAATAAAGACGACCACAAAGTGATCCAAATATTCCTTGAATACTTGGTTCATCATATCCATGAAGGCAAAGCAGGAGCATTAGTAAATCCAAAGGACATGACTAGAATTCATAATTCCGTCATCGAAGTTCTCGAAAGCCGTCTTTGGAATGTCATCGGTTCTAATCTTCAATTGGTGATATCTGGAACGAAGATCAATCTTTGAAAAGAATTTGGCTCCTTAAATCGGGTCAAACAGGTCATCAATACGTGGCAATGGATACCTATTTTTGATGGTGACATAATTCAACTCTCGATAATTAATACAAAGTCGCATACTCCCATCTTTCTTCTTCACGAATAGAACAGGAGCACTCCAAGGAGAAGTACTAGGACGAATAAAGCCAATGTCTAATAATTCCTACAGTTGGGTCTTTAACTTTTGAAGTTCAATAGAGCCATTCGATATGGGGCTTTGAAATGGGTTTTGTCTTAGGGTTCAAGGTTGATACAAAATTCAATTTCACGCTCGGGGTAGGCCGTAAGTTCTTCGAGGAATACGTCGGAAATTTATTAATAATAGAAATATCGTTCAAAACTGATGTATTTTTGTTTAAATCTGTGACATGAGCTAAGAAAGTTTGACATCCATTTTTCAATAAACGAATAGCTTTATGGCTTGAGATGACCGTGATTGATTTTAATGGTTTGGTCGCTTGAATTCTCATAATAGGTTGATTAGGAATATGAAAACTAACAACCTTACGGAAACAATAAATTTTTGCATGATGAGTAGTTAACCAATCAATCCCTAGAATCACGTCAAATGCAAGTATTTTCAATGAAATAAGATCTACAGGTAGTGTGAGGGTACCGATTTGAACCAAACAAGACTTATAAACAGTGGATGTAATGAAGGTTTATCCCAACGGAGTTTCCACAGATAAGTCAAAGTCTAATTTCTCCGGAATCAAATTTAATCGATGAGCGCAAGTAGGAGAAATAAAAGAATGGGTAGAACCGATATCAAATAAAGTATAGATTTTGTTAGAGTTTATGATAAGCTTTTACCCGTGATGACCTCATTTGGGTTCCTTGCTTTCTCGGGAGGTCACAACAAACGCCTCCCTCAGACTATCGGTTTTGACTTTTTACGGGGACTGACCTTTGGTGCCTCCATCCTAGCTGAATTTGTCTTCTGATTGAACGATAAAATTGGGCTAAGTGACATTCTCTTCCACAATTATAACATGTTTTGACTGAGATCGCTAGCTTTGGACCGATGTGCCCTCCCTCCGCATTTGAAACATATGATAGGTGGTCGCTCCTTCCTTAACGACAGTCTTTGGTCTTGACATCTTTCCATCATTGTTGAATCTCCTCTTCTTGAAATGTCCATTCTTATTGTTTTGGCCCTAATTACCACCGGGTGGTTACCATTTCCGCCTGTTGATTCCTCCACGCTTGTTGTCACCGCTTCATGAATGCTCTCATTGGTATTATCATTTTGCACGTACCGCTTCTTTTAGTTGCGTTTACTCGTTATCGCGCTCCACTAATCGAGCCCTATTTACAACATCCGAATATAAACACGCTTTATGAGAAATAAGATGTTGACGTATCTCCCGCTTCAAACCTCTTAAAACATCCGTGTCATTATTTCTTCATTATCCACCAAGTGGGGACGCAAACCGAGATAACTCCACAAATTTAGCCTCGTATCATGACACTAATTCATTGTTTTGTTCCAACTTGATAAACTTCACCTCCTTCATGTGACGAATACTTTCGGAAAGTATTTGTCGTTGAATGCCTCTTGGAACTTCTCCCAAGACATATTCAAGACTGGCAGGTTGAGTCGTTTCTTTTACCGATTCCACCAATAATTTGCCTCTCCGCCGCAACATAAATGTGAGACCCCAGATTTTATCAATAAAGATTTAAATTTTGTCAAAATAATTTTTAATATTATGGTGTGAATTTGAGATAATATTATAGTTGTGGGTAGTATTTATAAATTTTGCAAGGTATGCAAGTGGTTATATTATATTCGATTGGTCTCGGAATATTCGGTTTAGCGTGGAATATTCGTATAACTACCAATCATTGGTGGACCCCACAATGTAATTATTGTTGGATTGAGAAAGCGACAAAAATATTTTATTGAAATAACGGGGAAGTTTTACCGTAGTTACCGTTGAACTACTCTAGAAGAAAAAGTACAAGAATACGTGTGGTCGCATAGTAAGACACCAGTATTGATTATCGATGCTTATGTGAGAAGTCACTCGGTTTGATTCCATTATCGATTAATAATATATGAATTATTATAATGATAATAATGACGTTTTGTTTTATTCAGTATTATTAACGTAATAAAATGTAAACATCTTTTATATAAAATAGAATACTTTATTAAAGTTATTCTATAAATAGAATATATTATATTTTATTATGCATAGTGTGTTTTTTTTTGCATAGTATTGCATAGTATGTTTGCATAGTAAAATGTTTTTATATAAATAGAATATATTATATTTTATTTAAAAGATTTTTCTTTAAATATGGACCGTCAGATTAAAGTAAATCAATCTGACCGTTCATGGATTAGTTACTATGCATTCCATTTTCCTATAAATAAAGCTCATTCCTTCATTATTTTCTTACTAATTCATTGAAACTCTAGAGAGAAAATTATAGAGAGAAACTATAGAGAGAAAATTATAGAAAGAAAGAAGAGTATTCTCGCTACTTCACTACTTCTATATTCAGTTCTTTTACGGTAGGGTGTTATTCTTTCTTCTTGAAGAGAACTTCATTATTCCATTCACTATTATTCTCATTGGAATAACTCGTAAAAGTGGCATACCCTATACATAACTTTCAGATAATGCGGCATACCCTATACTTGGTGAAATCCTTATGTTATTCCATTGCTTATTATTCTTGCTGAATAACTCAGATATATGCCATTTACCCTATACTTGGTGACATTCTTCTATTATTCTCGTTGGAACATCCTGCTCGTGTGTTTTACACCTGACCGGGTTCCGCTTTTTATTATTCTGCTGAACATCCTGCTTCATGTTTTTACACCGACCGGTTTCCGCCTTTATCATTCTCGCTGAATATCTTATCTCATGTGTTTTACACGGATCCGGTTCCATCTTTATTATTCTCATTGAACATCCTCGCTTGCAGAATTTCACCGACTTGGTTCCGTTATTATTATTCATTGAATAACTTCGCCTCATGCGGGCACCGCATGCATGGTGATTTCTTTTGTTATTCCATTCTTTATTATACTCACTTGGTTAAAACTTTGACTTCTATACTCCATGAAATTAGTAGAATATCCTTGATATTTGCGTTTCATCCAAAGATCTCTTCTCATGGAAATATTCTTCTGATCATTCTTGAATTTTACTCTACGAAACAGTATCATGTTGACAATTTGGACGTTAATAATTCATGGATTAAATAATTCTTGAACTTGTTTTATTGAATTACTATGTCATTGTCATCATCCTCATGTTATATTATGTTATCTTTGGGCTTACGTGCATAGATGAACTTAGTATGATTATGACCGTGGGATCATTCTAAGATAATCACGACTTGATATAAATGATGTGACAAAAGTCCTCAGTGGCCTGTAATGCAGTGATGGATAGTTTTTGGTATGATTATGACCAGGGGTGATTCGGTATAGTCATGACCATTGATAATTTGATGAAAATCCTTGACCGTGGTACAGGGATGATTAGATGTGGTGGTTTATTTATTAAAGTCGAGTCTCAAATGATAAAAATTGATGAAAACCTTTTAAAACCTAAAAGATTGTAGACTTTATTCTCTACTTGACTCTTTTAATGGATTGCTTATTCACCGCAGCTTAAACCGGTTGTCTATTGTATTTTATCGCTTTAACACTCGTTGAAGGCTAATGATAATTTATTCTCGCATTATCTTAGTCCTAATATTTCTTCTCGGGCTAGTTGAGCTCACCCTTTTCTTTCACCGTTCTCTTCGAAAATGAGAACCTAGCCGGGACGAGCCGGGGAACGAAGTAATGGTCCGGAGGATAGCATTAGTAGTCCTCACTATTATGTGAAATAGTGTGATAATAGTTGTAATGAGGACTCCTTTTGAGTTTGTATAATATCTAGTAGAAAATATTTGTATTCAAACTCACGCTTTATGTCGTATTGCATACCTACGCTTAGGTTAAGTAAGTTGTATTTGAATTTATGTACCATGTAAGTGGCGACCCAAGATGGGTGACGTGTACCTAATTTTGGGGCGCCACGGTTAGTATCGAGCTTAGGGATATGATCCTGCTAAGATGCGAGATAAGAACTAGGAGGGAGAGACGGGAATTCCTTCGCTAGTATGACCTACCTAAGTTTATTTGGTATTTGATTGGTCTCACGAATATAGGGATAATTTGTTAAATGTTAATTAACCCTTGTTTTGTGACAAGTGTTTGAGAATGGCATCCTAAAAATGCTTTGAGATAAGCAATGAAGCACATGAGAGTGTTGATTCGGTTCAAACAAAAGGTAATGACCAACAACACGATAATAATCATCTTCGGTGGCAAACCATCGTAACAATGATAACCATCGTGGGGAAATTATCATACTAAGAATGGTAACCACTTCTGTGGTAATCATGGCAAAGATAATAAAGTGGAAATTTCAAGAAGAGAGGTCATTTAGCTCGATTTTGTCGTATAGTGAAGTCAAGTCCAAATTTGGGATAGTGGCACCAAAGGCGATCTGACAAAACAAAGTCGGTGGTTTCAGAAGAGCGTTTTTCGTGACTTCTCAAAAGTGGGTAACCCGAACGGTTAGCACGGTTAGTTAATTATAAATTCTTGCGAAGTCTATACCTTATTAGATACCGGGTTCTACCCATTGTTTTATCTCTCTTTGCTTGCTTCAATGTTTAAATTTGACTCGGAGAAATTAGACTTTGATTTATCTATCGAAACTTCGTTGGGAGAAACCTTCGTTACCTCCAATTTGCTTATTAATCTTGTTGTTTCAAATAAACACTTTCACGCTACTTCGCCTATCTTATCTCTTTGAAAATACTTGCCTTTGAGGTAATTTTTGAAAACGATTGATTAACTACTCATTCTTCTTTTTGTAAGGTTGTTAGCTTTCATATTCCTAACCAACCTCGTTATACTGAATTCAAAGTAACCAAATCCTAAAGTTAATCACCATTATATCAAGCCATAAGTAAAGAGCCCGATCCTTTCGTTGTTGACTTCCTTGTGTGGAAGCACCGCCGCACTTTCTCAGTAGGCTGACGTCGCCATGATCGAAGATGGCAAGTTGATAGGTATCATTGTGAGGTGCTATCCAGTTAAGGGATAAAGTCACAATTGGTATTAATGTGACGTCTTATCAAAGTCTTGGACGTGAGTAATGCTTTTGAATGATATTTCTATCATTAATAAATTTCTTGGCGTATTCTTGAAGACTTCCTAGCCTACCCTAGAACGTGAAATCGAATTTTGTATTGACCCCAGTACAAAAACCCATTTCTTAAACCCTCAAATATTTCTTCAACTAAAAGGATCTGTTTACGTGGATTATGATGAAAGTCATAATAAAAGTATAGAACTAATAAAAATCATGGGTATATGAAGTATTAGTAAGTTTTATGATGAGTTATGTTGGTTAGTATGTAAAAACATGAAAGTTTCTTAGAAATCACAAAGAGTTGAAAATCAGATTTTAGTGAAAAACGTAACATGAAATTCAATTGACCATATCTCCTATTATATTTTGAATTTTTGAATGTGGTCAAGTCCTAGAGTTAGATCTATGAGTTACCTAACTAATCCAAGTGGAATTACTGGAAAAGGTGTTGTAGATTTTTGTGTGGACTGATTTTAGCAAAGGAGTGCAAAGCTGCAAAAAACCGAAAAAGCTTCTGCCATGATTTTAGAGAGGCTGTTTCGGCCACTTAAATTATGAGAAAAATTCTGGCCTTTTGGGACATGAAAGTATATGGTATAAAGTATCTCCTGTCCAAAATGAGCTCATTCTCGACTTAAAATGAGCAAGTTATGACTATTTTAATATTTAGGTTTTTCCGATTTAAAAATGCTATAACCGGAGTTCTATAACTCCGATGACCATGAAATTTAAACTGAAGCTCACGTTAACATGTGTAAGGTCCTGTCAAGATTTGGGAATTTTTGGAGTTAACCTTGAGGTAGCTAATTTCTTAAGGAATTAATTAGAAATTGATTTTTGAAAATAGTAAATGAATTTTAAAAATTCCAAGAAAAATATATTTTCATTATGGGACTATATTATGCTAAATCCCAGAAAAGAAATATTTTTGGGACTGATTTGGTATTTTTCATGAAAATAGTTTAATTACTGAACATATGAGTTAAATATGTTATGTGAAGTAACAAAGTTGAAAATATGATTTTATGGCTAAAGAATCCTATATAGAGTATATGCATATTTTTGAGAGATTTGATAATTGGAGATGATATCTTACAGTATGGCATTTTGAATGATTAAATGCATTATATGGTAAAGCGTAAACAATTAAGATAAATTGTTTATAAATTTAAGAAGTGATTAAAATATTGTTATAATATTAATGATATTAGATTATGAGATTATTAAGTGATTGATAACATGGGGATATTCTTGAATCTCGGATAAATTATATTATAAATGTTTAATATTTATTCTTTATCTCATTTGATTGATTCTTTATATCATTATCCTCACGCTTATATTATGTTGAAAGTCATCTCATGGCTGTAGAAGGCATAGATGGACTTGGTATGATTATGACCGAGGATTGTTCTAAGATAATCATAACTCAGTAATTGAAAACACAATTATCTTTGGCCGTAGTAGCATGGATAATTTGTGGTCGTGATACTAATGAATACACAATTATCTTTGGTAGTAGTGCATGGATAATTTGTGGTCGTGATACTAATGAATACACAATTATCTTTGGTCGTAGTGCATGGATAATTTGTGGTCGTGATACTAATGAATACACAATTATCTTTGTCAGTAGTGCATGGATAATTTGTGGTCGTGATACTTAATGAATACACAATTATCTTCGGTAGTAGTGCATGGATAATTTGTGGTCGTGATACTAATGAATACACAATTATCTTTGGTAGTAGTGCATGGATAATTTGTGGTCGTGATACTAATGAATACACAATTATCTTTGGTCAGTAGTGCATGGATAATTTGTGGTCGTGATACTAATGAATACACGATTATCTTTGGTAGTAGTGCATGGATAATTCGTGGTCGTGATACTAATGAATATCCTCGGCCCAGTAGTGCGGTGGATGATTCGATGATATGGATTAATTATCGAAATGAGTCTCAAAGAATGAAATATTAATTCATGGATGTGGTAAAAGTCATCTTTAGTCAGTAGTGCATTGATAGACTTGGTATGATTATGACCACGGATTATTCGGTATATAATCACGATCAGAATTAACAACACAAATATCCTTGGCCAAGAAGTGCATGGATAATTCGTGGTCGTGATACTATTAAGTCGAGTCTCAGATTATTGGTTTTACAACAGTATATCTTTGGCACAGTAGTGCAAAGATGAATTGTTAATGAATATCTTTGGGCGGATTGCAAAAATGAATTTAATGTTTTCAATGATAAAGGTATTCAAGGTATTCTCATATCTTTATCATACAGTCAGTATCGCACTCTAATTTCGAGGGCTTAAATTCCATAAGGAGGGAGATTGTGAGACCCCAGATTTTATCAATAAAGATTTAAATTTTGTCAAAATAATTTTTAATATTATGGTGTGAATTTGAGATAATATTATAGTTGTGGGTAGTATTTATAAATTTTGCAAAGTATGCAAGTGGTTATATTATATTCGATTGGTCTGGGAATATTCTTGTTTAGCGAGGAATATTCGTACAACTACCAATCATTGGTGGACCCTCATTAATGTAATTATTGTTTGATTGAGAAAGCGAAAAATATTTTATTGAAATAACGGCGGAAGTTTTACCGTGGTTACCGTTGAACTACTTTCAGTAGTAAAAGTACAATGAATACGGTGGTTGCATAAGAAGACACCACCTGTATTGATTATCGATGCTTATGTGAGAAGTCACCATTTGATTCCATTATTGTCGATTAATAATATGAATTATTATAGCGATAATGACGCTTTTATTTTATTCGTATTATTAACGTAATAAAATGTAAACATCTTTTTATATAAAATAGAATACTTTATTAAAGTTATTCTATAAATAGAATATATTATATTTTATTATGCATAGTGTTGCATAGTGTTTTTGCATAGTGTTTTTGCATAGTATTGCATAGTGTTTGCATAGTAAAATGTTTTTATATAAATAGAATATATTATATTTTATTTAAAAGATTTTTCTTTAAATATGGACCGTCAGATTAAAGTAAATCAATCTGGACCGCTCATGGATTAGTTACTTATGCATTCCATTTTCCTATAAATAGAAGCTCATTCCTTCATTATTTTCTTACGAATTCATCAAACTCTGTAGAGAGAAATTATGTAGAGAAACTATAGAGAGAAAATTATAGAAAGAAGTAGTATATTACTACTTCACTACTTCTTATATTCAGCTCTTTACTGGTAAGGGGTGTTATTCTTTCTTCTTGAAGAGAACTTCCATTATTCCATTCACTATTATTCCATTGGAATAACTTTGTAAAAGTGGCATACCCTATACATAACTCCGTATACGCTGACATACCCTATACTTGGTGAAATCCTTATGTTATTCCATTGCTTATTATTCTCGCTTGAATAACTCAGATACGCCATGGTTTACCCTATACTTGGTGACATTCTTCTATTATTCTCGCTGGAACATCCTCGCATGTGTTTTACACCGACTGGTTCCGCTTTTATTATTCATTGGAACATCCTGTCACAGCATGTGTTTTACACCGACTGGTTCCGTCTTTATCATTCTGTTGGAATATCTTATCTCATGTGTTTTACACCGGATCGTTCCATCTTTATTATTACATTTGGAACATCCCGCTTGTGAATTTCACCCGACTGGTTCCGTTATTATTATTACATTGGAATAACTTTGTCTACATCTGATGATCACATGCATGGTGATTTCTTTTGTTATTCCATTCTTTATTATACTCGGTTGGTTAAAACTTTGACTTCTATACTCCATGAAATTAGTAGAATATCCTTGATATTTGCGTTTCATCCAAAGATATCTTCTCATGGAAATATTCTTACGATCATTCTTGAATTTTACTTCACTGAAAGCAATATTATGTTGACAATTTGGACGTTAATAATTCATGGATTAAATAATTCTTGAACTTGTTTTATTGAATTACTATGTCATTGTCATCATCCTCATGTTATATTATGTTATCTTTGGCTTACGTCATAGATGAACTTAGTATGATTATGACCGAGGATCATTCTAAGATAATCATGACTTGATATAAATGATGTGACAAAAGTCCTCGGTGGCACTGTAATGCAATGGATGGATAGTTTTTGGTATGATTATGACCGGGGTGATTCGGTATAGTCATGACCATTGATAATTTGATGAAAATCCTTGATCGTGGTACGGGGATGATTAGATGTGGTGGTTTATTTATTAAAATTTGAGTCTCGTGATAAAAAATTGATGAAAACCTTTTAAAACCTAAAAGATTGTAGACTTTATTCTCTACTTGACTCTTTTAATGGATTGCTTATTCCGCCGCAGATTAAACCGTTTGTCTATTGTATTTTATCGGTTTAACATCTTGTTGAAGGCTAATGATAATTTATTACGCATTATCTTAGTCCTAATATTTCTTCTTGGGCTAGTTGAGCTCACCTTTTCTTTCACCGCTTTCTTCGTGAAATGAGAACCTAGGTGGGGACGAGTCGGGAACGCAGTAATGGTCGAGAGGATAGCATTAGTAGTCCTCACTATTCTGTGAAATAGTGTGATAATAGTTGTAATGAGGACTCCTTTTGAGTTTGTATAATATCTAATAGACAATATTTGTATTCAAACTCACGCTTTATGTCGTATTGTACACATGATAGGTTAGTAAGTTGTATTTGAATTTATGTACCATGTAAGTGGCGACCCAAGATGGGTGACGATACCTAATTTTGGGGCGCCACAATAAAGGCGACAAAGGGAACCTTTTGCTCCTCGAGCATCCCAAGACATCAAATATCTCGGTGATCCGCTTTTATCCATGCTTCCGCCATAAGTTGTTTTGGCTCTCCTTAAACTCCCAAGTGGTCCCAGCCTTGAATCGCTTAATGCGGTGACCCTTTGAGAGTTTCAAAGGCTTCCACCGCATTTTGGATGTGAGGCAGCCTCACCGTTGTTGTTGCATGAATCGCATAAAGCCCTCAACATTTGATCATTCATCATTTGTCAATCAATGTTGTTGTTTGCATGAGGATTGTCGCCTTCGATGCACATTATCCCGATTATTGATATGTGGTGAATCAACTGGCCGCTTGTGCTCCATTGCTATTCTCAACATTCTCGGATGTCATTTTCGACATCATCGCCACAAAACAAAGGTTAATTGACATGTAACATATTATCCCTAAATCTGACCGACCAATTAAATACCACATAAACTTAGGTAGGTCATACTAAATGAAGGAATTCCCCGCCTCCCCCTCTAGTACTATTCTCACATCTTAGCCAGAATCATATAACCTAAGCTTTGATACCAAAATCGCGACGCCCCCAAAATTAGCTATACATTACCCATCTTGGGTCGCCGATATATGGTACAAAATTCAAATACAACTTACTAATACAATCTGTCAGGTATAATATACGACAAAACATAACTGTGAGTTTGAATACGCTTATTGTCTACTAGAGATTATACAAACTCAAAAGGAGTCCTCATTACAATTATTAACACACTATTTCACGAATAGTGAGGACTACTAATGATATCCTTCCGACCGTCACCCGCTCCCCAACTAGTCCTCTCGCTATGTTCTCATTTCCGAAGAGAATAAAGTGAAAGAAAGGGTGAGCTCAACTAGCCCAAAGAAGAAATATTATGACTAAGATAATGTAGAATAAATTATCGTTAGCCTTCAATGTAAAGGTTAAACCGATAAAATATAACAACATCGGTTTAATCATAGCGGTGAACAAGCAATCCATTAAAAGAGTCAAGTAGAGAATAAAATCTACTATCTTTTATGATTTAAAAGGTTTTTCATGACTTTTATCATTGGGACTCAACTTTAATAAATAATCCACATCATCGAATCACCCCGCACTCTACGACCAAGGATATTCTTTAGTATCACGACCACAAATTATCCATGCACTACAAACCCAAGGACATTCGTGTATTCATTAATGGTCATGATCATGCCAATAATCGTCCATCAATGCACTACGGGCCAATGATAACTTTACCACATCATTTGTAATATTACAAATGATTACAATCAATAATCCTCAGTCATAATCATACCAAGTCCATATATGCACTACAGACCCACAGATGACTTTCAACATAATATAAACATGAGGATGATGACAAAGATATAAGAATTCAATAAAACAAGCTCAAGAATTAATTTATTCAGGAACTAATAATGTCCAAATTGTCAACATGATACTTCTTTGTAGAGTAAAATTCAAGAATGATCGTAAGAATATTTCCATGAAAAGATATCGGATGAAGCCATAAAATATCAAGGATATTCTACTAATTTCATGGAGTATAGAAGTCAAAACTTTAACCAACCGATTATAATAAAGAATGGAATAACAACAGAAATCACCATGCATGCGATACTTGAGACAGACAAAGTTATTCCAACAGAATAATAATAATCTTAACCAAGTCGTGCAAAATTTGCAATCGATAGATGTTCCAATGTAATAATAAAGATTTTAACCAGTCCTGTAAAACACATGCATGATGTTCCAATGTAATAATAGAAGAATGTCACCAAGTATAGGGTAAACCGTCAGATACAAAAGTTATTCCAACGTAATAATAAGCAATGGAATAACAACAGCCTTCTTCATGAATAAGAAAGAATAACACCCTTTACATTAGTAGGAGATTGAATACTTAGCAGAAGGTGTAGTAAAAGAATACTCTTCTTCTTCTCTCTTATTCTCTATACTTTCTCTCTCTATAGCTTGAATGAATTCGTGAAAATAATGAAACACTAGGCCTCTATTTATAGAAGATTTCTAGCTTAAGACTTGAAATGTGAAAAGGCAAGTGGCTTGACGAATCGGTGATGAAAAAGAAAAGTGGTTTAACACATGTAATGTGAAACACCAAGTGGTTTGACGCTCAGTAAGACCCCAACTTATTATTAATGAAATTTAATTTTCTATTTTGAAATAGTAAGGGTTGATTTGATTAATGTGGATAGTTATGGGTAAAATACGCAAATATTTCAAAATAAGCAAGTGGTTATAAAATATTCATCATTGTTTGGGAATATTCGTTTGGTCGTGGAATATTCGCATCGCTTGTCGGGGAATATTCGCATTTACGGCGCCAGCGACCATGTGGGGCCCCATAACGGAAAGCAATTGGATGAAGAAAACGACAAATATAAGTTGTTTAAAAATAACAACGTAGTTGTTACCATTAATACCGTTAAAATACTCTATGGTTAAAACACAAGAAGATACCAGTATTGCACCAATTATCGATTCTTACGTAAGAAGGCACTACTCAATAATGGTTACGATAATTATTGTTCAATATTTTATTGATTTAATAATTCTTTGCGTTGATATTTTATATTGCTGTTATAATTGTCATTACACAAGATTTTTCATTATCGAAGCAATAATTCATATTATCTGAATAATATTATTAGATAACATTATTGGCAATGTCTAGAAAGTTCTGCATCTAAGGAGAGGTTTGGTCACCTAATTGCTTGCCAAGAAGGAGAAATTCTTATTGGAAAGCCCCTTTCCTGAAAGGCGCCTTCAGTTGTCGATATTGTGATTCTCAGTATTATTTGTGAATAATTAATTATTGATTCATATGATGAGAAAAATATTGATTTTATGTGGATATAGATGGAGAAAATTTTTAATGTGACAATTGTTGAAAATTGAAATTTTATCTTTTTCGATAAAATAATTCATTTAAATATATTATTATATTTTAATAATATAATAATGGTGATATTTTTACAACGAATGTGGGATATATGAGTATACGAGGAGGAAAAGTATTTTTGTTAAATAAATGTTTAAAACATGTTAAACATGCTCGGTGGACCCCATTTATTGATCAAATTTGATTATAGCACCGTAAAATCGCCTGGGTTTGTGGATTTCGGTCAATTTACTTTGGAATTCGAAAAACTTTCTTCGCAAATTTGTAGAGAATTGAATTTCCTATAATAATTCACGAGTTTCAAATTTTCGACAAAAGGGCTATTTATTGTGAATTATTGAAGTTTCAAGCTCAAAATAATTGATTTTTGGAAGTTTTAATTTTTTTATTAAGAAAAACGTTTTTATTGTTTTTGGCACATGTGTGGCTGAAGTTTGGACCAGATTTGTGTCGTAGGAAATTTGATTATATATATTATTATTATATTAAATTTTCTGCTTTGGTGTTCTAGCATTTTCCTATAAATAGGGTGTTTAGGTTAGAATTGAAAATCACACCGTAAACCAAGTTTTCTCTTTTATATTATCGAGCGTATTCTTGTGAGTATTTTGAGTATAATTTGAGTATTGCTATACTGAAGTTCAAGTCATAGCCTATATCCTGTTTCAAATTGTAAGATCCGATCTTTCGAGGTAAGTGGATATTATTTTTTCAGAATGATATTATTTCTTCAATATCATTATGTTGAAATATTGATCTCGAAGTTTTTTATCAAATTTGGAACTTTTGGTGTGAGAGTTACTATTCACGATACTATGACTATTCACGATACTGCAGGTACTTATTCACGAATCTGACTATTATTCATCGAAAAATGAAAAATTTTCTTTTCGTCTAAAATATCTATTCGGATACTAGCTTTGATTGTATCCATGTTTTGATCATTCTTGAATTTTACACCACTATGATTATTTTTGAGGTATTTTTGGACATAGATAAAACAAAGTACGAATCCTTAATCCTTAATCCTCGTCATTTTGTTTCAATTGGATTAGTTTCTTTAAAAATATTTTCATCATCCTCGCCTTAAATGATGAAATTATTGAATATCTTTGGCTCGTAGTCTGAGATGAATGATTTCGATGAATATCTTTGGCCCAGTAGTGCAAAGATGAAAGTGTTTAGATGAACATGACCCGTCGATGAATATCTTTGGCTGTAGTACAAAGATGAATATTTGATTCCAGATGTATGTTGATTGATGTTACAGGGATAAAAGATAGACAACGAACTTTTAAATTCATACATAGAAGATAGTAGTTTGCATTCTCAACTTAACTCTTCTAATGAATTATTATTTCCGCTACGAATATTGGTTTAAAACTTGTTGTCTATTGTATTCTATTAGTTTTTTTCCTGTTGAAGACTAATGATAATTTGTTGTATATTATCTTAGTCATAATATTCTTTACTGGGCTAGTTGAGCTCACCCTTTTCCTTTTTGTTCCATTTTTCTTCTCGGAGGCGAGAATATAAGCGAGTGCAGTTAGGGGGGTATGGAATGAAGGTTCTGAGAGAGTTGTTTAGTAGTCCTCACCATTTTGTAAAATAATGTATCAATAAATGGGAAGAGGATTTATTTGAGTATAGATATTGTCTAGAAGATATTGTGGAAAGGAAGGACATATCGCCGAGATTATACTGAGAGCGAAACCTAGTTCAATGGGGATGGTGACTCAAAAAGATCGTCCCCGAGAAAAGTCAAAGTCAACGATTCCTAGGAAGAAAGCGTTTGTTGTGACTTTTCAAAATGCGAGGAACCCAAATGAGGTGATCACGGGTAAGCTATTTATAAATTCTTGCATGAAGTTTATACCTTACTTGATCATGGTGCTACCCATTCATTTATCTCTCCCGCATGTGCTCAACGTTTAAACTTGACTCGGAGAAATTAGACTTTGACCTATCTCGTGGAAACTCCGTTAGGAGAAACTTTCATCACATCCAACGCTTATAAATCTTGTTTGATTTAAGTTGGCACCATCACACCACTTGTTGACCTTATCTCTTTAAAGATACTTGCTTTTGATGTGATTTTAGGGATTGATTGGTTAACTACTCATCATGCCAAAATTGATTGTTTTCGTAAGGTTGTTAGTTTTCATATTCCTAACCAACTTTGTTATGTATTTAATTCAAGCAACTAAACCATTAAAATCAATCACCGCCATATCTAATCATAAAGTTATTCGTTTATTGAAAAACGGATGTCAAGCTTTTCTTAGCCCATGTTATGGATTTGAATAAAGACACGTCAAATTTGAATAATATTCCATTGTTATTGACTTTCCCGACGTATTTCTGAAGAACTGAAGAACTTCCCCGAGCGTGAAGTTGAATTCTTTATTGATCTTGAACCCTGTACAAAGCCCATTTCTAAAACCCCATATCGAATGGCTCTATTGAACTTCGTGAGTTAAAGGTCCAACTACAGGAATTGTTAGACATCGGTTTCATTCGCCCCAAGACATCTCCTTGGGGTGCTCCTGCTTTTATTCGTAAAAGAAGAAAGACTCGGAGTATGCGACTTTTGTATTGACTATCGAGAATTGAACCATGTCACCATCAAGAATAGGTATCCTCACCTCATATTGATGACTTGTTTGACCCGATTGCAAGGGGCACAATTCTTTTCAAAAATTGATCTTCGCTTCGGATATCATCAATTTGAAGATTAGAATCGAGGATATTCCAAAGACGCCTTGAGAACTTCGGTATGGGCATTATGAATTCTTAGTCATGTCTTTTTGGACTAACTAATGCTCCTCATGGTTTCATGGATATGATGAACCGAGTATTCAAGGAATATTTGGATCGGCCTATTGTTGTTTTTATTGATGACATCCTCATATATTCCAAAAGTCGTGAAGATCATGAGCACCATTTAAAATTTGGTACTCCAAAGGCTTCGTGAAAACAAACTATATGCCAAATTGAAGAAATGCGAGTTCGGCTTGAGGAAGTAGCATTCCTTGGGCATGTGGGGTCAAAAACATGGAGTATCTATGGACCCATGCGAAGATTGAAGCAATACAAAGTTAGAGCAACCGAAGTCGGTGACCAAGTACGAGCTTTTACGGGTTTAGTGGTTATTATCGAGAGATTCGTGGAAGGGTTTTCTCGAATCGCTACTCCATTAACTCATTAAACTTTCGGAAGGATACAAAATTCGTTTGGGAGCGAAGAATGCGAGAAGAGTTTCCAAGAGCTTAAGAGGAGACTTATTTCGGCACTGTTCTAACAATACCATCTGGTTCGGATGGATTTGTTATCTACAGCGATGCTTCGAGCAAAGGGTTAGGATGTGTTCTCATGCAACATGGGAAAGTCATAGCCTATGCCTCATGACAACTTAAAGAATATGAGAGGAATTATCCTACTCATGATCTAGAGTTAGCGCAATCGTTTTTCAGCTAAAGTTATGGAGGCACTATCTATATGGGGAGAAAGTGGAGATATATTCGCACCATAAAAAGCCTTAAATATTTCTTCACTCAAAAGAACTCAACATGCGGCAACGACGTTGGCTCGAGCTATTGAAAGACTACTACGACCACACTATTCAATACCATCCCGGTAAAGTGAACGTGGTAATTGGTGACGCGTTGAGTAGAAGATCATATGCGGGAATGAGTGCGATGATGTCAAGTATACGACAGAGCCAACTTTAATAGAAAAAGTTAAGGTTGCTTTCAAGCCACCGAATTCAAGTCGATGCGTATGAAGAAGAAAGTACAAGAAGGAGCTATTCCTAAGGGCGAGAATTGATGGAGAAGGAATACTTGAGTCCACTCTAGACTTTGTGTCCCTAACGACTCGATTTGAAGTACAAGATTATGATGGAGGCACAATACACCATTTGCAATCCATCTCGGAAGTACCAAAATGTATCGTGATCTTCGACATACATTTTGGTGGAACAATATGAAGAGAGAGATTGCAAAGTTTATCTCAATGTGTTTAACTTGTCAACGTGTAAAGGCGAGCATCTAGTACCTAAGGGTCCGTTGCAACCACTTGAGATTCCGAAATGGAAGTGGGAACACATTACCATGGATTTCATTCATGGGTCTTCCCTACGGTTTCTCAAGGCATCAATGTTATTTGGGTTATTATTGATAGATTAACCAAGTCCGCTTATTTCTTGCCGATACGGGAGACTTATTCCTTGAACGTCTTGCTAGTATGTACGTGAATGAGATTGTGAGGTTGCATGGCATGCTTCAGTATCCATAGTTTGGATCGTGACCCAAGATTCACTTCAAGATTTTGGGTTAGCTAGCAAAAAGATATGGGCACGGATTTATTTATCTGGCTAAGCATACCATCCTCAAACGGATGGACAATCGTAGAGAGGACTATTCAAACTCTTGAAGATCTATTAAGACTCTGTGTCCTAGACTTCAAGGGCGCTTGGGATAAGTATTTACCATTGGTGGAATTCTCCTACAACAACAGCAGTTATCGAGCAAGTATAAAGCGTGGCTCCATTTGAAGCATTATATGGACGAAAAGTGTCGCTCTCCAATATGTTGGGATGAGGTGGGTGAAGCAACATTGTTTGGACCCGAGTTAAATGCGTATGACTACGGAAAAAGATCCAAATGATTCGACAACGATATATAAACGGCACAAGATCGACAAAAAGAGTTATGCGGATCTTCATCGAAAGGACGTGGAATTTAGTATAGGGGATCATGTATTGTTGCAAGTTGCTCCATGGAAGGGAGTTACAAGATTTGGGAAGAGAGGAAAGCTCAATCCACGATTTATTGGTCCATTTCAAATTCTTGACCGAGTAGGAAATGTAGCCTATAGACTCGCGTTACCTCCGAGTATGTCTCGTGTTCATAATGTGTTTCACATATCCGTATTTCAGAATATGTGAAAGACCCAAACCACGTTATAGAAGTTAGAACCTGGACGAGATAGTCAAGACTTAATGTATGAGGAGGTACCATCAAGATTTTGGATAGGAAGGAGCATGTCCCACGCAAGCAAAGGTCATACGACAAGTTAAAGTTCGTGGAGGAATCATGCTATATAGAGAAAATGACCCGAATTGAAACGGAAATGAAAGCGAGGTATCCTCACCTTTTCAAAACACCAGTATGCACGACGTCAATTTCGAGGACGAAATTTCATAAGGAGGGAGGTCAGAAGACCCCAACTTATTATTAATGAAATTTAATTTTCTATTTTGAAATAGTAAGGGTTGATTTGATTAATGTGGATAGTTATGGGTAAAATACGCAAATATTTCAAAATAAGCAAGTGGTTATAAAATATTCATTGTTGTTTGGGAATATTCGTTTTGGTCGTGGAATATTCAATGACTGTCTTGGGAATATTCGTGCATTTACCACAAGCAAGCCATGTGTGGCCCCATAACTTGAAAGCGATTGGATGAAGAAAACGACAAATATAAGTTGTTTAAAAATAACAAATACGTAGTTGTTACCATTAATACCGTTAAAATACTCTATGGTTAAAACACAAAGAAGATACCAGATTGCACCAATTATTGATTCTTACGTAAGAAGGCACTACTCAATAATGGTTACAATAATTATTGTTCAATATTTTATTGATTTAATAATTGTCAACGGCGATGATATTTTATATTGTTGTTATAATTGTCATTACACAAGATTTTTTCATTATCGGCTAATAATTCATATTATCCTAATAATATTATTAGATAACATTATTGGCAATGTCTAGAAAGTTCTGCCTAAGGAGAGGTTTGGTCACCTAATCATGCGCACCAAGAAGGAGAAATTCTTATTGAAAACCCCTCTTTCCTGGAACCCGCCTGTTGTCACAATATTGTGATTCTGTAATATTATTTGTGAATAATTAATTATTGATTCATATGATGAGAAAAATATTGATTTTATGTGGATATAGATGGAGAAAATTTTTAATGTGACAATTGTTGAAAATTGAAATTTTATCTTTTCTCGATAAAATAATTCATTTAAATATATTATTATATTTTAATAATATAATAATGGTGATATTTTTACAACGAATGTGGGATATATGAGTATCACGAGGAGGAAGAGTATTTTGTTAGAATAAATGTTTAAAACATGTTAAACATGTCTGTGGACCCCATTTATCGAATCGAAATTTGATTATACCAGAAAATCGCCTGCTTGTGGATTTCGATCAATTTCTGTTTGGAATTCGAAAAAACTTTCTTCTGTAAAGTTGTAGAGAATTGAATTTCCTATAAAAATTCACGAGTTTCGAATTTTCTGACAAAAGGGCTATTTATTGTGAATTATTGAAGTTTCGAAGCTCCAAAATAATTGATTTTTGGAAGTTTTAATTATTTTTATTAAGAAAAACGTTTTTATTGTTTTTGGCACATGTGTGGCTGAAGTTTGGACCAGATTTGTGTGCGTGGGAAATTTGATTATATATATTATTATTATATTAAATTTTCTGCTTTGGTGTTCTAAGCATTTTCCTATAAATAGGGTGCTTAGGTTAGAATTGAAAATCACACCAGAAACTGAAGTTTTCTCTCTCTATATTATCGAGCGTATTCTTGTGAGTATTTTGAGTATAATTTGAGTATTGCTATACTGATTGCAAGTTCAAGTCATAGCCTATATCCTGTTTTCAACCTTTAAGACTTGATCTTTCGAGGTAAGGGATATTATTTTTTCAGAATGATATTATTTCTTCAATATCATTATGTTGAAATATTGATCCAAGTTTTTTATCAAATTTGGAACTTTTGGTGTCGAGTTACTATTCACGATACTCTGATCTTATTCACGATATACTCGGATACTATTCACTTAATACGCGACTTTATTCATCGAAAAATGAAAAATTTTCTTTCGTCTGTCAAATATATCTATTCGGATACTAGCTTTGATTGTATCCATGTTTTGATCATTCTTGAATTTTACACCACTGATTATTTTTGAGGTATTTTTGGACATGGATAAAACAAAGTACGAATCCTTAATCCTTAATCCTTGTCATTTTGTTTCAATCGATTCGCTTTTTTAAAATATTTTCATCATCCTCGATCTTAAATGATGATATTATTGAATATCTTTGGTCCAGTAGTGCAAAGATGAATGATTTCGATGAATATCTTTGGCCCGTAGTGCAAAGATGAACAGTGTTTCGATGAACACGACTTAATCGATGAATATCTTTGGCTCAGTAGTGCAAAAGATGAATATTTGATTCCGATGTATGTTGATTGATGTTACAGGATAAAAGATGATTTATTTAACTTTTAAATTCATACATAGAAGATAGTAGTTTGCATTCTCTACTTAACTCTTCTAATGAATTATTATTTCCGCTGCGAATATTGGTTTAAAAACTTGTTGTCTATTGTATTCTATTAGTTTTTTTTCCCTGTTGAAGACTAATGATAATTTGTTGTATATTATCTTAGTCATAATATTCTTTACTGGGCTAGTTGAGCTCACCCTTTTCCTTTTTGTTCCATTTTTCTTCTCAGGAGGCGAGAATATAGCGAGTACGAATTAGCCTGTATGGAATGAAGGTTCTGTAGAGAGTTGTTTAGTAGTCCTCACCATTTTTGTAAAATAATGTATCAATAAATGGGAAGAGGATTTATTTGAGTATAGATATTGTCTAGAAGATAATATTTGTATTCAAACTCACGCTTTCTTGTTGTAATAATAAAGTTGTAGTTGTTTCGTACCATGTATTGACAACTCGAATGGGTGATGTATACCTATTTTAGGGCGCCACACAATTGGTATCGAGCTTAGGGATATGATCTTTGGCGGAGATCGGGAATAGAACTAGGAGGGAGAGACGAGTAAATCCTTCACTAGTGTGTCCTACCAAAGCTTATTTGTTAATTGGTCAAGATATAAGGATATTATGTGATATATTGATTTCCTTAATTAACCTGTTTATGATGATTTGAGAATGTCGAATCGAGAATATTAACAATGGAAATGAGACCGTGGAGACGTATGTACTCACCAACGAGGAGAACGTGCAACAGTCGGCAATGTTCCTCCCGTGAACAACACCAATCGAGCGATGATGAACAAGGGTATGTTTAGAAGCTTTTTGCGTTCTCACGCAAAATCGCATTTGAGGAGACTCGTGTTCAAAATACGAGGAGAAATGATAATAATTCACGGGTTGTCACAAATGCAAGCGCTTCAAAGAGTTGGGACCACCGAATTTAAGGGAAAGCGAGATCCGATCATGGCGGAAACATGGGTCAAGCAAATTACCAAGATATTCGATGTCTTGGGATGCACGGAGGAACAGAAGGTTCCATTCGCCACTTTTATGTTCCGTGGGCGAGGCGGAGCTCACCGGTGGG
The DNA here is from genome assembly GCA_020205615.1 of Panax quinquefolius. Classification (NCBI taxonomy): domain Eukaryota; kingdom Viridiplantae; phylum Streptophyta; class Magnoliopsida; order Apiales; family Araliaceae; genus Panax; species Panax quinquefolius. Next base: position 135,626,135 of record CM035162.1, on the reverse strand, counting down.
AGTCTGCAAGCGCACCCATCCACCGCAGACTCAAGCATGTCTTGGGAGACGTTTGAAACTATTTAATGACAAATACTTTCCCGAAAGTGTTCGTCATATGAAGGAAGTGGAGTTCATCATATTAGAACAAAACAACACGACGGTGTCTCAAAGACGAGGCAAAGTTTGCGAGTTATCCAGTTTTGCACCTCATTTGGTGGAGAATGAGAAACGATGACGCGGATGTTTCGAGAGGTTTGAAACCCTAGATACGACAATATCTCATTTCTCAAATTTTCTCTCAATTAAGATGTTGTTAACAGGCTCAATTGTTAGAAGCGAGATAACGAGTATGTTCAACCGAGGGACCATAACCAGGATCGCATTTGCAGATAGCAGGTCAACAGAATAATGATAACCAAATGGAGAAAGAAACAGACGGACAAAATGGTAACCACTCTGGTGGTAATCATGGCCATGAAAATAGAAGAAGCGAGTCGGAAGAGATTTTAAAAGAGGAGATTTAACAACGACCGTGTGAAGACGACATCTTGGCGTGAAGCAGAATCGGTTCTAAGGGAGGAGAACGACCACCGGTCATATCTTATAAATGCGGGAAAGATGGACATATCACCCAAACTGCCCACAACAGTTCAAGGTATGCTATAATTATGGAAAGAAAGGACATATCGCCGAGATTATATGGTAGCGAAACCTAGTTCAAAGAGGATTAGGTGACTCAAAAAAGATCGTCCCGAAAAAGTCAAAAGTCAACGATTCCGGAAGAAGCGTTTGTTGTGACTTGTCAAAATGCGAGAACCCAAATGAGGTGATCACGGGTAAGTATTTATAAATTCTTGCGAAGTTTATACCTTACTTGATACCGGTGCTACCCATTCATTTATCTCCTCTCGTATGCTCAACGTTTAAACTTGACTCGGAGAAATTAGACTTTGACCTATCTGTGGAAACTCCGTTAGAGAAACTTTCATCACATCCATTTGTTTATAAATCTTGTTTGATTCAAGTTGGCACCATCACCTTACACATTGACCTTTATCTCTTTAAAGATACTTGCTTTTGATGTGATTTTAGGGATTGATTGGTTAACTACTCATCATGCCAAAATTGATTGTTTTCGTAAGGTTGTTAGTTTTCATATTCCTAACCAACTCTGTTGTTATGCAATTCAAGCAACTAAACCATTAAAATCAATCAATTGTCATATCTAATCATAAAGCTATTCGTTTATTGAAAAATCGGATGTCAAGCTTTCTTAGCTCGTGTTATGGATTTGAATAAAGACACGTCAAATTTGAATAATATTCCACATTGTTATTGACTTTCCGACGTATTTCTGAAGAACTTCCCGAACGTGAAGTTGAATTCTTTATTGATCTTGAACTGCACAAAGCCCATTTCTAAAACCCCATATCGAATGGCTCCTATTGAACTTCGTGGAGTTAAAGGTCCAACTACGAGAATTGTTAGACATCGGCTTCATTCGTCCCCAAGACATCTCCTCGGGGTGCTCCTGCTTTTATTCAGTAAAGAAGAAAGACGGGAGTATGCGACTTTATTGACTATCGAATCGAACCATGTCACCATCAAGAATAGGTATCCTCACCTCGTATTGATGACTTGTTTGACCAATTGCAGAAGGGCACAATTCTTTTCAAAATCGATCTTCGCTCGGATATCATCACCAAGATTAGAATCGAGGATATTCCAAAGACGCGCCGTAACTTCGATGACGGGCATTATGAATTCTTAGTCATGTCTTTCGGACTAACTAATGCTCCTGCGGCTTTCATGGATATGATGAACCGAGTATTCAAGGAATATTTGGATCAGGCTTCTTTGTTGTTTTTAATGATGACATCCTCATATATTCCAAAAGTCGTGAAGATCATGAGCACCATTTGAAGTCGGTACTCCAAAGGCTTCGTGAAAATAAACTATATGCCAAATTGAAGAAATGCGAGTTCGGCTCGAGGAAGTAGCATTCCTTGGGCATGTGGTGTCAAAACATGGAGTATCCGTGGACCCGGCCAAGATTGAAGCAATACAAAGTTAGAAGCAACCGTGGGTGGATCAAGCACGTAGCTTCGGGTCTAATTGGTTATTATCGAGATTCGTGGAAGGGTTTACTTAATAAAAAGCAGAGCACCCCAAGGAGATGTACTAGACGAATGAAACCGATGTCCAACAACTCCTCGTAGTTGGACCTTTAACTCTCAAGTTCAATAGAGCCATTCGATATGGGGTTTTAGAAATGGGCTTTGTACTCAGTTCAAGATCAATAAAGAATTCAACTTCACGCCCGGGGTAGGCCAGGGAAGTTCTTCAGGAAATACGTCAGGAAAGTCAATAACAACAAGAATATTTTTCAAATATGACGTGTCTTTATTCAAATCCATAACATGGGCTAAGAAAGCTTGACATCCGTTTTTGAATAAACGAATGGTTTTATGGCTTGAGATAACAGTGATTGATTTTAATGGCTTAGTTGCTTGAATTCGCACAACATGTTGGTTAGGAATATGAAAACTAACAACCTTACGAAAACAATCAATTTTGGCATGATGAGTAGTTACCCAATCAATCCCTAAAATCACATCAAAAGCAAGTATCTTTAAAGAGATAAGGTCAACAGGTAATGTGATGGTGCCAACTTGGATCAAACAAGATTTATAAACAGTGGATGTGATGAAAGTTTCTCCTAACGGAGTCTCCACAGATAAATCAAAGTCTAATTTCTCCGGAGTCAAGTTTAAACGTTGAGCACAAGCAGGAGAAATAAATGAATGGGTAACACCGGTATCTAGTAAGGTATAAACTTTGCATGAATTTATGATTAGCTTACCCGTGATCACCTCATTTGGCTTCCTCGCATCTTTGACCAATCACGACGACAAACGCTTCTTCCAAGAACCGCTGACTTTGACTTTTCTGAGACAGCCTTTTGAGTCACCATCCCCACTGGACTTGGTTTCGCTACCGTACAATCTCGAGCGATATGTCCTTCCTTTCCACAATTATAGCATACTTTGAACTGCTAGGACAATTTGGTGATATGTCACTCTTTTCCACATTTATAAGATACGACCGGTGGTCGTTTCTCTCCCTTAAAACCAACAGAATCGTGCCGACGCCTTCACAAAGGTCATTGTTGAATCTTCTCTTTTAAAATCTCCCCCAACTTGCTTCTTCTATTTTTATGGCCATGATTACCACCAGAGTGGTTGCCGCTCTTGTCCGTATTTTTCTTTCTCCGCTGGTTATCGTTGTTCTAATGACTACATTACCGATATGATCCTGGTTGTGGTCCTCGGTTGACCGTACTCGTTATCTCGCCTAATAATTGAGCCCCGTTGACAACATCCTGAATAGAGAAAATTTATGAGAAATGAGATATGACGTATCTTGGGTTTCAAACCTCTCGTAAACATACGCTACATACATTCCTCATTCTCCACCAAATGAGGTGTGTAACTCGACAACTCTGCAAACTTCGCCAGATCGACACACCGCCATGTTTATTCTTGTAAGACCCCGAAATTTTTTAAATAAAAAGGAATTTCCTTTATTTATTATTTTGAAATAGTAAGGGTTGATTTGATTAATGTGGATAGTTAAGGGTTAAATACGCAAATATTTCAAAATAAGCAAGTGGTTATAAAATATTCATTGTTGTCGGGGAATATTCGTTTGGTCGTGGAATATTCAATCGCTTGTGGAATATTCGTATTTACCACAGTAGCCCACCATATGTGGGCCCCATAAAGGAAAGCGATTGGATGAGGAAAACGACAAATATAAGTTGTTTAAAAATAACGGCTTAGTTGGTTATTATCGAGATTCATCGAAGGATATTCTCGAATCGCTATTCCATTATCGCAAATTGACTTCGTAGAGATACAAAATTCGAATGGAGCAAGGAATGTGGGAAGAGCTTGAAGAACTCAAGAGGAGACTCATTTCAAAGACATGTTACGACCATGCCATCCTCGGAAAAGCGAACGTGGTAAATACGTGTTGAGTAGAAGATCGATATAAGTACGCAGTACGATATTGTCACAAAGACTAATTTCAGATAATTTACAAATAATAGAGATGGAGATGAAAACTCTAGGTACCCACGTGATGATATACGAGTATAATCGACTTTAATCGATAAAGTTAAAGTCGCTTTCCAATTTAACCCAGAAATGATGCATATGAAGAAGAAAGTACAAGAAGGAGCTATTCCTAAGCGAGAATTGATGAAGAAGGAATACTTGAGTCCACTCTAGACTTTGTGTTCTAACGACTCGATTTGAAGTACAAGATTATGATGGAGGCACACAATACACCATTTACAATCCATCCTCGAAGTACTAAAATGTATCGTGATCTTCGACATACATTTTGGTGGAACAATATGAAGAGAGAGATTGCAAAGTTTATCTCAATGTGTTTAACTTGTCAACGTGTAAAGGCGAGCATCTAGTACCTAAGGGTCCGTTACAACCACTTGAGATTCCTAATGGAAGTGGGAACACATTACCATGGATTTCGTTACGGGTCTTCCTACGGTTTCTCAAGGCATCAATGCTATTTAGGTTATTGTTGATAGATTAACCAAATCGCTTCATTTCTTGCCGGACACGCGGAGACTTATTCCCTCGAACGCCTTGCTAGTATGTATTTAAATGAGATTGTGAGGTTGCATGGCATGCTCGTATCCATAGTTTTGGATCGTGACCCAAGATTCACTTCAAGATTTTGGGTTAGCTTGCAAAAAGCTATGGGCGCGGATTTGCGATTTAGTTCTAAGATACCATCCCCAAACCACGGACAATCGAGAGGACTATTCAAACTCTTGAAGATTTATTAAGACTCGTGTCCTGACTTCAAGGGCGCTTGGGATAAGTATTTACCATTGGTGGAATTCTCCTACAACAACAGCTTATCGTGCAAGTATAGGTGTGGCACCATTCAAGCATTATATGGACGAAAATGTCGTTTCTCCAATATGTTGGGATGAGGTGGGTGAAGCAACATTGTTGGGACCCGAAGTTAGTACGTATGACTACCGAAAAGATCCAAATGATTCGACAACGTGATACAAACGGCACAAGATCGACAAAAGAGTTATGCGGTTCTTCATCGAAAGGGACGTGGAATTTAGTGTGAGGGGATCATGTATTATTGCGAAGTTGCTCCATGGAAGGAGTTACAAGATTTGGGAAGAGAGAAAGCTCAATCCACGATTTATCGGTCCATTTCAAATTCTTGACCGAGTAGGAAATGTAGCCTATAGACTTGCATTACCTCCAAGTATGTCTCGTGTTCATAATGTGTTTCATATATCTCGTATTAAATAAATATGTGAAAGACCCGAACCACGTTATAGAGTTAGAACCGGACGAAATAGTCAAGACTTAACGTATGAGGAGGTACTGTCAAGATCTTGGATAGGAAGGAGCATGTCCTACGCCAAGAAAGGTCATACCACAAGTTAAAGTTTTGTGGAGGAATCATGCTATAGAGGAAATGACACGGGAATTGGAAACGGAAATGAAAGCGAGGTATCCTCACCTTTTCAAAACACTGTGTACGTACGTCCAATTTCGAGAGGACGAAATTTCATAAGGAGGGAGGTTGTAAGACCCTCAAATTTTTTAAATAAAAGGAATTTCCTTTATTTATTATTTTGAAATAGTAAGGGTTGATTTGATTAATGTGGATAGTTAAGAGTTAAATACGCAAATATTTCAAAATAAGCAAGTGGTTATAAAATATTCATTGTTGTTCGGGAATATTCGTTTGGTCGTGGAATATTAAATCATCGTTTGGGAATATTCGTATGCGACGCACCAAGTGATATATATGTGGGCCCCATAACTAAAGCGATTGGATGAGGAAAGCGACAAATATAAGTTGTTTAAAAATAACAGGCGAATTGTTACCATTATCATTGTTGGAATACCCGTTATGGTTAAAACACACTAATACGCGTTGTTGAACAAAGAAGACACGGTATTGCATCAATTATTGATCCTTACGTAAGAAGGCACTACTCAATAATTGTTACGATGAATTATTGCTCAAAGATTTTATTTTATTGATTCAATAATTCTTTGCGTTGGTATTTTATATTATTCTTGTTTGATAATTATCATCGCATGACAAGATTTCCCATTATCGGATCAATAATTCATATTATTTGAATAATATTATTAGATAACATTATTGGCAATGTCTAAAAGTTCGTCTAAGGAGAGGTTTGGTCACCTAATTGCGCCGCCCGAGAAGGAGAGATCCTTATTGAAAGCCCCTCTTTCCGAGAACGTACTGGTTGTCATAAATGTGATTACGTAATATTATTTGTGAATAATTAATTATTGATTCATATGATAAGGAAATATTTATTTTATATGAATATAAATGATGGATTTATTTATGTGGTTATTAATGAAGGAATTAATGCTTTGAGATGTTTTATTTGTATGTTATCTGGATTGGAGGTATTAAAAGATCAAATCGATTATTATTACGACTTTATTGTGTGAGTTATAATATTTAATCCGAATCGTTGGATCGTTGTAATTTTTGGATATGTTATACATATATAAGTTGAGTATATGTCCACAAATTTTGAGCCGTTAAAAATGAGCGATAATTTATTATGAATTTTAAGAGGTGACCGATTCGAAATTAGGTTATAAATGATTTTGGTGGAAAATTCTAGAATTGGTGGGCCCCACTTTTGGTTGGTGAGAAATGTGCTCAATTGAATTTTCAAATGTGGTGGGTGGGAATAGTAGCGGTGTTTAAATGAACATGACCGATCGATGAATATCTTTGGCCTTTAGTGCAAAGATGAACAGTGTTGAGATGAACACGACCGATTGATGAATATCTTTGGCCTTTAGTGCAAAATGATGAGCAGTGTTAAGATGAACATGACATTGATTGATGAATATCTTTGGCTCAGAGTGCAAAGATGAATATTTGATTTGAGATGAATATTGATTGATGTTACGAGGATAAAATATTGATGATGGATCTGTTAAATTCATAGATTATAGTAGATTTCATTCTCTCACGTAACTCTTCTATGAATTATTATTTCACTGCGAATATTGATCCGAAACTTGTTGTCTCATTGTATTCTATCGATTTTTTCCTCGTTGGAGACTAACGATAATTTGTTGTATATTATCTTAGTCATAATATTCTTTCTTGGGCTAGTTGAGCTCACCCTTTTCCTTTTGTTCCATTCTTCTCGGGAGGCGAGAATATAGCAAATACTGAGTCCTGGGTATGGAATGAAGGTTTTAGAAAGGATTGTTTAGTAGTCCTCACCATTTTGTAAAATAATGTATCAATAAATGTGATGAGGATTTATTTGAGTATAGATATTGTCTGAAGATAATATTTGTATTTAAACTCACGCTTTTCTTGTTGTGATAATAAAGTTGTAGTTGTTTCGCATACCCATGTATTTGGCGACTTCAAATGGGTTGGATGGAATGGACCTATTTTGGGGTCGCCACGCGTTGGTATCGAGCTTAGGGATATGATCTCTGGCGGAGATCGGGAATAGAACTAGGAGGGAGAGACGAGTAAATCCTTCGCTAGTGTGTCCTACCTAAGCTTATTTGTTAGTTGGTTAGTATATAGGGATATTATGTGATATATTGATTTCCTTAATTAACCCTTGTTTTATGATGATTTTGAGAATGTCGAATGAGAATATTAACAATGGAGTAAATGAGACCGTGGAGATGCCTCAGACACCAACGAGGAGAACGTGTAACAGTCGTGGCAATGTTCCTCCCATGAACAACACCAATGTGATGATGATGAACGAGGGATGTTTAGAAGCTTTTTGCGATTCATGCAAAATCGCATTTGCGGAGACTCGTGTTCAAAATACTGAGGAGGAAATGATAGCAATTCACGGGTGGTCACGTGGCAAGCGCCTCAAAGAGTTGGGACCACCGAAATTTAAGGAAAGCGATCCGATCATGGCGGAAACATGGGTCAAGCAAATTACCAAGATATTCGATGTCTTGGGATGCATGCGGAGGAATGAAGGTTCCATTCGCAACTTTATGTTCCGTGGCGAGGCGATTCATCGGTGGGAATACGTGAAGCGTGCTCCATCCAACCGCACTTCGGCGATGTCATGGGAGACATTTCAGAAATGCAGTTTAATGACAAGTACTTCCCCGAAAGTATTAAATCGTATGAAGGAAGTGGAGTTTATTAGACTAGAAGCGTAATAACATGACGGTGTCCCAAAGACGAGGCGAAGTTCGCGGAGTTATCCGTGTTCAGCACCTCATTTGGTGGAGAATGAGGAACGTATGACGCGGATGTTTCTTAGAGGTTCAAACCCGCGTACGTCAAGATCTCATTTCTCATAAATTTTCTCTCTATTCGAGATGTTGTCAATAGGGCTCGGTTGTTAGAGCGAGATAACGAGTACGCTTCAACCGAGGGACCATAACCAGATCATACTCAAGATATAGCGATCATCGAATAACGATAACCAATGGAGAAAGAAGAATACTTGACAAAGGCGGTTACCACTACGGTGGTAATCACGGCCATGAAAATAGAAGAAGCGAGTGGGAGGAGATTTTAAAAGAGGAGATTCAACAACGACCATGTGAAGACGCCGCCAAGAAGATGTAACCGGGTTCCAAGGGAGGAGAAAGACCATCGGTCGATATGTTACAAATCACGCGGAAAGAGGGATATATCGTTAAACCGCCCACAACAGTTTAAGGTATGCTATAATTGTGGAAAGAAGGACATATCGCTTCGAGATTATACTCTGAGAAGCGAAACCTAGTTCAATGGGGACGGTGACTCAAAAGGATGTCCCGAAAAAGTCAAAGTCAACGGTTCTTGGAAGAGCGTTTGTCGTGACTTCCGGTCAAAATGCAAGGAACCCGAACGAAATTAAGACGGGTTAGTTAATTATAAATTCTTGTGAAGTTTATACCTTACTAGATACCGGTTTCTACCCATTCTTTTATCTCTTTGCTTGCGCTTCAACGTTTGAACTTGACTACGGAGAAATTAGACTTTGACTTATTTATGGAGACTCCGTTAGAGAAACTTTCATTACATCCGTTGTTTAAAAAATCTTGCTTGATTCAGTTGCACTATCACATTACCCGTTAACCTTATTTCTATAGAGATATTTGCTTTTGATGTGATTTTAAGGTTAACTACTCATCATGCCAAATTGATTGCTTTTGTAAGGTTGTTAGTTTTCATATTCCTAAGCAACTCGTTATTCAACTCAAGCAATCAAACCATTGTAGTCAAACATTTTCATATCAAGCCATGAAGTCATTCGTTTATTACTGGATGTCAAGTTTTCTTAGTCCATGTTATGGATTTGAATAAAGACACGCCGATTTGAATAATATTCTTGTTGTTATTGATTTTTCCCCGACGTATTTTCTCAAGAATTTCTTGCTTACTCCCAAAGCCCTGATATTAAATTTTGTATCGAATTTGAACCCTAGACAAAACTCATTTCTAAAATCTCATATCGAATGGCTCCTATTGAACTTCAGGAGTTAAAAATTCAACTATAGAATTTGGTACCTGAGCCTTTATCTTGTGACTTCCTTTGTGGAATGCACCGAAGCCAAACTCTCTGTAAGGGACGTCATATTCGTGCGATAGTAAATCGATAGGTGTCATTGTGACGTCTTTATCCAAGATTGGGATATGAGTCACGATTGAGAGCAACCTAAGTCGATGAATCGAAATACGTAGCTTTCAGAAGCTTAGTTGGTTATTATCGAGATTCATTGAAGGATATTCTCGAATCGCTATTCCATTATCGCAAATGACTCGTAGAGATACAAAATTCGAATGGAGCAAGGAATGTGGGAAGAGCTTCAAGAACTCAAGAGAGAGACTCATTTCAAAGACATGTTCACCTACGCCATCCTCGAAAAGCGAACGTGGTAGGCGACGTGTTGAGTAGAAGATCGTATATAAATCTGAGTACGATATTATCAAAGACTAATTTCAGTATAATTTACAAATAATAGAGATGGAGATGAAAACTCTAGGTACCCACGTGATGATATACGAGTATAATCGACTTTAATCGATAAAGTTAAAGTCGCTTTCAACACCAACCCAGAGGCGATGCATATGAAGAAGAAAGTACAAGAAGGAGCTATTAGGGCGAGAATTGATGAAGAAGGAATACTTGAGTCCACTCTGACTTTGTGTTCCTAACGACTCGATTTGAAGTACAAGATTATGATGGAGGCACACAATACACCATTTACAATCCATCCTCGAAGTACTAAAATGTATCGTGATCTTCTATATACATTTTGGTGGAACAATATGAAGAGAGAGATTGCAAAGTTTATCTCAATGTGTTTAACTTGTCAACGTGTAAAGGCGAGCATCTAGTACCTAAGGGTCCGTTATAACCACTTGAGATTCCTGAATGGAAGTGGGAACACATTACCATGGATTTCGTTACGGGTCTTCCTACGGTTTTCTCAAGGCATCAATGCTATTTAGGTTATTGTTGATAGATTAACCAAATCTGCTCATTTCTTGCCGATCACGGAGACTTATTCCTCGAACGCCTTGCTAGTATGTGACGTAAATGAGATTGTGAGGTTGCATGGCATGCTCAGTATCCATAGTTTCGGATCGTGACCCAAGATTCACTTCAAGATTTTGGGTTAGCTTGCAAAAAGCTATGGGCACGGATTTGCGATTTAGTTCTAAGATACCATCCCCAAACGGACGGACAATCGAGAGGACTATTCAAACTCTTGAAGATTTATTAAGACTCGTGTCCTAGACTTCAAGGGCGAAATGGGATAAGTATTTACCATTGGTGGAATTCTCCTACAACAACAGCTTATCGTGCAAGTATAGGTGTGGCACCATTCAAGCATTATATGGACGAAATGTCGCTTCCAATATGTTGGGATGAGGTGGGTGAAGCAACATTGTTGGGACCCGAAGTTAAGACGTATGACTCACCGAAAAGATCCAAATGATTCGACAACGATATACAACCGGCACAAGATCGACAAAAAGAGTTATGCGGTTCTTCATCGAAAGGACGGGAATTTAGTGTAGGGATCATGATTATTGCGAGTTGCTCCACGGAAGGGAGTTACAAGATTTGGGAAGAGAGGAAAGCTCAATCCACGATTTATCGGTCCATTTCAAATTCTTGACCGAGTAGGAAATGTAGCCTATAGACTTGCATTACCTCCAAGTATGTCTCGTGTTCATAATGTGTTTCACATATCTCAGATTTCAGTAAATATGTGAAAGACCCGAACCACGTTATAGAGTTAGAACCGGACGAAATAAATTAAGACTTAACGTATGAGGAGGTACCGCCAAGATCTTGGATAGAAGGAGCATGTCCTACGCTGTAAGAAAGGTCATACCACAAGTTAAAGTTTTGTGGAGGAATCATGCTATAGAGGAAATGACCGGGAATTGGAAACGGAAATGAAAGCGAGGTATCCTCACCTTTTCAAACACTGTGTGACGTCGTCGTCAATTTCGAGGACGAAATTTCATAAGGAGGGAGGTTGTAAGACCCCAAAATTTTTTAAATAAAAAGGAATTTCCTTTATTTATTATTTTGAAATAGTAAGGGTTGATTTGATTAATGTGGATAGTTAAGAGTTAAATACGCAAATATTTCAAAATAAGCAAGTGGTTATAAAATATTCATTGTTGTTTGGGAATATTCGTTTGGTCGGGAATATTCAATATCACTTTGTCGGAATATTCGTATTTACCACAAGCACCATATGTGTGGCCCCATAACTGAAAATTGGATGAGGAAAACGACAAATATAAGTTGTTTAAAAATAACTGGCGTAATTGTTACCAAGTTAATCTTGTTGGAATACCCGTTAGTGGTTAAAACACACTAATACGCTGTTGTTGAACAAGAAGACACGCAGTATTGCATCAATTATTGATCCTTACGTAAGAAGGCACTACTCAATAATTGTTACAAAGAATTATCGCTCAAAGATTTTATTTTATTGATTCAATAATTGTTTGCGTTGGTATTTTATATTATTCTTTGTTTCAATAATTATCATCGCATAAAGATTTCCCATTATCGGATCAATAATTCATATTATTTGAATAATATTATTAGATAACATTATTGGCAATGTCTAGAAAGTTCGCCTAAGGAGAGGTTTGGTCACCTAATCAAGCGCCAAGAAGAGAGAGATCCTTATTGAAAGCCCCTCTTCCTGAGAAACAAATTTGGTTGTTATAAATGTGATTCTCGTAATATTATTTGTGAATAATTAATTATTGATTCATATGATAAGGAAATATTTATTTTATATGAATATAAATGATGGATTTATTTATGTGGTTATTAATGAAGGAATTAATGCTGAGATGTTTTATTTGTATGTTATCGGATTGGAGGTATTAAAAGATCAAATCGGTGTTATTACAGCTTTATTGTGTGAGTTATAATATTTAATCCGACCGTTGGATCGTTGTAATTTTTGGATATGTTATACATATATAAGTTGAGTATATGTCCACAAATTTTGAACCGCTAAAATGAGCGATAATTTATTATGAATTTTAAGAGGTGACTGATTCAGAAATTAGGTTATAAATGATTTTGGTGGAAAATTCTAGAATTGGTGGGCCCCACTTTTGGTTGGTGAGAAATGTGCTCAATTGAATTTTCAAATGTGGTGGGTGGGAATAGTAGCAGGTGTTTAAATGAACATGACCGACTGATGAATATCTTTGGCCTTTAGTGCAAAGATGAACAGGTGTTGAGATGAACATGACCGATTGATGAATATCTTTGGCCTTTAGTGCAAAGATGAGCAGTGTTAAGATGAACATGATGGATTGATGAATATCTTTGGCACGTAGTGCAAAAGATGAATATTTGATTTGAGATGAATATTGATTGATGTTACGAGGATAAAATATTGATGATGGATTATTAAATTCATAGATTATAGTAGATTTCATTCTCTACGTAACTCTCTATGAATTATTATTTCATTATTGAATATTGATCTGAAACTTGTTGTCTATCATTGTATTCTATCGATTTTTCCTGTTGGAGACTAACGATAATTTGTTGTATATTATCTTAGTCATAATATTCTTCTTTGGGCTAGTTGAGCTCACCCTTTCCTTTTTGTTCCATTCTTCTCGGGGAGGCGAGAATATAGCAAATATAGCCTGTCGGGTATGGAATGAAGGTTTTAGAAAGGATTGTTTAGTAGTCCTCACCATTTTTGTAAAATAATGTATCAATAAATGTGATGAGGATTTATTTGAGTATAGATATTGTCTGAAGATAATATTTGTATTTAAACTCACGCTTTCTTGTTGTGATAATAAAGTTGTAGTTGTTTCGCACCATGTATTTGGCGACTCGTAATGGGTTGGATGGAATGGACCTATTTTGGGGTCGCCACAATTACGCCCAGCCTAATAAACTATACCTCCTTCATATGATTTAATACTTTCGTGAAAGTACTTGTCATTGAACGAGCTTCAAATGTCTCCCAAGACATCTTTGAAAAGTACCGGATGGGTACGCTTCACGGACTCCCACCAAAGAGTCCGCCTTTCGCCACGGAACATAAAAGTGGCGAATGGAACCTTCTGTTCCTCCGTGCATCCCAAGACATCGAATATCTTGGTAATTTGTTTAACCCACGTCTCTCGCTTTCGATCGGATCTCGGCTTTCCAATAAATTCGTGGTCCCAACTCTTTGAATCGCTTGGTTTGACAAACCGTGAATTGCTATCATTTCTCCTCAGTATTTTGAACACGAGTCTCCTCGTCTGATTTTGCATGAACCGCAAAAAGCTTCTAAACATCCCATCGCTCATCATCTCGCCAGCAAGTGGTGTTGTTCACGGGGAGGAACATTGCCAAAGATGTTGCACGCTCTCCTCGTTAGTGAGCAAAGGTGTCTCCACTATTCTCATTTACTCCATTGTTAACATTCTCACGACATTCTCAAATCGCTATAAAACAAGGGTTAATTTAACAAATTAACATATTACATAATATCCCTATATTATGACCAACCAACAAATAAGCTTAGGTAGACACACTTTAGCGAAGGATTTACTCTGCCTCTCCTCCTAGTTCTATTCCCCGATCTCCGCTAGAGATCATATCCCTAACCTCTCGATATTAACCGTGACGCCCCCCAAAATAGGTATACAACACCCATTCTGAGTCACAAAATACATGGTATGTAAAAACAACTACAACTTTATTAATACAACATAAAATTGTGAGTTTAAATATAAATATTGTCATCTAGACAATATCCACACTCAAATAAGTCCTCATTACAATTATTAATACACTATTTTTACAGAATAGTGAGGACTACTAGAACCACTTCTAGAACCATCATTCCACACCCCGACTAGTACTCGCTACATTCTCGCCTCCTAATAAGAAAAATGGAACAACAAGGAAAAAGGTGAGCTCAACTAGCCCAGTAAAGAACATTATGACCAAGATAATATAGAACAAATTATCGTTAGTCTTCAACAGGGAAAAATCTAATAGAATACAATAGACAACAAGTTTTAAATCAATATTCGCAGCGAAAACAATAATTCATATAAGAGTTACGTAGAGAATGAAATCTACTATTATCTATGAATTTAAAAGTTCATCATCAATATTTTATCCTCAGAACATAAAATCAAGATATATCCGAATCAAATGTTCATCTTTACACTACAGCCAAAGATATTCACCACTAATCATGTTCATCTAAACACTGCTCATCTTTTGCACTACGGCCAAAGATATTCATTATAAATCATTCATCTCGCACTACTAAAGCCAAAGATATTCAAAGAATATCATCATTTAGACCGAGGATGATGAAAAATATTTTAAAGAAAACGAATCCAAAGAAACAAAAGAATAAATATTAAGGATTCGTATTTCAGCTATTCCATGTCCAAAAATACCTCATAAATAATCATAGTGGAGTAAAATTCAAGAATGATCAAAACATGGATACAATCAAAGCTAGTATCCATAATAGATATTTTGGACAAAAAATAAAAATTTAATTTTTCTATGAATAGTGTCGTATTCGTGAATAGTGCCATATACGTGAATAGTGTCGTATACGTGAATAGTAACTCCGACACCAAAAGATAGAAATTCCACAAGAAAATTATCATGCTTCATGAATAGTACTCGTGAATAGTAACTCATTAATAGTAACTCCGACATAAAAAAGTTCCAAATTTGATAAAAAATTTCAACCAATATTTCAGCATAGTGATATTGAAGAAATAATATCACTTACGAAAAAAATAACATCCTTTACCTCGAAAGAATAGCACTTCTAGTTGAAACACTGGATATAAGCTATGACTTGAACTTGCAACGTATAGCAACACTCAAAGTATTAAAATACTCACAAGAATACGCTCAATATATCGAGAGAAAAGAGAGAAAAACTTCAGCTTTACGTGTGATTTTCAATTCTAACCTAAGACCCTATTTATAGAAAAATGCTTAGAACATCAAAGCGTAAAATTTAATAAAATATTAATATATTTATATAAATTTTTCTTAGCCCACTTTTTTGGTCTAGACATCAGCCACCAACCCACCAAAATCACAAAAAACGTTTTTGTTAAAATAAATATTTAAAACTTCCAAAAATCAATTATTTCAGAACTTCGAAACTTCAATAATTCATAATAAATAGCCCTTTTATCAGAAAAATTCAAGCCTCATGCCCTTTCCATAGGAAATTCCATTATCTACAACTTTGCAGAAGAAAGTTTTTCCAAACTCCAAACAGAAATTGACCGAAATCCACAAACGGACGATTTACAGGCTATAATCAAATTTCAGTCAAGAAATGGGCCCACAAACATGTTTAACATGTTTTAAATAACTTTTGCAACAAAAATACTCTTTCTCATCATATACTCATATATCCCACATTCATTGTAAAAATATCATCATTATTATATTATAATAATATAATAAAATATTATTTTATCAGAAAAGATAAAATATCAATTTTTAACAATTGTCACTTTAAAAATTTTCTCCATCTATATCCACATAAAATCAATATTTTTCTCATCATATAAATCAATAATTAATTATTCACAAATAATATTACGTAATCACAAGATCGGCAAACTGTGCCATTCCTGGGAAAGAGGGTGCTTTCAATAAGAATTTCTCCTTCTTGGCGCACAGCAATTAGGTGACCAAACCTCTCCTGTATGTAACTTTCTAGACATTGCCAATAATGTTATCTAATAATATTATTCAGATAATATGAATTATTGCTTCGATAATGGAAAATACCGTGTAGTAACAATTATCAAACAACAAAGAATATAAAATATCAACGCAAAGAAATTATTGAATCAATAAATTAAAATATCGAACAAAAAACTATCAGAATAATTATCGAAAGTAAGCCTTCTTCACGTAAGAATCAATAATTGGTGCAATACCATGTGTTATCAGACAACAACGCCAGACATCGTGTTTTAACCACCGTATTCCAACAAGATAATCTGGTAATAACTAAGCCGTTATTTATATAACAACTTATACTTGCTGCTTTCTTCATCCAATCGCTTTCGCATGGGGCCCACACAAAGGTCATACTCGTCGCATTTAATATTCCCCACGTGAGAAGAATATTCCACGACCAAACGAATATTCTCCGACAACAATGAGTATTTTATAACCACTTGCTTATTTGAAATATTTGCGCATTTTACCCATAACTAACCACATTAATCAAATCAATCCTTACTATTTCAAAATAATAAATAGAGGAATTAAATTTTATTTATTAATAATTTGGGTTCTTACATAAATTCTTGGTCGTCGAATGTTGAAGTCCCAAATGATTTTAGATCGTTGGATGTTGAAGCCTAAATTGATTTGAGGAAGTTGGATGTTGAAGCTTTGGGATTTGAACCGCTCTGTTTTATATTATATTATATATATATAGAGAGTATTAAGTGCATACCCCTTTATTTAATATATTGCTCATCGTCTTTAGCGACGTAATCGGTGACTGCCTCTCGGCCATCGTCATATATCGTAGAAACTGTCAGATAACTTTTAGCGACGCATCGAACCGTCGCTATAACATATAAACCGTTTATCTGTTCTATAACGAAGGACCAAACCGTCGTCCGGTCCGTCGCTAAAGATGATGAGCAGTGTAAGACCCCAACTTTTATGAATAAATATTATTTTTTCTCTAAATGTTATTTTTGAATAATAAGGTGTGGATTTGATATAATGTTATAGTTGTGGGTAATAATTACAAATTTTGCAAAGTAAGCAAGTTGTCATAAAATATTCGTTTGATCGGAGAATATTTGTTTTATCAAGGAATAGTCGTACGACGACACAATCATTGGTGGATCCCACAACTAATTCTTCATTTGAGTTAGAAAACGAATCAAATAACTTTTTATAAAAATAATGGCAAAAGTTTTACCGTTAATCGTTGAAATAATCTTTGATAAAAGTATAAAGAATACGCTGCGTGGTTGCAAGAACAATACCTGTATTGATTATTGATGCTTACGTGGGAAGTCACTCAGTTTTATTCAATAATTGTCACAGTAATTGTTGCATAATATCTCATATTATTGAATCGATTATTGTCATAGTATCATCTGCACAAATATTTTATATTATTAAATTAATAATTGAGACGACAAAACTATTCATATTATTATTTGCATTATTGACAATGTCTAAAAAGTTTTGTCGAGAAAATGAGTTTGGTCACCTAATTGCGTGTCAATAAGGAAAAATCCTTATCGAAAAGCCCCCTTTTTCTTGAGAATGATCTGATTGTTAATATTGCGAGTTGTAATATTAATGATGAATAATTGTTGATTAAAAATGTGTTTTGTGAAGGCAAGTGAATTGAGATAAATAGAGAGAATTTTTTTATGAAGTATTTGTTGTAAATTTGACTTATTACATGGACCCCCACTTTCTCATTTTTCAAAATCACCGGGAAAAAGTTATCTAAGTTTGTTTTTGTTTTATAGTAATAAAACAGAAAACTTTATATATAAAACATAATACTTTTTATAAATAGAATATATTATATTTTATTATGTTGCATAGTAGTGCATTGTGTTTGCATAATATTTTTACTATGCAGTATAGTGTTGCATAGTAAATCATTCTTACCGAACACATCCATTATCGGCGCCAGACATCATCACTAAATCATTCTTATTCCAACCAAATCCAGTGAAATACAGAGAACTTAGAAAATAAACAAAACTAAAATCTGAATGATTGTAATCGCAACCTCTCAATTCAATCCTCATAAATTCCAAATGATATCCTTTATTTCGAACTTGATGCCATCGCGAAACCTCCATTTTTCGATCTCAAAACCCATTTCCTCCCAATTAATCTCTCTTTCTCTATTTTTTTCATGATTTGAGAATTTGACGTAGTTAGTTTGAGATTATTGATTTAAAATTTTTGGTGCTTCTTTTTTAATGAATATATGTCATTGATGTTATGTTTAATTGAAGAAGAAGAAAAAGAAGCTTTTGGTGGCGTCGATGACAAAATCATTGTTGTTAATTTATTCTATTGCAAAATCAATGGCCTAAATCATATATGTTCATTATGATGACCAAATTCAAGATGAATTTTCAAATTTATTCACAAACCCAACATTTGAAATCAAAATTTAGGAAAGAAAAAGAAAAATATGGTTAAGTTGTGTATTTTAATTAGAGGTAAATGTTATGAAAATATTTAGACTTTTTTATATAATGAAGATGAAGGTGAGTACATTGGGGTAAGTTAACTCAAATGAATTAACTCATTTTTTCTCTTTGTTAATCACAAATCATATTAGCTTTCTCTTTCTTCAACAATCGACTACCTCAACTTTCTCTCCTGTGTGGCACAGACGTGTATTTTTTTTGGTTAAAAGTCAAACTTTTTTAACGGTTGCCGAGTCGAATGTAAAAAAAGTAAATTCAATAATACATTTGTAAATTGAAATGGGGGTAGACTGAGAAAAATATATTTAAACCAAATATAAAGTTGCTTGAACAGTGGAAGAGGCGTGTTCAATAGCGGATACATGCTCCACCTCAAAATAGTAGTCCAAAACTTGTGTGAATGAATAAGCACCTTGCAAGAGCTGAAACTCACATGACCGCCGACTGAGCAGCTGCTGGCCACTAAATCTTCTGTTTATTTATTAGTAGTAATTTATTAATTATTTTATTTTAATTAGTTGGAATGTTCCTAATGGGCTTCCAACTGTTGATCATTCTCCGCCAGAAAAGTCCAAACTCGGTCAGAGCCATATTCTGATACTCATACATAAACACCAAAATTTCACCCAATTTAAAAATTGGAGGCATAAAAACGAAAATCACCATTAAACAAACCAGAGAGATGCATAGTTTAGTACATCTCCCCCCTCCCTCGATTTTTCCCAAGTAAAAACCCAACCGATGGTTAATTCAATTTTTGGTAAGACCCATTTCTCTTTGTTTTGAAATTGTTCTTGTTCTTCAATTTTCGAAACGAAGATGGCAATGGAGAGTATTCCCGGATGGCAATTCACGTTTTTGTGTGGAATTATTTCGTGGATGGCTTTATCTTCATTTTTCAATCTGACCCAAAAGCTTAGATCATTAATCCAGCCATGGGTAATGAACCGTGTCCGGTCAGAAATTCCTATAATCCTTCAGATCCAGGTTCTTGCAATATTTATTTATTTCTTTGTTTGTTGGTTTATGTACATTTAGAAATACCCATGTAATTATTCTAAATATAAATTGTTATTTTGTTGTTTGTTGTTAATTCTTCATTTTATTTGAATGTATGTTGGATTTGCAGAAATACCAACATGGACTTTTAGATGATTTGTTCTCTGGGTTATCTTGTGTTGTTTCTGTACCTTTCTACACTGCTTTTCTTCCCTTGCTTTTCTGGGTATGCTCTCTTTCTGATAATTTTTGTTTCGGTTATGGGTTTATTAATGATTGAAGTACCTGCATTTTTTGATATTAATTGTATGGTTTGTGGTTTTATATTGTAGAGTGGGCATGGAAAATTGGCTAGACAGATGACTCTTTTGATGGCTTTTTGCGATTATTTGGGGAACTGTATAAAGGTATTATCCTGTTCATCATCCATTCATACTACGGTCAATTTTTGCATACAGTTTATTTTTATTATGAATCTATATGCAATGTTTTTATGTTTCATAGGATGTGGTCTCAGTTCCTAGGCCCAATTCACCTCCTGTTAGGAGAGTAACAGCCACCAAAGATGAGAAGGAAAATGCATTGGAATATGGACTGCCTTCTTCTCACACTCTTAACACAGTCTGCTTATCTGGGTATGGCAAATACTTTCACTATTCGTATTCTAGCTTTATAATTTTGTTGTAGGTCTAGATGAAGTTAGGTAGCTAGGTTTGTTGCGTCCTGATTTTGAAGCAAATATCATGGCAGGTGAACCATCACAAGAAAACACTCAGAGGTTATCCATTGTATCATTATTTGTATAATTGTATGTAAGAAAATTGTATATGTACTTTCAGTGTTGAAACAATTAACCTGGCTGGCTGGCTCCCAGTTGTCAAACATACATAAACTTGTTAAGGAAATCTATTTATTTTAGAGTAATGAAATTGCAAAACAATGATTTTTGAAGGTTAAACATAACAAATTGTGCTTAATTATTTATTTTCGTTATTTCATATTTAGTCTTGAACTATGGTGTCACATAATTATAATAATCATGGTTTCTTAGTACGTATCAATATATTAAAATTTTCTGCAATTTTTTTATCTGCTAGCAAATTACTTGGCTCATACCTTAGCACTGTAATATAGTATTATTTAACTCACTTTTTGAATCTCTACCGGACTTTGGTGCAATCCAGATTCCTCTTGCATTATGTTCTGTCCTACACTCAAAGCGGAGATGCTTCCATGCAATTGGTGGGATTTGCCGCTGTTTTCTTGCTTGTCGGCCTCATTGGCTTTGGTTAGTTAAAACTTTTCTTCTTCTCTACTATCTGGTTATTCTCTCCCCTCCCCCCCAAAAAAATAAAAATAATAGAATAAAAAATAAATAAATAAATTATCCACCAACTCTGAACTGACACGTGGCTCACTTGTTAGGAAGAATTTACCTTGGGATGCACAGCTTGATCGATGTCGTATGTGGTCTTGGTTTTGGATTGATAATCCTCGCATTTTGGCTTTCTGTTAATCAATACATCGACAATTTTGTAGTTTCAGGACAAAATGGTACGTACACTTTATTTAGAATGTCAAAATGTTCAATCTGTATAACACAAGTCCTCACTGAATTGCTGGAATGTCATCCCAGTTTTACAAATTCATGGCTATTGCTGCTATCCTAATAGAGATTATGGTATTGATAATCTAGATTGTGGTGAAAAGTATTCAAGCAGTTGCTAAAGAAGCTTATAGCTCATTTTAAAAGTACCAAGGTCCGTAAATAGGCTTTTGTTAACTGTGAAGGTGTCCCAACACTATGGTTAATTAAGCATCATTGAAAAGTAGATACATGAAAGAGACAAATTGCTGGCAGATCTACCTTAATTTTAGCTCTGAGAAGATTTGAGAAAATCTCTAGTCATTGAGGGGATTGAATGGTTAAGCCTTCTAGGTGTAATAAGGAACATACATTCCTATAACAAAGTAAATTAGGGGCTCAATTGAAGGAAGGATAACTTCCCTCCTTAGTCCTTACCTGGAAGTCGTAGGTTTAATAGAGATAGCAAGGCTGTGCCTTCTATTGAAAAATAGCATCCTGCTTAAATGAATAAGCTTTAAGTAGATGAGTAGATCCAAGAATTCAATGGAGTGTTAATATAAGCTTTCACATGAAATTAGGATATCTTCAAACACTCTGCTGCATTATATATCTTCTCTTATAATAAATGGGCATCAGATAAGAGTTGACTAGCTCTCTGAATGGAAGTATAATTACAAAGAGAAAGAAGTCTTTTCTGGCCTATATACAGAGAAAATATATTGTAGGGTGTGTAAATGTCTTGTTATCTTTTGCATATGATATCTAGAAGTATGTCTAAGGGCACACACATTTTTTTCTAAGGTGTAGAAATTCAAAAGTAGCCCTATCAGTTATGTTTTCTACCAATTTTTCAGTGTTTCAGTTTTTTGGTTTATAATTTAATTTTGAAGTTCTGTGGAGTAGATAGTTGACCTATCTCAGTTAGGCGGAAGACTAGCCCAAACTTGTTAGTAAAACTTAATATAAGTTGTTTAAAATTTGCAACTCGAGTTAATCGTATAACGTTTAAAAGTTGTATTGTTGGACATTATCCATGAGGCCGTTACAGTAGAGCCAATTGGCCAAAATCTGTTTTTTTTTTTCGATTGCTGAAATTTAAATGAAAAATCTAAAAACTGAAATGGCACTAGATGTAGAGATGTCGATTATTAATTTGTAAGGCTGGATATGTCTTTTGGTTCTTAATACTTGAGATTTTACTTTTCTTGCAGTCACATCCTTTTGGTCTGCACTTAGTTTCTTGTTGCTCTTTGCATACCCGAAACCAGAGCTTCCAACTCCAAGTTTTGAGTATCACACCGCCTTCACTGGCGTGGCATTGGGAATTGTAAGCATAAAATTTTCCCTTGCCTATTCTGTTTAATATTATTGCTTCAATTCCTTTCTTATTCTTATATTGTTGCTGGGAGAATATTATCTATCAACTCCATTGCCTATATATTTCTTTCTCTATGGTTGAGCAAAAATTACATTTATGGACCCAATCTGCTGCAAAACTATCAAAATGATAAAAATCAAATTTCAGTAATATAAAATAAAATAAAATAATAATAAGTGGAGGAACAGTCTAGCTAGGCATTAATTTTATCTGATTTGACATAACCTAAACCATTTGCTTGTTCCTAGTGTTGCAACCAGAACAAATAATTTGCACTTTGGTGGGGATTTCAAGTTATGTATTTTCTGCCACCCTTGTTTGATTAGTTGAGCAGGTTCTAAGGTGTGCTTGACATGATAGGCGTTATTATAAATTTGACTAATGCTACATTGTCGGATGTTTGTTTCATAGTAGAAGTTCCCATCAACTATCTGTCTATCCAAAACAGATTGACATGGCAACATGGTTTTAAAGTAGCTAATTACTTCAATACACTGATAAAACTGTGCAAACCTTATCATGTCTTCAAATTTCAATTCAAATTTTTAGTAGATTTAATTAAGTAAATTACCTGTTGATGGGCTAATATTTTTGGACCCATAACTGTTCCCACTTCCTAGGTAGAGGTAAAAGCAAAATGAGTAGAGTATCACAATATTGTAGCAGTTGGATGTCATGTTGATTGGTCCTTGCAGTTATGCAGCATTTATAGCACTGACATAATAATTAGCAGGTGCAGCAACCTCAAAGTTTATATAAAATCACAAACAATTTTGAAATTTTGCAATTTGAATTTATCATTAAATCTATAAGGAACTCTTGAATTAGATGGTATCATGATATTCAGTGGCAACCAGTTATTGTTCTAATCACGGAAAATAGAATATTATGAATTATATGCAACTGTTGTTAACTAACTGCAAATAGATACTCCTTTACAATCCCTGGGAAATTGATTGTGTTTTGTATTATTCCCTCTTCTGAATGCTTTGCTATCTATCTACTTTACTACTTATATGACGTATAAATTCTTATAGAACAAATTGATTATGTTGGCCAGGTTACCGGGGTCCAACAAACTTACCATCAGTTTCACCATGAGAAAGTTCCCCGCATCTTTACTTCTCAACTCTCAATTCCCATGTATGCGGGAAGAATTCTTGTGGGGATTTCCACAATATTACTCATTAAGTTCTGTAGCAAGACTATAGCAAAATGGATTCTTCCCATATCAGCAAATGCCTTGGGCATTCCAATTCGATCAACCAGCTACGTCCCAGCACTAACTGGTTCAACATCCGGTAAAAAGTCTGGTGAAGCTAAGCAGTCAGGTTACCTTCAAAAGCTATTCTTTTTCACCAATCAAGACTCTTTTGATGTTGATACTGGTATTAGGCTCTTTCAATATGCTGGTCTTGCATGGTCTGTGGTAGATCTTGTTCCTTCTCTATTCTCTCACCTACACTTGTAATGCTGCACATATTTTGTATAATATATGTTTTCTTTAATTCAGGTCTGCAGTTGGATGATGCATCAATTTTGTAGAGCCATTGCAATGTCTAACAAACATCTCATTTATATATGCAAAATTGTCTCTACAACTTATGGTCCTGAAATGTGTACACTGGGCATTGGACCAGTTTATGCTTTGTATAGAAACAAGTCCTACCTACTTGACTAGCAGTTTCATGGGATTGTTATCCATGCTTGTCCCTTAAGATTACAGACCAAAATAATAATGGCCCTGTTAATTTTACAAATGTTAGAATCCAATTCAATAAACAGACCTAATTTAACCCTCAATAAAGCTTCAACTTACTCTTTAAGATTTTTATTTCTTGGTCCATCTTGGAAGGACCAGAAAAATAATTAAGGAAAATAAACTTTTGTGTATGTATTTTCATCTTCTTTTATCTCCAAAAAAAAGTAAGTATCATAAGAAGGTCAAGAGTCTAGTACAAGCAAATGTAATTGAGAAACTGATAACTACTGCCTGCTGGGCTTTCAATGAATCTACCCATTATTATACTCATAAAAGTCCTTATTACTATTTTGGATAGTCCCATGTTAAATGTTTACTTTCCTTCAATAACCAAACTTTTACACAATTTTTTCTATTATACCCTTAGCATTAAATATCTCATATTTTTCTTATTCTAATTCTCTCTCCATATTCAATAAGTATAATTAGTTATGTGTTGAAAATATTTTGAATTGAAAAGTTAGAAAATCACTCTCTCACCTACATTGGAAATGATTAATGATATATTATTATGGGCAATTTTGTCATTTTATTCCTCTTAATATGCGTGAAAAATGCACCAGAACTTTTATTCTGGAACGGAGGGAGTAATATAATATAATATACTCTCTCCGTTCTAATCGACTTTTTATGGTCAAATGGACCATATTTAGAATAAACAATTATTCTTAAGAAATTTATTAGTTATAGGCTCAAAATTATTATGGTATAATATACTATCAAAGTCAATTTATTTGATTCCAAAATTTGTAGTACATTTGTTTAATTATTTATTTTAAAATCGGTCAATTTGACTTTAAAAAAGTTAATTAAGACAAATAAAAGAGTAATTATTATATACACCACACCATTTTTAGTTGGATGATTTATGAACCCATGATTTTCAGTTCTCACCTTGTGCAACTGATAAACAGAAGTAGGTAGAACAGAAAAGAATGCATCCTCATAACACTAGCATTTGAAAATTAACAAATTTTGATAAATAATAATAATAGTACTAATCAAATGGAAATGGAAGTTCACTTTCTCGTTAAGACACTATTCATCCCTCTGCACAGGGGGTGGGGTTACAACGAATCCGTAACCCAACATCAAATAACTCATTGTAGAATGAATGAATCCTCAAATTCTCCTATTACAAAGGATCCCATTTCAGGTTTGAATGAAGAGAGAATCTTTGCGAGTCTTTTTAGTTGTTTAATTTCTGCCAAACTCATGTATTGATAAGTTTCACAATTGTAATTGGACTGAAAATATTTGCAATGTATAACAAAACTCTATTCAGTTTTTTTGATGACACTTTTGACAAATGAACTTCCGTGATTGATTCAAGTACTCGTGTTGGACACCTGACACTCGAAACTTGGAGAAGGGTATGAGTGTTGAATACTTCATTTTATTATTGAAATAGGATGGGGGTGATTGTGATGGTTTAGGTTTAGGTTTAGATTTAGGTTTGAGGTTGAAACAATATGAAACAATTGATGATTTCATAGAATCAAGTGGCCAGATCATCTAAATTACCCGCCCAGTGCACATGCAGATATGGGTGATAACCGAGCCAAGTAATTCGGTACTCGACTCGAGATTGGCTCGAAAATATGATCCAAAGCTCGAATTCGAAGTTGATCTGAGTCGAATCTGATCCATACTCGTTTTACGCTTAATGATACACGAGTCTGACTTCGAAAGCGCACTGAAAGTTCGCTTCATATTAAGGTTCGAGTATTTCATTTTTTTTTCAAACCATACTTGATACCTACTCGATGGATCATATTCGAATATTGGTCTGATCCATGTTAGTAAGCTAAATATGTGATATTTATATCAATCTTTATAATTTATAAAGTGTAGTATGAAATTGTGTAAACTTGTACTTGAATAAATCAATGAATTAAATGTCAATTTATATTACATTCTTTATAATTTCAATACATAAATAAAAGTGAAAAAGTTTTATATATAAATATTAGTTAAGTAACCAATTTAGTATGTAGTTGTTCAATTTTAAGTGAAATGATTCATATTCGAAACTCGTTTTGAAGACTCATGAGTAACTCGCTTTGTAAACGAGTGTGAAAGACTTCACGAAATTTAAGAGGTCCGAAATAATGATTCGAAATCGAATCTCGACGCAAAAAATATAAATCCTTTATCGAATCCAAAGTCGAATTCGAGCTCAATTTTTTTCGAAGTCGAAAGATCGGTTTAATCTCTGGCATGAAGGTGTTGACGAGATTCACTCGTTTGCACATACACGTGTATGCAGAGTCGCGGGCTACATACATTTATTGCCAAACGATATGGTTTTGGGATTTAAACCAACCCATTTGTTGAGTTTTTCCATCCCTATTCATTTGTATCGACTCCGTTGTGTTACTATACGAGTAGGACTTATAAAAACAAATAATAATAATATGGTATCCATATGATAAATTTATAATCAGGTATAATTTAGTATTACTGAAGAAACTGAAAAACCACAAGAGCTAGCTAGCAATAGGCAATAGGCAATAGGCAATAGGCAATAGCATTTACTATACCATAAAGAAAGAACTTCAACAAGACAACACTAGTTTTCTTCTGCTTCCACATCAAATCTCAAAAGAAGAAGAAGAAGAAAAAAAGGAAAAGAAAACATAACACAAGTTTATTACAATTAGTTTTTCAGATTAACTGGTAAGATCCCATGTTTAAAAGAACAATCTGATGCATAGGACTAATATTTATTTATTATATAAGTATTTTAGCTGCACATTCCTCTTCCCTTCATTACATGCCTCCTTAGCCCTGGAATGTGAACATTTGAGATGTAATCTTTCCAATCTATGCTCCCCACATCAAACCCAAAACTCCTTTTTTCTTCTTCTGACATGCATTCCAACAATCTCTCCGTGTTGCTATTATCAAACCTGTCATTTTAATAAGAAAACATTCCAGTCAATGCATGATAGATTTTGTCTAGTTTCCTAGAATTGCTCATAATATAACGATTTCTTCAACTATGGTTATCTTACCTTCCACCATAAAATGTGTATGGTTCATATATATTGGCCAAATACTTTGCTTGTTCCACTGATTTTCTGCAAATATTTTCGAGTTTTCGGGATAATTTCCCATTAGGATTAGCCATATCTGCCAGCCCAGTTCGATGAATCGCGTCTCTCCAAAGGTGATACGAGAAATCTTCCATGGAGTCGAATAGTTTCATGGTTGGAACATGAATAGGCCTCCCTTTGGTGTCAACACAAGGCAAAGAGTTGAAGTGTTCATAGAGCAATGCAGCCAAGTCTCGGAAAACTAATGGATTTACAACAGATGAAGCTATCTGGTATATGTTGCTCTCTGATTTCCCAGCTTCCCCATGTTTCGCCATTGCTGCCAAGGTTGCATTGACAACCATGTCAGCCGGAACCTACAAAAAAAATAAAAAAAATTTAATGTTTGTTAGTTTCATCAAAAGTATTAAACATGGAAATTCCAGATCTTAATTCCAAGCAATTTAAAAAGGACAGTCTATAAAAACAAATTGCATTTATATAGCAGAGCTCTACATTTTAGATGACCATTGTTAAGTATTATACAGTTGCAACTCTCTGCTATATAAAATGCAACATAATTCTATAAACAGCCCAAATGGACCGTCCATTTTGATCTGTATAGAATAAGGTTCCGCAAATTCCATTTAGTGAGATATGAATAGAGAAAAACAATACTTACAACATCAAGAACTCCATTAGGGTCTACCAGAAATCCAGTGAGCTGCCCTTTACCATAATATAGAACAATCGGATCCATCATCCTGGAGATAAAAGGAGAGGTAGTACCAAAGTCGAGAAAAATTGATATTTCAACATGCTTCTCTCTGATATGAATAGTGAGTGGGTCCCACTTCCATGCGAGAGAAACACATGTGGAAATATCATCTTTCTATTTCAAGTAATGAGTTTAGACAATTGACATTGAACATTACCTATTTCCTTCCATCCAACCAGGAAATGGTTCTTTGTGTGTGCTCTCAATAACACTTGGTCGAATTATAACTACCGGAATATCTCCTCTCATGCTATCAATCAACATTTCTCCCATAGCCTTAGTGAATACATAAGTATCTTGCCATCCATATTTCTTTGCCCTGAATAATTCATAATTTTCGATTTACTCATACTTTAATATTGGAACTAAAAATGGTGTTCATTTGGCAAAAATCATTACCTCTCGGATCCAAGTTCCTTCATTTTTTGAGCCAGAGCGCTGCCTTCCAAGCCTTGTTTTAAATCCAAAACCAACTTTATTTCCTCTTCAGCATTCAGCATTGGAAGGGTCGATGTTTCTGGTGTCCCAAAGACGAGACTTTCCCTTGCTATGCTATCGCCAACACAAAATGGCTTTTCCATGACTCTTCCTTGTCTCTGTCCATTAACATAAGCTGCATCCAACAGATTGAAACCATTTACATTGTATAAATGTTTATAAATCGACAAGAAACTCTCCTTTTTTTTTTGTCATCAAATATATTTTTCTGCTATTTTTAGATACATTAATATTCAACCAAACTGATTGATTTCATTAGGCCTTAAATTCTTTTACCTGTAGAAACTTGCAGGAAGAGTTTGAGCTTCTTGCACTTCTTAGCAAAACTCATTACACGACTAGGTCCACCGGTGTTTATATCAAGCGCTACATCATATCTGCAATTTTATGACAAGTGAAATTTACGCGTAGTGATTTTAGAAGCATTTTACAGTTGTGGTTATGTTAAAATTTCAAAGCATAATGTTGAAAAATATTTTCATAACCTTTCATCAAAAGTGGTATTAGCTGCAGAGTTTACAACTATATCGACATCTTTCACAATCACATTGGCTATATCTTCATCTAAACCAAGATTAGATTCACAGACATTCCCAACCACAGGGACAAGCTTGCTCAACATGAAAGCTTGATATGATTTTCCATATCTTTGTTGAAGACACTTGAAAAGCTCCGTGTTAATAATCTGTAATACAATCTTTAGTTAACCCTCTACTTTAAACATTGAGAAATTATACCCCAAAAGAATAGAAATTTTTTCACTTCCAAGTAAATAATAAAACTGCTTACTTCATTTTCCAATCTTTCCATTGCAGCCTCCTTGTTCTTTGCCTTGATCAACAGATATATTTTACCCACATCAGGCACCGTCCGTATTATCTTCTCTATAAGAACTGCTTGGTTTATTATATCCAACCATAACCAAAAGAAAGGAAAAAGGAAATTAGGAAAAGAGAAGGCATATAAAAGTTATCATAGAGTAAACTATGATCAAAATCATCAAATTTCTTGATTGAGCAGAAACTCTCAACATTCATGTGATTAATGAAGGTCTCGTGTAAATATCAGAATTCCCTCGTGGAAATAACAATTTTCACTCAAAGAACATGAAAATTTTCATGGAGAAATCAACAATATCTACATATATATATATATATATATATATATATATATATATATATGATTGTATATCTTTTGGAAAATGGAAAAATTGCACCTTTTGCCAAGAATCCAGTTGCACCGGTGATGAGAAATCCTTTTCCTCTAAGAAACTTGACAATGCCAATCCCATTCTCATGCATATCAACCAGAGATCCGCCGTAAGGCACCAAATCCTTGACCGCAATCTCAGCCTGATTACTCCCATTTGGAGTTAAAACTAAACTCCCTGCAGCATCTAACAGAGCTGTACCATGATCCGCGTTTATCAAAGCAGATCTTTCTGTAGAACAAACCTTACTAGTCTTAACAACATTTCCACCACTTTGACAAAAAACCATCCCATTCTTCCTCTTCTTCAGGCACAGGCTTTGCATTTGGGACGATCTTGCACCCCTTTCCGGGATGATTGAGATGGAAGACAGAGCTAAAGACTCCATCTTTGGAGCCCAAATGGGGAAAAGGATTAGAAGAGAAATGGAAGAGAAACTAAAGCTTTACAAGTGTGACAATGGTGGGTTAAAAGTTGGGAGATCTAGCTAATCACCTCCTAAAACACAAAAAAAAAAAAAAAAAAAAAAAAGTATTTAAAAAAAAATTATTTAAGAAAAACAAGTAAACAAACAAGAATCTATAAAATGGGGTTGGTTGGTTTTTTTAGAGAGAGGAGTGAGAAGAGAGAGAGGGGTTGGTTAGAGGTTTTAAGGGAAGAGGGAGATGAGAGTTGGGAGGAATTAACTAAAACGGGCTCTCTTTTTGCCAATCACTTCACACTTCTTACCAACGCCCTAAGATGGCGGGAACTCTTTTTTGTCCCCCTTATTTGATTATTCATCTTGGGTTAATAAATTGTAAAGAAAATAAATGAGGAGAAAGGGCGTGAGGCTGAAGTTGAAGTATGTGGAATGCCAACTTTGCCCCTTATATTTTTGTCTTTTTAACATTTCGTTGCACAGCTTGGAACTTTAGAAAAAAGTGGATAGAGCCCATATTAGGATGGAATAATAACATATTGAAAGATGAGTATAAATGACAACTCAACTTTATAAATAGAGAAGAATAAAAAAAGTTGGCATTTTATTTAAATAACATGCTAATATTGATTGGAAATTTGAACTAATTTAACACCACATGCAGTTGTTGTCACTGCCAAAGCATCATCATCTCATCTGTATTCTCATTTGACACTGTCCAGGGCTTTAAATAAATTACTCAATATTACATACATATTGATAAATACATCTAGTATCAAATTGATAAACTATTGTTACAGATCCTGTCCAAACTCGAGAGTCCTATACTCCTAAAACGCACATAGGCAAGCAAACATAAATGACTAAATGCTATAAAAATAGAAGAAACTTAACATTCTTCTTAATCATTTGAAGAACAGCGAACACACTGACACTGAAAACCAAACCCTTGGGACAAGAGAGTTTGCCGAGCATCACAATCCATGCTTGCATCAATATAACATATCCGCAGCTCCTCACCTACAATACCAAGCAACAAATATAGAAAGCCATGTCAAATATCTTTCTGGATTCATAGCTCAAGTATATGCCAATGAAGCCAGTAGATATGAAATCATATGGTGTGGTTAAACATGTTAAAAGTTTGCAATTGGCATTATGGATCAATGTTTGATTGAAAGCCATATGATGCTGTGTTGCCTAAGCACAAAAGCTGATTGAGTATTATATAATGGCAAAAAGGATCTTATTAAAGAAGGTTTCTCCTATTTTAACGCTTCTTGTGGAATCGGTGCAGAATAAAGTTCATCAAGTATAATCCATGACATTTGCTTCCCAATCCACTATTTTTCTGGTTGGTGGAGGAAAAACACAATAAAATTTAGTTGTGACTTGCAACTGTCTAGAGACGTAATGTAATGCTTCACCCTTCCTCTCTCTGGGAAAAGGTTTTCCTTTATTTCAGAAAAGCAACCAAAATAGCTCCTAGAATAAGTTTGTAAAACTTTGACTACTTAAATATTTGAAACACAAAGAGACTGGTTGATCAAATAAAATCAGAACTCTTGATAATGGAAAAGAGAACAACTGGGGTTTGTGCTTGTTCAGAAGTGACTTAACCTGGCCATGTCTACCAAATTTATGGTAAGCTACGGTTTAGTAGAGATTGCCACATCCTCACATTATTATTATTATTATTATTATTATTATTATTATTATTATTATTATTATTATTGTTTTATTATTGGAAAATTAATGAAGCACTTCAGTAAATGTAATCAAATCAAAGTTTTTCTCTGAAAATGGAAAGTAAAATCTTAATTTGGGCTACAATTCTCAATTACCGATTCAGACCAGATATTCAAAATAAAGTCAAAAAAAGGTTAAGACAATAACCTGCTTCAATGTCTCGGAGAGCCTTCAGTCTTGCATTCACATTTTCTATCCATAAAATGTGTGCATTGGGATCTATAACAAAAAATCTATAAGTCAGATACATGCAAGGTCTGCGCACCCACAAAAGGCACAACTTTCACTGAGGAACACTAAATTCTGGACCCAATCATCTTTTTGTAGTCAACTATAATATTCTTTCTTATAAAAACAAAATAACACTTTTAAGAGAGCAATACAAGAAAAAAAATAAGTATTATCCTCTACTAAATAAATAGAAAATAACTCCGATAAAGGATTCATCTTGGCCCAGGAAAGTGACATTTTATATTGTTTCAGCTCTGAGTACTATCATAGTCAACGTTCATGGTAAGATTACCATCATGTGGTTGATGATGGGGGTGTCTACGTTACTTGTGAGTCTGACTCTCAGCAACCTATAGACAGCTCTGACCGAAAGCAATGCAATTATTCAATGATCATTGTGTTTAATATGGGCAGTATTCCAATAACTGACCTTACTCCTTTATCCTTTTTTTTCCTTTTTCAAGCCACAGGATAGGTCATGATAATGATCAAAGAACATTTGCATATAAAGTCTTTGGGTGTAAAAACTTTAATTAATTACATCCTACTATGTATTCACCATCCTTCTAAGAGTTTCTCTGCAACAATCAATACTTGAGAAAATCAAACAAATTATATGTATTTTGATCATGCTTGAACAACATGGCATTGCAGAAGGAAGAGCTCTCTTACCACAGTCATGATTATAAAATGATGGAAGCATATAGATGGCATTGCCAACAGCAGCTTCTGCGTCTACTGATGCTGCTGCCGACGAAAGAAGATCTTCGTACGATCCTCCAACCAATTCAATGCGAAAGGCATTGATACGAATCCGTGCCAGAACACTAGTGTACCATTGCTTGGTTAGAACTAGTAAGTCAGAAGATAAGATCTGTTAAACTCTAAGAATACAAAGCATCAAGCAAGTAAATTAGATAACTATGTTTAACAAGCAAAGAGAGAATACACATCATCTTTTTCCCTGTTATATCTGCATCTATGAGAGCACTTCTTAGCAAGCGAAACTCTTCTTCCATCTGAGAAATATCATGATGCATAAAATGAAAAAGGAGAATAAAAGGAAGTGCAAAAAAAGTTCTAAAAATAATAAAAATAGCACCTAGTTCATCAAAATATTTGATTATGCTTTACGTTCATTGTTTCTCCCTCTGCTATCATGAAGTTCACATTTCAATATTGTGAGGAAAAAGGCAATTTAGGGATTATTTACCCCATGAAGCCAGTTACCGCAGCACCAAAAAATAGCATGTCTCCGTTTACTCCTAAAACTTTAATAATTGACTTGAAAATTAAAGACTTACTTTAAGTGACTGGATTCTGTTCCAGTTTAGAAGATTCAAATAGTTAAATTGTACGACACTCATTGCGAAGAAACAGGAACCATGTACTTGAGAAATTTAATAAATTACTTTAGAGAATGAAATGACTGCACCTCCCAATAATAGCTTGACTCTATTTACTCTACTAAAATTTCATAATTAACTTATGAATTAAACATAACTTAATTGACTGGCTATGTTCCTGTTTATTAGCTTCAATCAATTAAAATAAATTCCACTGTGGAAGAAACAGAACATGTATTTATTTTAAGAAATTTAATATACCATTTCAGAGGTTCAAAGAATAAATAATGAAACAAAATTCCATCAAATTAACATTGTACAGATTTGCCATTATGACCCACCCTAAAGTCTTAAAAATGACCCTACTGAAAATCCACCCTAAAGTCTTAAAAATGACCCTACTGAAAATGCAAGCAGTATACTTACTTGAGAAATCATTTCAGCAGATAAAAGAGCGGGTTGAAGTATGTCAAGACTGTTTGCCGAAGTAACTCCTGATATAACCATGCAGGCCAACCGCTTTACGAGAAGTGGATATTTTAAACCTCGAGTTCTTCAGAATATTTTAGAAAAATTAGATAGTGAAATGTACCTTAGCTGAATATAAATGAAACTCATTGATTAATAAAAAGTGTTGACACCTAAAGGGTACGATGAACCAACATCAATGCCTCCTCAGTGCATGCACAGTAGTTGGTAAACCAATAGAAAAGGTACTTTAAAATATCAATGATTATGGGCCCAAGCAACTATTTGGGGTTAAAGCAGGGAACTAATTGAATCTGAATAAATTTTCTCTCATAATTTAACTAGCAAACTATGAGATCTTCTTTTGGTATTACTTGCTCCAACAGAGGAGTGTAGCTGGAAATGGCTCTCAAAATTTGTTGCGTTTTGTATCGCTTGCTCCTACAGAGGAGTGTAGACTGTTTGCGGAAGTAACTGCTGATACAACCATGCTTTACGAGAAGTGGGTATTTTAAACCTCTAGTTCTTCAGAATATTTTAGCAAAATTGGATAGCGAAATGTACCTTAGTTGAATATAAATGAAACTCGTTGATTAATAGAAAGTTTTGACACCTAAAGGTTATGATGAACATGAACCAACATCAATGCCTCCAAAGTACATGCACACTAGTTGGTAAACCGATAGTAAAAATACTTGAATACATTTATGATTATGCACCCAAGTAAGTATTTGTTGTTAAAGCAGGGAACTAATTGAATCTGAATAAATTTTCTCTCACAATTCACTAAGCAAATTATGTGATCTACTTTTGGTATCACTTGCTCCTACTGAGGAGTGTAGCTGCAAATGGCTCTCAAAAACTATTGCAGGTGATGATTACGGTTATGACATGTTGAAAAGAATTAAATTGCCATCAAAAAATTTGAATCACCTTTGAGTCAATGAATGTTAATAATGAAGCTATAGTGCTGTACTGACTGCAATTTTGCGTGAAATACCATCAATGACTGAGAAAATTTTATTTGTAACTCTTCCTCTACTTCACTGTAATATAAGTAAGTAATAAATTACAATTATACATATTACTACATAAGCTTATTCTTGGAAACGATACTACGATTTCATGTCAAAATTTACATCTGGATCAACAACCAATGACCAATATTTATTACAATAAATTAGGCTATTTGGTATAATTAATTAAGATGAAAGGTGGATTGTGTCACGCCCCCAAATCCGGGTGCTTTCCACAGCGGATCTGGTGCTGACTAAACATCATCTTCTATAACATTCACCAACAATAAACTCAACTCAAATAAAGAATTATAACAATTCAATATCTCATCAATAATTATTCCAAAAGGAATAGCTCAATACTCGAGTTAAGCCGAATCAAATGGCAAATAACTCTTCTCAATAAATCATTTCACAATATATAATGAACTTCATAATTCAAAGAAAGAATTAAATGAAATTCAACAATTTAAAACACATCGTTGCACTTTGCGTAAGTACATAAATCGAATGATGAAGAAAACTTGCATGATAGCATCTTCTATGTTTACGCTAATTTTTCGTCTTTCGTATGGCCTATATTATTTATTAGGCCAATATACAATTAGTCATAAACATGACTTTACTCGTATTACTTAATTAATTTTGAGAATGAATTTTATTTCAATACTTTATTAGTTACTATGTTTGATTTTAATGTTAACATACATATCATGCTTTATCTCATTTAATTAGTTTGTCTAATGAAGCAATTTAGTAGCTAGTTTTATCAAGTTTTACAACATAAACATACTAACATGCATAATCATGTTTTACTTTCCTTATTAGGACATTTACTTAAGCTAGCTTATCATGAACATATGACTTGCTACTTATTAACATACAAATTATGTTTAGCATGCAATATTACATGATTTCGAATATAAGAACGATTAACTAATAGGACTACGACAAGTCGTAAATTACCTCTTGGAGTCGCAAGCTTTACGATTATCTTGAATAAGCAAGACTTGATTTTCTACCTCTCAAATATATGTGATCTTACTATGCTCTTAGAAGGGTCTTATTTATAGGCAACCAAGACTTGGGGTATAATGGTCATCACACCATTGGCCATCTAGCTCAACCTCTAACAATTGAACAACAAGGCCAAAACCTAAGCCACTCACAAGTGACCAACAAGGCCAATGGCCTACCAAGCTTGACACTTGCAACCCAAAAGCCACATCTCACCTTTCTTACTATGCTTGACAACACTAAAGCAAATAACTAATAAGCCACATCTCTCCTTTCATTGCTTGACAACACACCAAGAGCTAGCAAAACTCAATTTGGTGACTAACTCTTCAAAGCAAGTATCAATACTTACAAGATTGTAAGTATTACATACTTTCATAATGGCTAAAATATCCCTACTTTCTCTACACCCTAACCGGATCCCACTTAGTTTACCGTCTAGTTAGCTTTCCTAACTAATCCGGTTAATCAAAAATTGTTGACTTTCTCAAAGTTGACTTTACCTTTAGTTTTTATGAATAATGATTTCCTAGTTAAGTTTTACAACAAATTTCAATACTTATACTTATAATGAAACCACACATATTTAATCACACGCATAACTTTAATCACCAAAACATCATTTATTAATCATATAAGATTACATTACAAGTCTTATAAAGATTCAGAATATTACAGATCGAGTGGTTTACATTTGTCCCACACCAGGTTTTTTTGGAGTTAAATTACCAGGTGATGAGAGACATGACTTTTCAGTGTCCAAAGACAGTTATCTCTTTGTCTTTAACATGCCATTTCTCAGGAATAACATTTTGGCCTAAATATAGGAAAAGTGCTGAAAGGAGCTGCTCATGCACCAAATGGTACAATACCTTAATTAAATGATATAGGAGCGTTAAAATTACTTAAAAGGAAGAACCAGAGACCAAGACAGCTAGATTGACCTACCAACTTCTAATGTTTATATGAAAATTGAAAAGTCCTACCTCATAAAGGATGATGGGTCTTTCACTAACAAGGAAATCAAGTAAAGAAGAACAAAATGTGGGATGGGTCCCCTTGAAATATATGACTGCACCGAATCCAAGTGCAAGTGACTGAAATCTAATGACAATGTTAGGCTTTTGGTAAGACTTATATAAGTCCTCCAAATTGGTGAAATTGGGTGGGAAAACAGGCAAATTTCTATGCAAGCAAACAATAGATTCCTCCTCTTAAGACACTCCTTACGCTGGAAATCTAAGTGAAATTTATAGAGTTTGAAAGCATGTAAAATTCTAACAAAGATTCTTTTCCCATATAGTCTTGTAACATAAGTACTTACTCTACATTAAGAAACCTGAATTTATAACATCATATGTTTTATAGAGTATCACACTACAAGATAAGTACATTGCATATTTTCTTCCATATATATTGTTCCATAAGAACTAAGAAGCAGAAAATATTATCGTAGAAAGGGGGCAACATGCACTAATAAACTTGGAGTTAGGAAGTATAGCAAATTGGCAATAGACGCAATGAAAGAAAATGTTATGAAGCACATTACATACCGACAGTGTTCATCAAAAGCTGACCAATCTGCTTGGTTCTCAACTTCATAGAAACCCTGAAACCAATATAACATTGCCTAATTGACTATCGACACTACAATGACCAAAAGTAAGCTTAATTTGTCATTTGTTGGACAGAAATTCTGTTTATTCTAGACTAGAAGACTGAAACTAAATTTAACCTGTATCACAATAGGAAATAAAATAGTTAATTAAACCAATAAGAATATCATCCACAATTGCTACCATACAGCTAGTGAGAAAAACAAAATGCAAACAAGACCCAGCCCTGTACCTTTTATTCATAGTAAATCTCAAGTTTATACTAATCTACTTGGATTAATGAATGAAGAAGACTAATCAAAAAAGTTAGTTCTCTTCAAATCATACACCATGAAAACAAATTTATCTCAGAAACCCAAATTCAAACACAAGGTGTGCATTCACTTTCTATACCTTTCACTGAAGAAACATTAAATAAAAATACTGAACAGTCAGATATCGATATATACGCATAGATAAAGAGAGAAAAAAGAAAGTAAATTAGACTAAACCTTAGCTTGTTCTCGACATGAATCACTGCAAAATGAGACTGGATTCCGAAGGTGAGAAGTTTCTCCATTGGCAAGCTTCTTGAGACAAAAATAACAGACACGGTGGATTGAAGATAGAGAAGGATGAGAGAGATTGGGTTGTGCAGTGTGGATGAGTTCGCCGGCTCCGATTCTCCGAGTGGCAAACACCCCACGGCCGGCTGACTGGGTGAGTAGAACTTGAATCGGTGGTGGAGATGAACGACTCGTTTTCGACTCAGTAGTTGCAGTGATGGTGGAGAAGTAGAGAGGGCAAAGAAGTAGTCGTTTGAACGGAGAAGCCAAACGCCGTCTATAACAAAATAACGCCGGCGACATGTTTCTATTTCCAGTTTTTTGAGCCAAATACGGAGTATAATTTTATTTTGGCTGAATGGCAATTTTGTCCCTCCATATTGTCACTTATTTTTAAAATCATCCTTAAAATTCATTTTTCGTCAATTAAGTCCTTAAAATGTCATTTTTTTTGGCGTTTTCGACCAATTGGAATTACAAGACTGACCTCAAAGGCTAAAAATGTTGGCTTGTTGAACTAATGCATTAATACTTATTTTAAGGGCATAATTGTAACATTGTTAAGAACTTCTGGTGATATTATTCACCAGTAAATATAAATATTCCCACACGATTCCTCCCGCATAACTAAGTGAGATGCACATCATAGTGAAAAAGGCTTATTGCATCATAAAAAAAAGATGAACATATTTATTTACACAGCCAAATTATACATTTAAAGACACGCACAAGTATAAAATGATAATAAAATATTTATATCTCTTCGTTTATTACTATTTTACACTTGGATGTGTATTCTTATGTACATTTTGGGTGTATTCATAGATTTATTTAAAAATATTGCTAATTATAGCTTGGATTTGTTGTTTAACATTAATTAATTACTCACATGATCCCCCCCCAAAAAAAAAAAAAAAAAAAAGAATCAAATATGCTCATAAGTTTTTGGACATATTTTCAGGAAAGCTCAAACAAAAATATTAAAACTAATAAGCTAAAATTGAATAACAAAAAATAATACAATTCATTATTAAAACGACATTAGCTCATATTGATAACCTATTAATAAAAATATTAAAATTTTTACAATTTATAAGATTAAAATATCACTAAAAAAAAAACTTCAAATATCATGGTAGTAATTCATCTCCAATTTTTTACATAAGATTAGTTAAAATTAAAAAGTATTCAAATAAATTAATAACTTTAAAGAGAATATAATACTTAAATTTTAGTTAAATATGTTATATAAATATAATTTGTGGGTGTAAATATGTAATAATTAATATAAAATAGTCCATATATTATTCATATGTTTTTAACATTATAACTCAATTTGCCCTGAACCAAATGACCTATTGACCTAACTTGACCCAAAATTCATTTAAGGCTTGAATTTTTGTCTAAGCTCAACTTGACTTGCTCCTAAATTAAATTGAAATGAGTTTTTAACGGGTCGAACGGTCGAATTTGAGGCTTGACTAACACTCATCCCATTTAATCGCTCTTTGATCGGAATACTATTACCTAGGTTCTTAAACTTGGAATGGATTCAAGAATATTTGAATCTTTTTTTCAAATAGCTTATTTCAATACAATTTTTTTTATTTTAACAATTATAAGTATATAACTTTCTACGTTTGTTTGCAAGAATTACATTTGGGATAAAATTATTAATCATAAGTGTCTTGTTTGTTTTTAAATTTGAGCGTAGAACTATTAGTTCTGAGATTATAAAATAGTTTAAGATGAGAGATTATTTAATACTATGTTCTACTTGGTATTATAATCCCTACCATTTGGGACTAAATTTTTTTAGATAAAATTCACATCACTCTTTTAAGATTGTTATTTACTGTTAGTTAATTTAAATGATTTAAAGTAAATCCCTGTTTATTTAGATGGCCGATTATTTTAATTATCGTGTAGACCTACATTTAGAAAAAATCTTTGTTAATCACTTTGTAACTTAAACACCTATTCACCCCCTCCCCTCTAAGTATGCACTTATTTACACAGAATTACACTTAGGAGTGTTAGTGTTATTCTATTGTAAATTTTATTTTATTTGAAAATATATTATAATATATAAAAAATAATAAATCTGTTTATGTTTTATTGATTGATTTACTCGAGGCTCAAAACACTACAATACTTAAAACAAAGTCATCAGACAGAGTATTCGAAGGAAATTTGTTGTGGTTTATAAGAAAGGATAAATTAAAAATACCTGAATATGGTAGTTTACAGTGATGTAATTAAAATGAAAAAAATACCCATATGTATAGGATAGGAGTCCGTACATGTATAAACTAAATGTGTAGTGCCAATCATCTATCTGCTTATATACATTTTAGCCATGTCACGAACACATGAGAAATTGCAATGGTTGTGAAACTGGACAATGCAGCAGGCAGCATGTGACTCGATGCGGTACATGTTGAATTGGGTTTGGCTGTGGCCTGCAGTGATGAAAGATTCCATGAAATATATATATATATATATATATATATATATATATATATATATATATATGGTCATGGGGATGGAACCTTGTGAGCATATACCAATACCATCACAAATTCCGTAGCTGAGGAGCCAATTGTTGCAGATACTCTTTCTGATGTTGCAGATAGATAGATAGATAGATGTTTGTAGCCACAATTCAACCAGACTATGCATTTGCAATGTGGGCATCACCATGCATCTGATCTCAACCTACAGTAAAATAAATGGAACCGGGTAAACGTTTTGTTTTTTCATTACATGGATTTATGGTAATACTGCTACATTTATAATAGTTGGCTACCTGGTCTTCACTTGGAAGGTCTAGTTTCTTCATCAGATACTTCTGGACAGACAGAAGAAACGGATGCACTCCCATCCCTGCAAAAAAACAGACAAATTTAATATAACAACGAAAAATCAGATAAAATTTTATTATAGCAACCTGGGAGCAAAAGGATATGTCAGCTCCTGAAATCAACAATAATCTTCCAAACTTTTAACTAAGGCCAATATTTAAGATTTATAAGCAAAAGCCTCAACAGCTTACTGCATCAAGTTGACATCCACAAAGGTGCACCCACAGGCCACTGCTGATCTCATATCAGATACTCCAATGCTGGTTTATAATTTCACACCAGCTAGAAGGGAAAAAGTGCATCATTGATATTTTGCAACTTGGAGAAAGCACGGTTAATCATTACGGTTTTTTTTTTTTTTTACTTATTTGATAAGTAAAAAATCAAGGTCGTACATTACTCCTTAGTCCAAACTTGTTCAAGCTACTTTGTGGTTTGTAGTCAAATTCAACAATCACAGTCAAGGTGTGAAAGTAGAGCAGCCTTTGATTAACAATGATATACATAGGGAGCTAAAATATAACTTTGGTTCTCTCACTATTTTCTGCCCAATAAACATGTGAGATTGCATCCTATATACCAACTTAGATGAGTGGACCCAAGGTCTCACAATTTAAACTTTTGGGTCAGATTAGTAATTTAGTACTAAACATGTGAATCAAGGCTTCCCCTAGTGTTTCAGACTACAGTTCACTCCCAATTTACCTAAGAAGTGATGCCCAAACTACGGCAAGAAGACATAAAGATATAGTGCTGGTCCCAAAATTTGGTGCCTCTCGAAAGAACAGAACATGTGTGGTCCATGGGAGATATCATGGCAATGCATGGTTACTTCTACTTGGGATATAAATTCTTGAAGAAGGTCATGGTACCATACCGGAATCTATAATTAGATAACCGTAAACCAACCGACTCAGAGAGATATGCAACCTTCGAATAAAAGAACCTCCAGCTTTAGAGTGGAGGCAGGGAGCTATTGATGCATACATGTCTGGAAGATATGGTAAGTGTTTAAGGTGGGAACTGTTGGAGTGAGGAAAATAATGAAAGAGAGAACTGGAACTAGCTTGTGCTAAATTGAGTTAATCTGTTAAACTGAATCTATGTGTTATTTGAGTTTACTTTCGGATATAAATGAAGTGTTAAATTCATGCTACTTTACTAACTCTGTTATTACGAATTAAGAAATTATTTTTAAGCCTTTTACAATTTCAGACATGACTTAAAAATGGTGCTTGTGGATCTTGAATGAACTTTCCATGTAAGTGGGTGTTATGATGCGCATTAAGAAAGTAAATAGACCCCAGAACAAACCGCGAATCTGATCAAGGAACCTAGTGCCATAAATATTTATCTACAGATGCCGACTCCAAGCTAATAATCTTCTCTCTTGTTATTTGAGTAAGTTGGAAGTTAGCATTGAACAACAAACATGATGAAAAGGAGTCGCCCAATAGAATTCCACCGTATGAAATTGTAACACCTTAGTCCCACATCACAACACGTGGGATACTTGAATGTGTATACAAGGAATCAAGTTGCGATCATTAATACTTTCAGTAATGACCTTTTGGGTGAGCTAGTGGTGGGTTAAGATGGACTCAAGAAGATATTATTGAGACAAGCGGATTGGGCCTTATTATGCTATGAATTGATTTGGAATCGAGATTTGACCCGGGTTGTTACGGAAATTATGTACTAGCCAAACCCAAGCCATAATAATACCAGAAGATAGATGAAATGGTAAAAGATATTGTATGTCGAGAGAGAAAAGCATTGGATTTGAATAAATATGTTCGCAACCTACTAAAAAAGTAATCTCGTGACAGTCACATAGATACAACAGTAAAAATTAGAAAATCATGTACATCTAGAAATAATGTTCGAAAAAGCGTTCGAGGCGCGCGCCTCATAGCGAGGCGGAAGATTTCTGTTGCAAGGTGGTCGACTGGTCGCTTCACTGGGAACTAACGAGTCTTACGCCTTATTTGGCTTAGGCTTACGCCTCAGGGCCAGTGTTCTAAAAATCCCCGCCTAGGTCCTCCTAGGTCCTGCCTAGGCGCTAAGCCCCCCTTGGCGCCTTGCCTAGGTGCTAGGCCCCCTTGGCGCCTCACCTAGGCCCAAGGCGGCAAAAAAATCACTCCAGGAAATTAGACGGAGTCTAGGCGCGAGAGGTTTTTATTATTATTTTTTATAACCACCCAAACCAAATCTTGATATATATATTTTTCTAATGATTTACCATATTCATAGTACATGTTGTAGCATATCAATCA
Organism: Panax quinquefolius; assembly: GCA_020205615.1. Lineage (NCBI taxonomy): Eukaryota > Viridiplantae > Streptophyta > Magnoliopsida > Apiales > Araliaceae > Panax > Panax quinquefolius. Next base: position 135,582,531 of record CM035162.1, on the reverse strand, counting down.
CAACAAGAAGTGAACAATATCAAGTCAAAATGGATAATTTTATTATAGTTGTAATTTTTTGAACTTGTACCAACTTCAACTTATATAAATGATGATACATTTGTAATATTTAGTTTGATTCAATATATTTCTTAAATTTATGTTTATTTTTTGAAGTTTTAATATTGAATTAAATTCTTGAAATTTTAATTTTATTATTTAATAGCAATATTGTTTATGAATAAAACTAATATGTTAAAAATATGTTTGAACTTTGAACAATTACATGTTTGTGTTTGAACTTTGACATTAGCAATATGGATATGTGTTTGAACTTTAAGCAAAGACCTTTATTATAGATTGTTTTGCTTTATATTATTGTTTTGTTTGAATAAATGTAAAATAAAATATTAAAATAGACATAAAATAAAAAATCCCAACTAGGCCCCCTAGGCGCTAGGCTCCCCTCGGCCGCCCGACTCCCGCCTAGCGCCTTTTAGAACATTGCTCAGGGCGTTGCGTCTCGAGGCGTCGCGAGACGTGTGCCTTGATTTGACTTTAAAAAAACCTAAGTATAATATCAAGATCAATTGAAGGCTTGTGAGACCTCACCAGGTAAGTACCGAGTACCGACTGCAGTCCTTCCGTCAATTGAAGGCTTCATGCAAGGCGACGTTGACTACACCAATATTTAGACTGCTTTAACCATCTTCAAGATTCATTTTACTTTATAACACCAACTGCATATAGAAAATATCCATGCCTGAGCACTAGATAAATATTGGAAAACTAATAAATGAAAGTATAGACCGTAACAAGGTCACTTCCTTTCTAGAAAAATGTCAATAATACTACCACAAACGCGGCAGTTTCCACATCTCGATCGATTCTCAAATAAGGTATATATATGTTTGTCACGTCGACTGTTGAGGAATGAAATGAATACCACGCAAATTGTCCCAGATTAGATATTATACAATATTAACCTAAACTACAAGAGTTGGGTCCTACTTTGAAAACAAGCCCAAAAGAGCAGCAACTGCAATAAAGAGATACCAAGAAAAGCATAAGACTTTTATACTACTTTACATACTGGTATTTCAAATTTATTTTATTGTATGCTTGGAATTTCAGTATTGGCACTAAACACTTATTTATATTGCGGACCCTAACTAACCAGTATTTCCTTTAATATCTCATAGAGAATAATAATGGAGTCACTCGTTTTTTCGGTAGTTAAGGACACATATCAAATGTTCTATTTAAGCAAATAAATTATCCGCTTAGCACACCTCATAATAGATAATAGACACAGAAAACAATTAATATATCCATGCAGAGTCTTATGCAGTTTATGATACAAACGGCTTCCAAGTATAAACGCACAAGACACCAAACTTACAATGCATATACTTCCAAAGTAACTACACGGAAGAATGGGGTAAATAAGAACAAACTTTATTCTCAAGAAACTTGCAGATATCTGTGGCAAGGGCCCATATCCTTCCCTGAAACCATGACAATTGCAGGAAATCAGAAAATGAAGGTAGTCAGAAGGATAAGGAAATTTGTTTTGATGGACAATTCAAGTCTTTATATTGAAGTAAACAAGGTTCTCACTGGTCTTCAGAAGCCACTAACGAGCACCAAATTTGATTTAATTCTCTGAACGCAGCTGCCTTTTTCTGACGCAATATTCGCAATTTCTTCGATTTCACGGATTCAGGAGGGCCCAGATCAGTGCTATCCTTTTCATCCCTTCAACTTTGGGATTTGGATGCAGATCCCTAATTCAAGTTAGGAGTGAACAAAATCATGTTGAAGCCCGAGTAAGCACTAAGAAAACATGTCTGTCTTCCATACCTGCCTTATAGTCTGTGTGCACTTGGTCAGAGTTTCACGTGAGCTAGAGCTCTTTGGATCTTCCCCAGAATCTTCCCCTTTCTTTATTTGTTTCTCAATGAAAAAACTAGAACCTCGTAATGTTTTTCTTGCAGAAACTTTTGATCTTCTCCCAGTCAGCGCACTCTGTGCTGAAACTCTGGGAGTGCTGACCACCAATGAAGAGTGACCTTTCCTTTATTCTTGCAGGTAATGCAAGAGAAGAGACAACTTCAGGTGGATTTATCTTTCTTCTTTTGGAAGGAAAGATCTTCTCTCTTACATCTTGCAAACTGTGATCTGGCCTGAGAACCAAAAAAATATAAACTCTTAAGCTACATTACATTTTAACTGCACTGTATATCAATAGATGCATGAGCATGCCTGCAAAACCAGTATTCATGGTTGCATTGTGCATATATGAACTGAACAAAGAACCGACCAATGAATAAACTCTATGCAAGTGAAGAGATGGAATTGGAAGTTTGGTGAATGTACGTAGCACAAATTAATGTCAAGTATGAAACTTATTTCTTTGGGAGGATCATGGTGCAATAGAGTCTGGAAAACCAAAAAAAAAAAGCTGATTTAAAGAAAGAGTATCACCAGTTTAGAAGCAGAACATATGTAGAACGTATTGTACCATGGGGGTGGGGTGTGGCCGTGTGGGTGTCAAAAAATGTAGAGCTGGAAGGAGTGACACAGAATGGAAAAGGATCCCCTTGGAGTATGAGGGCAAGGAAGAAATAAAGACAATTAAAGGAAAGAGAGGGACAGACTGGAGAAGGGCAAGTTTTGCGTAGTGTGTGGTGTTGAGGTCTGGATGTTGTTCCCCCAAAAGGTGGAGTAGACAGGTTTTTTGGGTAAGTGAGTATTGGAGAGAATATCTGTTTACTTTGAATATAAATCGTGCCATAATAAATGGGTTAATAAATAACTATTCATCATGACTGCTAAAACAACAATCGTACTTGCGTGAAAGGAACTGACATCTCACCAGTCACCATTTCAGAAGTGAAGGCATTCTCTTACCAATTATGGCATGTCTCTTCCTTGAGCTCCCAAAAAGTCTGCAACACTATCTTGCTATATATTTCATATTATCAAAAGAATGAAAACTATAGATAATAATTATTTTTGAGAAATTTATTATTAAGAAAAGAACCTGATAGCTGTAAAGTTTGTTTGTTTTTTGTAAAATGGGACTTCTTATGTAGAATGGAGGAAGTATAAAAATAAAAACATATAAAAGAGAGAAAAAAAAAGGGAGCAACTTTCAGGCAGCCTCGACAAAAGTCGCTCCCTGTAATTAAATTCTACAAAATTGGCTATAAGGAGGAGGATAATAGCTACCCTATAACCTCTTGGTGGCAAAAAAGTTTGCCACCTCCTTTAACTTCCTGTGTTCGACCCTTGTGGTCAGCACTTGAGAGGAATCTGCTGAATGCACCATGCCGATAATTTGCCAACTTGGTAGATTGTTTCATATCCACAAAAGTCTAAACTCAGAGCAAACCCACCCATCGATTGTGCCATGTTTGAAAACTATTGCAACCTAAGCTTTAGTTTAGCCACAATAAGGAAAAATAAAACAAAATCAAGAACAAAGAATAAACTAAGATTGTAGCAAACTACATTAAAGAGACCAAAGAGATTGTCAAATATCACCTGTATTACCATGAGTAGGATTGCAACTGAAAAAGGGGATAAAAAAAAGAGCATTGATAAAATACTACTATCAAACAATTCGCTACTAACTGCAAATGTTCACCAACACAATAATGAAGTCGACACAAAAAAAGAAAAAGTCTCGTGCAACCAGAATAAATTGGCTTCAAAAACGAAAAATCTTTTGAACCATCCCCCAGAAGTCCCATATAACATTTGTGCAAAACCAGAAACTGTGGTGTTCAATAGTGTCATTGTTTCCTTCCTCGTCCTTTCTTTGCAGGTTGTGCTTCTGTTTGTTCTTTTCCAGTAACTTCAGTAACATCCGCTGCAAAAAAAAAGGAAAAAAGAAACGAAAGGATGATTACTTGTTAATATGACCCGCAAGAACGTTATACTTTACATACCACAACTTAAAAATTAGACAAAGTTATCAAGATGCTTAAGGAACACCCAATTTGAAAGTTCAGCTGGAAGGTAAATCTTAGAATCTATGTAGTTTTTATAAAAATTCAGATCATGATAACTTTATAAAGGTAGTAGAATACTACACACTTGGTGAGACCAAAATTTATCTTCATGAGGATCACTTGGATTTGAAATAAGTCAACATGCTTTTTGTAGTGCTTTTCAATTTCACAAATATCAAAGCGTTTCACTTTCTACCACTACATGGTTGGTTTACTGTTTTTTCTTCTACTTAATGACTCTATCCTAGAAGGCAGAATTAATGAACTAGAATACTATAAACAAGAAGTTATAATTGTCTCCGTCTCACTGATCTAATGTGGATAAAATAACTTCTGCAGTTCAAAGCTCAAACCATACCTTCAGGACCACGAGCCATCAAAGTGAAAAATATGTTATTGAGCTTCTCCATCTTCTTGGCATCTTGGGCCTGGTCTGTCTTAAACTTGAGACACTAAAAAAATTGACAAGAAATAAACAAATAATAAGAATCATCATGTGGAAAGCTCTGGTACTGCTCTAATTTCAGATATAAAATCTTGACACAACCGAGAGTGATTAATTGTATGCAATTAGTTTCTCTGAAGAGCTAAAAACCTACATCTTGTATACATAAGCATTCCACAAGAGAGACCTGGCATACATTTGAAAACCACCATCCAAGCAGGTACCTTTTTTCTTAGGGGGGGAGGGGGATAAGTCCTTCAAGCAGGTAGTTGATGCTCAAGAATGAAATATATGCGCCTATCCAACATAAAATCTACATCCTTTCTCAACAAGCATACAAAATTTACAAATGTAGTTTCATGCATTCATAAAAATGACGAGGAAAAAAGTTTGGAGCACAACAGAAAACTACGACCACTCTGAAGCAAGCCTAAAATGGCAACGGAAAACTGTAATCACCTCAGCTTCAATCAGAAAATTATCAAAAGACATCTAATTAAGATGACACATCGTATGATGTTAATTTTATCCAGTAACGTTCATATCATAACAGTTTCTAATAACGAACACGTTCAACCCCATGAGTTTTCAACTTTCAAACAGCTAAGATTTTATGATGTTCAAATAGAGAACTATAAGTAGTGTGTCTGTTCCTACTTTATACTACAATTAAAGATAAGTTGGAGAAAGTATAGCATAACATAGAAGAGAAACCTTACGTAGTCACTATTACATATATCTTTGCTTAATTACTGAAGTTTATTACAGAAAGAGGATTTAGTATATCTCTTCTTAGAGATGACAATCTCTAAACCCCTAATATAAAGAAGACCCATTTTTTTTTCCCCTTTTCACTTTTCCACTACTCATCTAGTATAATTGGTGTTAACGACATAATATTTCACGATGTTGTTGCCAGATAAATGTGGCCTCCACATGGTAACAAATTGGTAACCCGAAGCCCGTAGTTGCCGGGAGAACCCGGTGTAAGAATTAGTGCAGGTATTAACAATATGTGAAGGTGATTGTATTCTACATAGTGAGAGAGCTGAAAAGAGCTTACTTTTGCCTTATGTTTATTACATATATAGAGAGAGAGATCCACTTGGGCTTGGTGGGGAGGATTTCCCTTTGGCCTTGTAAATATAAAACATTTGGGGCTTATGTATTGGACCCAATTGGTAATATTTCATATCCTAACATAATCACTTTTCCAAATGTCGCTGAACGTATTCCAGTGTTACTATCGAAGACTCGTTGCCCAAATTCAAATGAAGACTAATTCTCTTCCAAAATCCACGTGGGTGGATGTCGTTTTTATTCTTTTACTTGGCATATTCACGTGAATGCGTTGGTTGAAAATCACATCGGTGATTGTCCTTTCTTTTCCTTTGGAGAGTTTGACATAGACATTATGACTAATTACCCTTTGATTTGACTAGTGTTGTAGGGTAATGAACAATACGTATTTTCTCCCCCAAAACCTTTGGCCATAACTAAATAATTCTTCGGCCACTAGCATTTGTGAAGCTCTCTTGACCTCTCTCATTCTCTAGAATACAAAGTCCCTCATATATTGTTAATGCATTTAAATGCCTGTAATTATTCTAGTAATTCCTACGCAAGAGGGTTCTCTCGACGGTCACGGTAGTCGGATCACCGTTTTGTTAGCATGTGCATGCCACATTTATCAGACGACGACATCGTGAAGTATTATGGCGTTAACATTGGCACTAGGAGGGCTTCTAGAAAGTTGTTTGTCGCCGGAATTTTGGTCAGAAAATTATTGACACCACCATTTTCCGGCATAATATTTGAGCTCCATCGCCTTAGCGTATCTTCTATCGTCTTCGATAGATGAGTGGAGAGGGACAAAAGGAGGAATACGACTCAAATCCATTAAATTTTATGACCATTCTACCAATTTATCCGGCCAAACTTCAACTATGTTTTTCCATCTCCAAGTTCTTTTTTACCATCTTTGATCCTAAATGGTTTAAACACTAGTACAAGATCAAAAGATAACAACAAAGGAGAAGGAGACTTCACAAAATGCTAGTGGCCGAATAATTATTTTGTCATGACCAAAGGTTTTGAAAGAAAAAATATGTTTTGTTAATTACTCTTCAATACTCGGTCAAATCAAAGGGTCATTAATCAAATGTCTATTTCAAACTATCCAAAGTAAAAGAAAAAGACAATCACCACACATTCATGTGAATATGTAAAGTAAAAGAACAAAAAGGACACCCACCTACGTGAATTTTGGAAGAAAAGTGGCCTTCACTTGAATTTGGGCAACGGTTCTTCAGCAATAATACTAAAATACCTTCAGTAACGTTTGGGAAAGGGGGCTATTTTAGGATATAGAATATTACCAACTGGATCTTATATTTACAAGGCCTAAAGTCCCAAGGAAAATACTTTTCCTTCCCAGAGTTACCAGATACTCTCATGGACCTAGTGAACCGCGTATAGGTACTTGCGTACTCAAATAGAGTACTATTACATACGGACATACCAATACTCTAAATTTAGCATACCAAAAAATTTATTTATTGTTTTAACTCTAATTGCACAAATATCAATATTATAACTTAATATTGGTTGCTCAAAAATTACATTTGTACTAAAATTTATATAAAATAATCAACTTATTGATTCAACTAAAACTCTTCTATAAAACATAGGTTTATAACATTTATATTCTAACAGAATTCCTGAACTTATACAAATATAAGTATCACATTTTAATTATGTAGCGCACCACATACTCGTATTCGTACCGCCAACTAAAACGTACCACAATTCAACTAACACTGATTATCCCCACCAAACCCTAGTGGTTCTCTTCTCTCTCCCTCTCTCTCTCTCTCTCTCTATATATATATATATACACACACACATATATGGAATAAACATATGGCAGAGGTAAGCGCTATTGAGCTCTCACACTCTCTAAAATACAATGTGTCCCTCACAGATTGTTAATGCTTCTAAATGCCTAAACTAATTCCTACGCGAGAGGGTTCTCCCGGCGACCATGGCCATCGGCTCACCGGTTTGTTACCATGTGCAAGCCACATTTATCCGGCGACAACAATGTGAATTTTATGGCGATAACAATTGGTTTAGTCCAAAACTTCAGTGGGGCAGTGGGTAATATTTAAAAGGCTAGTAGTTGTTATTAGTATACCAATTGATGTGCAGGCTACTAATCTGAAAAACTTAATGTGTGTCAGAAACCATTATAAAATATAATGGGATTTTGAATTGTTTTAGGTAAATTATAATATGGCAATTGTTAAGCTAACACAAAATCCAGATGATGGAAAGTATCAACTAGCAAATAAATTAACAACTGCAAGCAAACAGGTTTAAGCTTAATTATAAATACCAAGCAAGCAAGCAACAGATTTTGAACATGTAATTGGTACCTTTTTGTCATCGGTGACCTTAAGAACCAATTTACCATCGCAGTTTCTGTATTTCATCACATAACGCGCCTATTTCCCCCAAAAAACGTGTCGGGACAAATTACAGAAAAGATATCAATTCAAAGATTCGTAAGGGAATAACAAATAAAAACAAATTAAGTATGAATGAAGATAAAAAATAATACTTTATCGGGATGGACACGAAAGAACTGAACCGATCTTTCAACGAAATCGTCCCACGATGTGATGTAAACCATTCTGTATCGATTTATATGTTATATTGATATCGAAAGACAGTAGCCGCGCTCTAGGGCTGAGGTTTCGTCGTTTCCTTTGCTTTGAATTGGAATAGCTATCTGAACTCTGAACTACCCTATCTGAACTCTGAACTCTGAAGTACTCTAGGGCTAAGGGTAGGTTTCGTCGTTTCTAAATAGTACTACCTCCGTTTCTTTTAAATAAGTACAAGTTTTTTGTACATCAATTAAGAAAGTCATTTAATATTATCATTTAATAATTAAAATTTATTTGAAATTTCATCACTACTCCTTTATGGAAAGTTAAAAATTATTAATATTAAATGTGAGAATTTCTTGGGATAATAAAAGAAAGTAAGATAATATAAGAAAGTAAATAATTTATTCTTCTTAAAAGTTATAAACGACAGATAATTTGGACAAATTTTTTCTTCCAAAACGTCACTTATTTTTGAATGGAAATAGTAATTTATAAGCTTCAAAATAATATTTAAAGTTTATGGTTAATAATAGTATATATATTTTGAGTAAAAAAAAAAATTATGAGAATAAAACTTATTTTGAAAATATATATACATTTATTATTAAAAAGTTTATCATTTATTTTAAAAAAAAAAATTCATGACCAAGCTTCATCATAACTTTAAATAAAAAAAATTATTTATTTATAGGCACATTTTTATGTATAAACAAATTTAAATTATAGTTTAAAATATGTTATTATAAATAAGGGTATAATAATTCAAATGATAGTTTTTATCCAATCTTATAATTAATTCTATAAAAATAAACATAATGAGATTATTTTAAGTTATCCCATGAATAATTTCAAAAAAAAACAAACATGCGACTATAACTATATAATTCTAGAATTAATAGCTTAGGAATTATAATCTTATAGATTATACTATCGAAATTATAATTTTCACAAACAAACATAAACTAAGACTACAACTACTACGACACTAGGACGAATTCCGTCTATTGGCCCTACGGGGTTCTAGAGACAAGGAAATGGGGCATATATATCTATATACTAGCTGTGTCTCGTGCTTCCGGTACTGTATGTCTGTATGGACGGTGTGATTTATCTCAAATTTTGGACGGCCCAGATAATTTATTGAGGGAACAGAAAATTCAAAATCATTTGTATTTTATTAGATAAATTTAAGTTAAATATTATTAACATTAGGTATGGATCGGGTTTTTCTAGTTTATCGGGCTAGAATCCATGTCCATGTCATGAGAGTACTTTCTAGCAAATATATATGTTACACACAAAAATTATTGGCGAAATTTATGAAAAAATAATTTAATACTTATTAATATTATTTAAAATAATATTATTACTTCCTCTATTCTCAAAGAATTATAATCTTGGAGTACATTTTATTCTTAAAAGTTTCATTTTTCATCATAATCTAATTCAACATTAGAATATACTATCGAAATTATAATTTTCACAAACAACATAAACTAAGACTACAACTACTACTTACACTCAGGACGAATTGATTTTAAATATATTACTTACTGGTACATTTATCGTCCTTTTTTAGTTTTTATTTATGAGCTTTTGAGATTTATTCTACTGGGTTCTAGAGACAAGGAAATGGGGCATATATATCTATATACTATAATTTCACCAAGTGACGATATGCCCGGCTTGCCTTTCGAATTCTTTGTTTTGGTTCTCAGATCAGATGTCTGTATTATCGGTGTGATTTATCTCAAATTTTGGACTATTACCAGATGATTTATCGAGGGAACTATCGCGGTGCGTAAAATTCAAAATCATTCAGATTTTATTAGATAAATTTAAGTTAAATATTATTAACATTAGGTATGGATCTGAATTGGTCCCCGTTTTTCTAGTTTATCTGGGCTAGAATCCATGTCCATGTCATGAGAGTACTTTCTAGCAAATATATATGTTACACACAAAATTATTGGCGAAATTTATGAAAAATAATTTAATACATCGCTTACGTAATTTGTTTACCGGACAAGATGATTATGTAGTTTTTAAGACATTTTGAATCAGCTGCTTATCGATTTGTCAGTTTTTTTGACGGATTTGGATTATAGCACCGCTTCGCTGAATCTCAAGCATTTGCTTTTGATATAACGTGAATCGATCATAAAGAAGTCGATTATACTATGGAATTCAACATACATATAGCACATAGTCAATACCAAAATTCAACTCGAAAAGGAAGGAATTATTTACTACCTTGTCTTCTAAATTAACTATCTAAGTATAAAACTTATAAGATTCTAAGGAAAGTTTATCTTTAATATAATCAATAAATTAAATATATCATTTTTTAATGAACTTACGGTTTTATAATTTAATTCTCAAGGGGGCTCATTAGAAAGGAAAAAAAAAGGCAAAACCAAGGATCATAATCTGCATAATATTCTTTCATTAACTTCTTCTCTGTGGTAAAATTGATCTAGATCTAATTTAGCATAAATTAGTACCTCGGAAAAAAAGTCTAAATCCTAAATCAATTATCAAATTATACTTTCATAATCCAACTTTCAACTCCTTTTTTAAAACATATGCAATATATGCAATCATTCGATTTATTATGAAATTGGAAATACATTTATCTTCACATTGAGGTAAAGTACTTGGACCTCAGCATCAGAGGGTCACAAGTAATGAAAAAGATAGTTCAAAAAAGCGCCATTTCTACATCAAAAGTTATTGAATTATAAATAGGAAATTTTAATTTGTAGATGCATAAAAAGGAAAAATCGACCAACAAATTCTCGCAAGATGGATTATTATTAATATTATTTAAAATAATATTATTACTTCCTCTATTCTCAAACGGATGAATAAACTTACAAATTTAATATATTACATGACCCAACAGGGTATGGGTACAAAAATAAACAATGACTACATTCTCGATATGGATGGACAGGCTCTCCTATTAGATAAAAGATGGTCCAACAGTTATATTTGGAAACATTTAATATATTCTATAGAAATGGAGCTAGAAGAAATACAATAAGTTTCATTCATGAAAATTGTTAAGTATAAGAGTATGTGACAAAAATCAAGTATATTCGTAAGGGAATAACAAATAAAATTAAATTAAGTATGAATGAAGAGAAAATTATACTTTATAGAGAGAAAATTAAGTATGAAACTCCTCTTCTAAATTTCAGTACCAAGGTTAATGAAATTTGTTTAGTATATCGATAGTGGGTGCTCAAGGTGCGTGACGGACAATAAGGCTCTCCTATTAGATTTTAAAGCTAAAGATGGTCCAATAGTTATATTTGGAGTTAACAACTCTGAGAAAACTAAAGACTATGATTCTATAGGAAATGGAGCTGTTTCATTCAGTAAGGAAAATTATGTTGATGGATTAAAGCACAACATGTTAAGCTGAGCATAAGAGTTATGTGACAAAGGTCATCAAGTCATCTTCCTCAATTCAACTATTCGTAAGGGAATAACAAATAAAATTAAATTAAGTATGAATGAAGAGAGAAAATTATACTTTATAGAGAGAAAATTAAGTATGAATGAAGAGAGAAAATTATACTTTACATGCCACAACTTAGAAATTAGACAAAGTTATCAAGATGCTTAAGGAGCATGCACCTAGTTTGCAAGTTCAACTGGAAGGAAAATCTTATGAATGTACATAAAAATTCAGATCATGATAACTTTATAAAGGTAGTAGAATACGGATCCTTAGTACGTGGAGTTATTTTTTTTTTGTAAGTTGGTCTAATCGACCAATAATATCTTGACACATACAACCCTCGCCACGCTGTCAAGATTCTATTATTAATCAATTCAACTTACCTCAAAATAAACTTCATACTAACCACTTCCGTAGACTATTACACACTTGGTGAGACCAAAATTTATCTTCATGAGGATCACTTGGATCTGAAATAAGTCAACATGCTTTTTGTAGTGCTTTTCAATTTCACAAACTACATGGATGGTTTACTGTTTTTTCTTCTACTTAATGACTATCGTCCTAGAAGGCAGAATTAATAAACTACTACAATACTATAAACAACAAGTTATAATTGTCTCCACGAGCTAGCCATGATCAAAGTGAAAAATATGTTATTGAGCTGCTTCTCCATCTTCTTGGCATCTTGGGCCTGGTCTGTCTAAAACTTGACAAGAAATAAACAAATAATAAGAATCTTCTTGGGTTTGGAGAGAACACTCTGAATCCTTTAAAGAAAACAATGCACAATGCCGGTGGGCGTAATTGCGTTATTATTCTGTAAATTGTGATGACCAATTTTAAGGAAGATATTTTCATTCTTACACTCAAGTTGCAATACCACCTTGAGGACATTCGGCGCTTATGTATTGGACCTAATATTTCATATCCTAACATAATCCCTTTTTCGGATGTTGCTGAACGTATTCCGGTGTTACTATCAAAGACTCGTTGCCCAAATTCAAATGAAGACTCTCTCTTCCAAAATCCACATGGGTGTAATAATTAATTTATATTTATATATATATATATATATATAGGGTGAGGATTTAATTAATTTATAAGTTTGAAATTGTGTAGAACTTGGAATTAAATTAGCAAGCTGCGGGGGCAATCGTTCAATTATTAATAAGAAATGAAATTATAATTTAATGTGATAATTAACCCTGGTTATGAGAACCAAGGACTAGTCTAGTCGGTTCAGCCGCCGGCTGCTTTAGGGAACATTGAATTGTTTATGTGTAGTATATTACACTTAATATAGTAAGAGTTTACATAGAAAATTGTGCATAATTAATTGCCTCCTTCAATATTAATCCATCTGTCTATCGAATTTCTTGACTTGCCTTACACAACTGCCATTTATCAATTTCTTTTTATATACTAATATATGTCGTTTTAGATGATTTTATTTTTTTAATTATTTATTATTTTATATAATTTAGGATAATTAATTATAATATTATAAATGAGAAAAATATTATAAATGGGAGAATATGAGATAAGTATGATAATTATGAGGATTTAAGAGTATTATGTTATGTATAATTGATATTATATTTAACGATAATAATTTAAAGGTATTATATTATATTATCGTTTTTAGAGTTGTGCATAATAATTAAGAAACGAATCGTATAAAGATTAAATATAATATCAATTTTCTATAATACCCTTAAATTCCCATAATTATCATTACTCATCTCATATTCTCTCTCTCATCAATAATATTTTTTTCACGAGAAGTAATTTTGGAAAGATTGTAGTTAATTTTCCTGAATTATATAAAACGACAAATATTTAGAAAAAATAAAATTATCTATTAAGAGATGGAAGGAATACTATATATATATATATATATATATATATATATATATATATATATATACACACACACACAAGTTCTCATCCATAGCAACCAGTTGTTATAAATACTATTCCAACAACCAACTTGTCAGTCGTAGATCAATTAAATGGAATGCTGAAGGCTGAGATGTGAAAAAATATATTGTTAGCCGCTACAACATGTAGCGTTCCAAACAACATACTCTAGCGACTACTATTTTAATAAAAGTCAAATTAACTTGCTAATGTGGGCTCATATTGTCAGACATAAAGATATAAAATAAATTTATTCTTTTTATATACCAACCGCTACAGCTTGTAGTGGTTTGGTCTTAATATTTTATTTTTTTTTATAACGTGGACCCATTTTTGAGAAATATAAGGATAAAAAGGGAATATTTTTTTTATATACCAATCGCTACAGGCTACAGCTTGTGGCGGTTTGGTCATAAATTTTTTTTGTGTCATCCGTTATCCCACTTTATTGGTAATAGTGTTATTACTTACCTTTTTATTACTAATACTAATATTAATTAAATGAGAATTAAAAAGGCAAAAAAAGATAATTAATATTACAATATTATCTTTTATCTCTCAATTTTCTTACAACATAAGTCATTAAAAAAAGTTTTAAAAAAAATTCGATAATTATTATTTTTATTATTATTATTAAAGTTGGATTATTTTTTTTAAAAGAAACATTTTTTAACAACAAGTTACTTAATAATAAGACAATAAAAAAAATGTAAACCAAAATAATATACTCAATGTGTGCAAGGAACTAAACTTAATAAAGTGACAGTACCAAACTTAATAAAGTGACCAAACAAAAGCAAAGCAAGTAGCTTAATAAAGTGACGGCGATAAATTTAATAAAGTGACCAAACAAAAGCAAAGCAAGTGAATCAAATTGCAAAGCCGTTACATCATGCAGCAGTCCTATTTAATCTGATAATAATAATAATAATAAAAATAATAATAATAAAGGCGCTACATGGTGTAGCAGTGCAAGTAGAACCAAAGTGAATAAAGCAAGTCGTTGCATCGTGTTATAATTTGGTTGTCATGAATAGTGATTGACAACCGGTTGATATAGATTGGATCCATATATATATATATAACAAAATACAAATGATTTTGAATTTCTCGCTCATCCTAATAAATCATCTAGGCTCAGAGGCGGTCCTGGGTTTTGTAAGGCCGAGGACAAATTTTTTCAAGTGTGCCCCTTTATACAAATTAAATTAAAAATTAAATAAATTATCAACTAATTTTTTTTATTAAAATTATAAGAATTTACAACAGATAAAAATTGCTTTAAAATGTCATCGAAGAAAGAATCATCACACGCTTTCACAAAATAAAAATATCAATGAAATTCCAGAAAAACCAATGAAATACCCAATCGTAGTTGGCAAGTTTTTACCGATTACACAATCAACTTTTAATTTTTAAATTACCCCACTAAACTAATTATTATTTTGAAATTGGGTTATTCCGTTAAAAAAAATAATCTGGACGTTAATTTTTATCTACAAAACTAATGAATTACTCACCGAATGACACGCTTCTTGATTACACCATCAACTTTTAATTTTTAAATTAACCCATTAAACTAATCAAAATAATTATTTTAAATATTTTAAAAATAATTATTATTTTTAGTAAAAAATATTTGAAACTTTAAATTTTTTTTCCATAAAATGAGTAAAGTTTCATAAAATATATTCAAACAAATTAAAGTTTTATGAAACGTTATCGATTTTAAAAAAATCTCTTTTTTCCTTTTGGAAAATAAAGTTTATTTTTTTGAATCTATATTTTATAAAATATTACTCATTTTTTAAAATATGAAGAATTTTCCAATTTTTTCTTGAAAATAATATTTATTTATAAAATTATTAATTTCTTTTTGAAAAATTGAATCAATTTTTTATTTATCATTTACTGTTTTTTAAATTTTATTTTCTATTTTAGTTTTTTTTTAAAAATCTAATATTAAGAATGGGTCATTATGTTAAAAATTAAGTAAACATTAATTTAATTTAAAATCACTTTAATTTGTTTGAATCTATATTTTATGAAACTCTACTCATTTTATGAAGAAAAAAAGTTTCTAATATGTTTTACTTAAAATAATAATTATTTTTAAAAATATTTAAAATAATTATTTTTAGTTAGTTTGATGGGGTAATTTGAAAAACTAAAAGTTCAATAGTGTAATCAGTAAAATGTGTCAACTACAATGGGTAATTCATTAGTTTTGTAGATAACAAATTAAAGTCCGTTTATTTTTTTTTAACGAAATGACCCAATTTGAAAATAATAATTAGCTTAGTGGTGTAATTTGAAAAATTAAAAGTTCAATTGTATAATCACTAAACCTACCAACTACAGTTTTATTTTTTTAGTTTTTAACGAAATCTAAACCACAAAACATCATTTAAAATGTCTTCTTGTTGCACTTTTAGATACAAAATTATCAATTATACTATCATATTTAATATTTTCTAACATATTATTTTTAATGCATAATATCGTTAATCTTTTTATTATTTTATTTTTTTTATACACATAAATACATAAGTTTATAAAAAATTTTGGGCCCTCTTAACTATGGGCCACTAAGGTTGCTTCTTGGCCATTTCTTGCCTGTGGCTTCTGCCTTCAGTTCAGATCATTCAAAGTTTGAATAAATTCCATCGTTCATGTAGTGTATTTATGACGGCAGATCATTGTTAGTATATATATAAGTTTGAAATTCTCTATCTAGAACATGGAATTATAAACTTTCTCAAACTTGGAGGCCCAAAAACATGGAATTATAGAACATGGTTATAAATAAATATATATAAGTTTGAAATTCTTTAGAACATGGAATTATAGAACATGTTTATAGAATTGAATCTAAACACTCTGTCACATGTTTAAACAAATCTGATGGACAATAACATAACTAGTTGGTTAATGTCGCCCTGTAGATAAAGTTGAAATGGTATTTATTTATTGTGCATGAATCATGACACCTAATTTTGGTTGTAAGAATCTAATAAGGAAAGCTGGCCTATGCTTTTGAAACCACCTTAAATTGTTTGTTTTTAAATAAAATTGTTGTCTATTTATATAATATGGTATGGTATGGTATGGACTACTCATATTTATAAAAAAAAAAAATTAAACTTTTGTGTATAATCATTTTGTTTTAATTTATTGACTTTTTAGTCCCGGCATATAAGCTTCTTAACTTTTAAGAGATGGTCCACATTTCTCTCTAAAGTCAAGGCACAAAATTGTCTTATACACATGCATTGTAAAGGAAAAAAGGAAATGATATACATTGAAAATGGTGAAATCAATTATTTAATTATTAATTATGTAAATAAATATTAATAGTAATTTTTTTAGAAAATTGTGTAATAAATAAATTATAATTATTACCGATTACATGTATCCATAAGTTTAACAATTACTATTTCGATATAATAAGACTTGTGAAAAATATTAGTATTATATATTTGATGAAGCCACGTTACGTTCCAAATTCCAGATCTTCCAGAAAAAAACCATAATTTTGGTATGTGAAAACCTGACCCTGACCTTTCAGTCAAGAGGAGAGCTCTTAAATTTAAGACTTTCCCACCAAGCCAGCCAACCATTTGGATGGAGAGCTTGTCTTAAAGGTTGCAAGTTGTACAACTTGATTTCACATAATTGGTCTTTCAACTTTCAACCTTATCTCGACTGATTCTATGTATTTTTGAGTTTCAAGAATGTAGTAATCCATCTGCAATTCTGCTAGTTAATTGACGCTCACACGCGCATGCGGAGGTGATTCTCTCTCACAGATCAAGATTTATATCGGTCTATTAATCGATTAACTTACCATGAAGTTAACTTCATGGTAACCGGATCCATAAATAATACTCCTCATGTCCCTTAATATATGTCGTGTTAGAATTATGTAAAGAAATTAAGTAAATAATTGTATAGCATTAAATGTAATATCAATTATCTATAATACCTTTACATTCTAATAATTACCATACTTATCTCATATTCTCTCTCTCATTTATAATATATTTCCATGAGGGTAATTTTAAAAAGATTATAGTTAATTCTCCTAGATTATATAAAACGACAAATAATTAGCAAAAAATAAAATCATCTAAAACGACATATATTAAGGGACGGAGAGAATAATTTCATTTGTTAATTTTTATTTTATGTAAAAAAACACGGATATATAGCTGTGTAAAATAACATAATATTATTAAATTTATACTCATAATTTGTTTGTCATGCCACCATTATTAAATAAGTTAAAATTTCATACACAACCAGCATATACACGAGCGGTATTAGTATAATAACACATCCTTAATTAAATACATATGATGTATAAAATTACCCATATTCGAATAAAACGTAATGATTCAAACGTTGTTCGTTTATACATTGTCGGTGTATTAAGTTTAAACTCAGTGTGGAAAACAAAATAAAAAATATTTTTAATTGATTTCACTAAAAATGTACCTTAAAACCCGAGCGAAGTAGTATCAACTTGTTAGATCCGGTTAGCGTTGTTGGATCGTGATATTTCTCCTATTGGGCCGAATGGATTGGGCCTACATATTCAGTTAGTCAATTAGGTCTTCACTATCGGGTGTTGACATTATTGGATCTAGTCACTTTATTATCTTTATTAAGTCTTTCTAAAGATTTTAACCCAATCAATTGGATTGACCCATCATATATTTAAATATCTACATCTTTGACTTGAATGATGAAAAAGCATGACATATTGACTGCAGAGAACCCGCCATACATTAATGTGGATGGGATCATAACCTACTGGTGGTGGGAACAATGACCAAAAAGCGAGTGGATAAACTATAATGCGATTGGGCAGAACCCATCGATCATCAAGGGGTGTCGGTGTAGTAGTGGGTGGCACGAGAATCCGAAGCAAGAGTATAACTTAGCGAAGGAAGTCTTCAAAAGAGGAGACGCTCATACACATAATCATTCATAATCACATATACACAGTAGAATTATCTCTCTCTCAAGACACTAGACATTATATTCCTCCATTGCTTAACCTTGTGAACACGATATCGACTCTCACGCTGGAGCTATCCTCGACGGAACCGTAAATCGAAGCTTGTGGTGTTTATCGTGTTTATCGTGGAGATCGAAGTCTGCCTTACGGATTGGGACGTGGCGTAGAAGATCCTCGCGTTAACATTGGCGCTAGAAGAGGGCTTTCTAGTGTTCTTGAGCTATCAATCACAATATTTCCAAATGTTTCTACATCAAAAGTTATGGCACCAATCGGGGGTTCTCGTTCGAGATCCCACTAAGCTTAGCCCGAAGATGGTTGGTCTTTGTTCGATAAAGAGCGTGGATCACGCCAGAAGGCAAGTAAAAGGCACCCCGCCCATAATTCGGCAGACCAAGTGGTCAGGTGATAAAGATGATGGTCGGCGAGTAGATGAAGACCCAACAACCCATTTCTGTTTCGGAATCAAGAGGTAATCATGCCTTATCGGTCTTGGGATGATGGTCAAGCAGAGTAGATGAAGACCCAATGACCATTTCTGTTCAATCAAGAGGTAATCACCCTATTGGTCTTCGGGATGATGGTCGTCAAGCAGAGTAGATGAAGTCCCAATGACCATTTTCCGATTGATCAAGAGGGTATCCCGCCTATCGGTTTTCGATTATGGTCGCAGCAGACGAAGAGATCGATCCAGGAGCACGCACCTCGAGATACAAATAAGGCATTCTCTCCGAGTATCCTTATCACCGTGACAGAGAGTTTCACCAAGTATATCCAAAATCACACTCGAGAGTCCACCGGGGCACACCATACAGTAGATACTTTTCTTCTGAGATGCCTGCCTGGGTGTCAGTTGTGTTCAGATTCAAAGACACAAATGCACCCATATTCCTAAGCATCCGAAGAGGATACCTTATCCTAGGGGTTCTCGGGACTATGGCACAAACGGATGAGGAGAAATTCAAGAATATATTCACCCGAGAATGCAAAAAAGGTACTCATTTGAGTGTTCTCGCCAAGCAATGAAGGACTCGCCACCAAAGCAGATCAATAAGCCGCACTCTTGAAATTCAACACTTGAGTGAATATTTCCAAAGTCGGTTGACATTATGGTCTGACAATTCTTTTAAAAGCTAATAATAGTTAAAGAGAAGCCGAGGAATCTGACAAAGCCGTTGCAGTTCTTCAGCAGAAGCAGAGCTCGTGGACATTGCATGCAGATGGATATTCTATTTTGGACATCAGTACATCAGGCTATCAAGGGGTCAATCACAATAACAATTCCGTTGCTGATGCATTATCGAAGTTGGCCACTACAGATGCTTATAACTATGATGGCAGATGGCGTCTTTCCTTCGGATCAGATGCTGGTAAAGAAAATCAATTACAAGAGTGTCAACTTTGTTCTCATTGATGAGAATCTTTCTCGAAAGACCTTTTTCGTCATCATTACTCAAACATTTGGTTCCATCCGAAGCAGTGTATGTTCTTCGGGAAATTCACAAAGATATCTATGGCGATCATTTGACCCGAAGTTGTTGGCCTATAAAGCGCTTCGGCAGGGATATTCATGATAGAACCGGGGAGTCAGCACGGACAGATTTCGGTGGCTCATCCATATTCACTTTTTCACTATTGATCCTGGTCCTAAGGTCACTATGGTGTAAGGAGGTATGGTAGGACTTGCTGGCCATTCGATGGTAGCCCAAGGTCCTTATGATCCTATATTGATCTTATCAGGGTGGTAAGTCAATGGTCACTATTGATCCTGGTCCTAAGGTCACTATGGTGTAAGGAGGTATGGTAGGACTCGCTGGCCATTCGATGGTAGTCCAAGGTCCTTATGATCCTATATTGATCTTATCAGGGTGGTAAGTCAATGGTCACTATTGATCCTTATATCTTGGTCCTTATATACTTGTTCTACCCCGAGTGGTAAGCAAGATTTCGATGGTGCAAGGAGGATCATCCAAATTCACCTCACGCATGACCGATCTCACACTTCAGAAACGATAAGTATACATTACTTTATTTTGTTCAAGTGTTGAGTTCAGTTCATTCAATACTGTTCATTAAATTCTATGCATTAAATTCAGTTCACTTCATTTAATAAATTAACCGTTATACGCCTTATCTAGTTCATGTCCTAAGTTAAGTTCATATGATTAATTGATCTTGAATTATCGACAAGAAATGTTCATTCGTAAGTAATAAGGCATGAAGTTGATATTTTAAATATTAACTGCTCATAACAAGTTAGAATTTTTACGTAAAGTTCTACAAATTAAAGATAAGGAGAGGTCATCTTCGCTTCTTTCTTGTCGTCATCACCATCTAAAAAGAGTCTGTAAGAGATGGATCTACCTTGGCCCGAGCTTTTTCTTGCCTTTACTTCGGCAGATTTCATATCCTTTGGCATACATATGGACGATCTTATTGTTCAAATTTCGGCGGATTTTCTCAGATTCTACTCAGATCTCCATACGAAAGTCTTTCATCGATGGGGACCCAAATCTCTATGGGCCAAGCTCTTTGAGCTCTTCTTCGAGCTTCCGACGATGTACGGATGCTTTGATCCTTTAGCTCGACAGATCGACATTTATATCGATGATGACCCGATGAGTGGCCTTGGTCGCTTTCGGTTCTTCTTCGACCTTTGTCGATATCCTTCCGAAGGCATTCATTGTTGAGAAGAACAATATCAAGGTTGCTTCTTTCCTTTTCCCAACACGACTTCAGAATGACATTCTCTTGACATTCTCTTGATTGTTCTCTTGAGATTCTCTTCTAAGATTCTCTTCTGTTCTTCTCTTCTGGCATTCTCTTCGGCATCTCTTCTGGATCCTTTCTACTTTTCAGATTGGGGCGAAAACACACGAAGACAATGTTTACTCATAGATGACCAATATTAATCGATCGATTCAGATTGATGGTCAAATCTCAACTTCCTTTAGTCCGGTATTTCACTCCTTCACCCATCGGCCCATGATGGAATTATTGCCAACCGATGATCATCTGTGTCGCCACGCCTTTCGCCTAGATTCGTAAGAGAATGGTTTTTGTGGCGAAGGTTTGGGTTGTTCGAGAGGCGGTGAAATATTTGTTGTTGTATGTTCTATCAAGCAGTGCTCTTTAAATGGACTTCCAATTTTAATTGATGTTGCCATTTGATATTCACCATATACGGGCTTGTGCAAGTCGTATTTTGGCCTTCATTGGTCTTATATTAGTTCCTTTTATCCCTAACCGATGCCATTTATAGTTTCCTATTAAACCTCCTGCTTAATAAAAATTAGAAGCGATGTTGGGTCGTGATATTTCTCCTATCGGCCGAATTGGATTACCTACATATTCGATTAGTCCATCGGGTCTTCACTATCGGTGTTGACATTATTGGATCTAATCGGCTTTATTATCTTTATTAAGTCCTTCTAAGATTTCGGACCCAATCAAATGGATTCGACCCATCATATATTTAAATATCTACATCTTTGACTAGAATGATGAAAAAAGCATGACGGTTGATTAGAGAACCCGCCACGATTAATGTGGATGGGATCATAACCTACCTACGGTGGAACAACAATGACCAAAAAGCAGCTGGATAAACTATACGCAATGGCAGAACCCATCGATCGAGGGGTGTGTCGGTAGTAGTGGGTGGCAAAGATGTCCAAAAAAGCAGAGTATAACTTAAAGAGAAGTTTTGCAAAGATGACGTTCTCATACACATAATCATTCATAATCACATATACACAGAGAATTATTATATCTCTCTCAAGACACTTTAGACATTATATTCCTCCATTATTTAACCTCGCGAACACGTGATATCGACTTCACGCTCGAAATATCCTCCACCTGAACCGCCGTCGAACATGTGGTGTTTATCGTGTTTCTTGTCAGCGGGGATCGAGCGTCTTTACGTGATTGGGACGCCAGAAGATCCTGGCGTTAACAAAGTGAAGTTTATTTTTTAATAAATTAGTCAATTGACTAATAAATATCGATCGACACACCTCAACTTACCTAAAAACGAATTTCATACTAACCACCTCTCAATTCGTTGAAGCAGTCCCATCAGCAGCATTGCCCACTGGCCAGTGCTCCATTTTTCTTATTAGTATTTCTCCTACTTTTGGATTTTATGTGTATCTATGTTGATGGTGAAGTTGAAGCATATCACGAAAATAGGGGGTCCAATTGGGACCCAATCCATGCATTATAACTAAAATAATTCAATAAAAAATCTAAAATTATTAAGATGAAAATCAGCAAATGTCACATCCATTCTTACCAAGCCTACTAAAATAATAATGTGGTCGGCGTTTACTTGGATAAAACACTGCACCCAAACAAGTCCACTATCCTTATCCTCGCATTATACGTTTAGAAATTGAAAGATTCTAGAAGAAAAAAAATCAAGAAAGGAAAACAGAGAAAAAAAATCTAAAAATATACTTGATTTTTTTTAAAATTGTTTGATAAAAAAATAAATAGATTTGGTGTAATTTCATCCATTTTTTCTATATTAATTATCATGAAAGATTATTATAAAAAAATAAGCACACTAATTAGTAATTAAGTGTTTTGTTGATGTATGCTCATTATTGACACGACAACAATTCATACTTTGTTAAAGGAGAGTATTATTTTTATATATATTTTTGATATTTTTATATGGTTCATTCACACATAAAGATGTGATGCAATGTATTCTCATGCACAGAGGCAGAACTAAGGGTGGCGGGGTATCGACCGGTACCGCCAAACAGAGTAGGCGGAACTAGGAGGCGGTCCAATGAGGAGGGCATCTGAGTATTTGACCACTTGTAGAGGCTGCATGGCCAGAGTACCATGATGAGTTTTTCAGTACTAAAGCAAAAAAAAAATAAAAAATGGGCCATTTGCGAATTGCTATTAAGATAGGTATAAAAAAAACTAGTAACTTTCTCTGAACAAAAGAACATAAATACAAAAGAATACCAAATATAATAACTGACTATTTCAATATTTTCAAAGCATCATTCAGATATCACATTATCACTAATTCAAAAAAGTAATTAGTTCAAAGACATAATATCATCAACAGAGGGGTGGATGATATCATCAACAGCTCCTCTTGAATAACACTCATTTATAATGGGCAAATTATAAATAAAAAAGCATAAAATTTTATAGTTCAGGTAATGGAATGTAACCTTACTAAATTTCAAATAGTTTCACAGAGATCACTCAGGGAGTGACATATTCAAGCTATGACAAGAGTTAACCTGTTTGGTTATTCTTCAAATATTACCCATGGTAGATAGTGTAAAACTCAAAATCTTCCCAGCAAGAGTTTACCTATTTTCTTTTGTATTATAGTGGCTATATTATGACCTCGGTCTTTAATCACAAATTTTAATACCAATACGTAAAGTAATACATTTAATCCATAGTCTATTAATAGAGATAATCGTAAAGTCCGCACTAGCCGATTAAGAGAAAAATGGAATTATACAAAGACATAATTATGATGGACAAATGCATGTATCTAACAAATATTGAAATTAATTGAGACATATCAAGTAATTGTTTTTAATTTATGTGAACTGGTTGGTATTTTTTTAAATGCACATATTAGAATTTTTAATAGTGTTGGATCTAGTTTTACTTATGTAATAATTTTATTTGTCAAAATTTTAAATATTTTAGAGAATGATTCTACATAATCAATTATACTCATCCATTAGAATAAAACTAGCCATGCAATCGATTGTATGATATAAGAAAAAGGGCATTAAAAATTTTTGGGCCTAAAGCTTGAAACACCTGGGCTTTAGCCCAGTATTTGTTAGCCACCCGCGACTCAATCTTCTTCTTCTTCATTTGTAACACAGCCGCTTAGCCGAATTGGTTAGTATGAAAATAACTACTGAATTGATTTTTATAGTTACTGATGGGTCTAGTCCAAGGATCCAGCCAATCTCGTAAACCCAATACTGAATAGAGGCCCAAGTTCATGATGTCTGGCGAGCCCAACCGACGTGGTCCATTCGGTTGGGTTAATTGAGCCCATCGATAATAAATTGCGCACGCCCATATCACGAAAGGAGTGTTCAGGCCTCGTCCCCATATCTCAAGGAGAGCACGACAACCACCTTGGACGTCAGGAAGAGGTGGGGATGTGACGCCCTCAAAATAGGTATACACAACACCCATTCTGAGTCGCCAAATACATGGTACAAGAAGCAAACTACAACTTCAATAATACAAATGTCGTGTGAAATACGACAATATATACTGTGAGTTTAAATATAATATTGTCTTCTAGATAATATCCACACGCAAATAAATCCCCATCATAATTATTGATACATTATTTTACAAAATGGTGAGGACTACTAAACAACTCTCTCTAGAACCTTCATTCCATACCCCCGACTAAGACTTCGCTACATTCTCGCCTCCCGAGAAGAAAAATGGAACAACAAGGAAAAGGGTGAGCTCAACTAGCCCAAGAAAGAATATTATGACTAAGATAATATACAACAAATTATCGTTAGTCTTCAACAGGAAAAATCTAATAGAATACAATAGACAACAAATTTTAAATCAATATTCGCAATGGAGATAATAATTCATTAGAAGAGTTAAGTAGAGAATGCAAACTACTATCTTCTATGTATGAATTTAAAAGTTCATCGCTCATCTTTTATCCTCGTAACATCAATCAATATACATCTGGAATCAAATATTCATCTTTGCACTACTGTGCCAAAGATATTCATCATTGGTCATGTTCATTTAAACACTGCTCATCTTTGCACTACAAAAGCCAAAGATATTAATCACTCTACGTGTTCATCTCTTCAACACTGCTCATCTTTTACTACTGGGCCAAAGATATTCTTCAAAATCATTCATCTTTGCACTACTGTGCCAAAGATATTCAATAATATCATCATTTAAGACCGAGGATGATGAAAAATATTTTAAAGAACGAATCCAAAGGAAACAAAATGACAAGGATTAAGGATTAAGGATTCGTATTTTGTTTTATCCATGTCCAACAATACCTCAAAAATAATCATAGTGGTGTAAAATTCAAGAATGATCAAAACATGGATACAATCAAAACTAGTA